>OX463231.1:40794459-41111959 GCA_949820135.1 Sylvilagus floridanus | reverse complement strand
TATTTAAGAGGCAGAGAGCTAGCGAGTGAACTCATGTTGGTTCATTCCCTAAAGGCCAAGAACAGCCAGGGCAGGGCCAGGGCTAAATCTGGGAGCCAGGAACTCCATCCAAGTCTCCCTGTGGGCACAGCAGGTGCACGGGGCCCTGAGCCTACACTAGGAACTCCATCTGGGTCTCCCTGTGGGTGCAGCAGGTGCACGGGGCCCTGAGCCTGCACCAGGAACTCCATCCAAGTCTCCCTGTGGGTGCAGAGCGCCCTGAGCTGCACCAGGAGCTCCGTCCGGGTCTCCCTGTGGGAGCACCAGGTGCACAGGGTCCTGACCTGCACTAGGAACTCCATCCAAGTCTCCCTGTGGGTGCACAGGGCCCTGAGCCTGCACTAGGAGCTCCATCCAAGTCTCCCTGTGGGTGCAGCAGGTGCATGGGGCCCTGAGCCTGCACCAGGAACTCCATCTGCATCTCCCACATGGGTGGCAGGGTCCAAGTATTTGGGGGATCCCTGCTCTCTCTGAGGCCTCACTGGCAGCAGTCTGGAGTCAGGAAGTGGAGCCAGGAGTCGCACGCAGGTGCTGGGATGCAGGATGCGGCTTCCTCGCCAGCGTCTTTACAGAATCACACACCATCAAATCTGTCCGGGGTTAAACGCCCCTGCAGCGCCCGCGGTCCCATATGAGCGCCACCTGGAGTCTGGACTGCTCCCTGCTAACGTGCAGGGGAAGATGGCAGAAGACGGCCCAGGTGCTTGGGTCCCTGCCACTCACATGGAGTCTTAGGTGGAGCTCCAGGCTCCTGGCCTCACCCGGCCCAGCCCCTGTCATGGCCATTTGGGGAGTGAACCAGCAGATGGAAGCGCTCTCTCTCTCTCTCTCTGTAACTCTGCTTTCTGGATACAGAAAATAAATCTTTAAAACATTTTTTTCCCAGTGGTTCTTAGCGTATTCACTAGTTGCACAACTGTCTCCACTAAAAAAAAAAAAAAAAAAGCTTTTAATTCTGATGGAATTCAGTTTCGCTTTTCTTTTGTCCGTTGTGCTGGGGGTGTCCCGTCAAAGAGACCATTGCCTAATCCAAAATCACGAACCTGAAGCCTAGTCCAGTTCCCACCCCCGGCCTCACCACAGAATTCCCAGCATGCCCTGCAGCAGGCTCCCAGCAGTGCGGTCCCAAGTCCTGCTCCGGGTCTGCCGGGAACTCTGCAGAAGCTGGAGACAGACGCACCAGCAAAGGGAATCGCTCCCCTACCCCAGGGCTGCTGGGAACACAACTCCCCCGCTGCATCGCCCTGCCAGGCCGCTCAGACCGCCTCCCCCTCAGCCTCCAGGCTGGGCAGCGCATCCAGAGGTTTGGTTTCATGTCTCCAGGGCAGGCTTCGGCCGGGCCACCGCCTCTTTCCCAGAAGTCACCATCCAGCGGGCGTTCCAGTTCCCACTCCCCAGGAGGCAGCTGGGGCACCGGACAACAGGCGCTCACAAGCTTGGGATGGGCTGGGGTAAGCACAGGGCCTCTCTGGAACCAGGCCCTGGCAGAGGGCAGGGTCGATCCCTCAGGCCTCTGAGGAGGAGACGAGGTCGACCAGGGGCCCCCGCCTGGGCTGGCACCATCCCCTCGTCCTTCCTGCCTGGAGCTCGGGACAGCCAGGGCCTGGGTCCCCCCAAGTGGACAGGGGCGTGCAGCAGGAACACGACCACCATGTGTCACACACGCGTGGCCCAGCTTCTGAGACAGGAGAGCCTCCAACTGCCCCCTCATCCGGACAGGGCCCCAGGGTTTGACCCCACACCCTGACGGGGGCGCAGGTGTCCAGGTGTCGGCTTAACCTGTAGCAGAGCGACGCGTGCCCCGAGGCTACTCGTTTTATTTGTGGCATTAAAGTATAAGCTGCTCATTTTAAAGCAGCGTTAGAAGAGGTGAATGAGGTGGGGGCTCACAGTCTGTGGCTTTCATCTGTCGTACACGACTCGTTCTAATGATCTGTGACCACTTTAAAATTTACCGTATATGGGTGAAATGATCCATTTTTTTCATTCATTTATTTATAGCTGTTGTCTATGTTCCCATTAAACTGGGTCCTTTTGCTTTTTTAAAAACGTAATGCATACATAAATAAATTAAAGTCCATTGAAGTAAAAAAAAAAACCTCAACAAACAAACAAGCGGTTCCTGCGCCGGCTGCAGGGAGCCCCAGCATGCGCCCTGCTCCACGGAGCAGCGGCTGAGCCCAGAGCCCCTGGCAGCCCCCAGGCCCGCCAGGGAGGGGCTTCTCCAGGCTGGCAGGCACGCCCGACCCCAACAGGAACGGCTGGGCCCCGCCCTGCCAAGGCCAGCTGTCCCTCCGGCACAGCCCTGGGCCATTCTGGCCTCGCCCTGCACCTTGCCCGCTCCCACACCTCTCGCTGGCTCTCCCAGGTCAGAGGCCCTGGCCCTCAAGCTGCTTCGTGTAGGAGAAAACAGGTGTGGCTTATTGTGCACAGGGAGGACCCAGGCTCCTCCCCTGTGAGTGCTGGTGGGACCCAGGCTCCTCCCCTCCCCCACCGCAGGGGCTCCTCTCACCCAGGGGACGTAGGGAGCTGGGAGCCGGCGCTGTGTAGGCAGCCTGCAGCTCCCCGGCTGTAGGCACTCCCCACCTGCAGACCCAGGCTAACACAGCTGCGAGCTTCGCCAGCCTCCCAGCAGGGGGCGCCCGCGAGTCGCCTTTTATCGAGATCCTGTGTCAGGGCCTGTCCCTTTCAATGCTCCTCCTGAGCCACCGGCCCCTCCCCACTTCCCAGCTCCGGGAGGAGAAAGCAGGTGTGGACAAGCTCCGCACCGGCCCTGGGCTTGGGGGGGGGGGGGGGCTGGTGCTGCTCTCCTGTCCCCCTCCCACCTTCTGCCTCAGCCTGCCTGGCCCCCACCGCCCTGGAGGGCACTGTCACCTTCCCTGGCAGGTCTAGAAGGCCCCGGGTCTCACTGAGCTCCTTCCGCTCAGCCCCAGGGCCTCTGCCTGGAAACAGGGCTCTGGCCTGGGGCGTGGGTGCCAGGGCCTGCAGCAGTGGCTCAGATCCCGGGCCCCGGCCCTCCCAGCCTGCCTCCCTGGGAAAGACGACCAAGCACCCGTCTCCATCATGGGTGGGAGGCCGCCCGGCCGGGTCGTCACAAGTACATCTTCATGGCCTTGTGCGTGGTGGGGCAGTAGCGGGCGTGGAGCTGGGCCAGCAGCGCCCTGGACGTGGCCTCGAAGCGCGTGCCCTGGCTCTTCTTGTTCCACACGTGCACGGCGTAGGTGGCGTTCAGCATCCGGGCCAGCTCCTCGGCGCTGACGTCCTCGAAGTACTTCTTCCAGTCCTGCCAGGCGATGGGGTAGAAGGCCTCGCGGGGCAGGGCGGTGACGCCGCGGCAGGCGTGGCTGTCCGCCAGCCTGCGGGTGGCACACCACTTCTTGAAGACCCGCGTGAGCAGCTGGGGGCCCTGGTGGCCCCAGACCCAGCGGTTGTAGTGGGCCACGAAGTCATGCATGCACAGCGCCAGGAACTCGTGCCGGCGCTCGAAGGCCAGGAAGGCGCCGTTGAGGACGTAGCGGGACTGGGTGCCCAGCGCGTTGGTCAGGTTCCTCAGGCTCCTGAGGACGATGAAGTCCGTGTCCAGGTAGATGCCCCCGAACTTCCAGAGCAGCGCGATCCTGGAGGCGTCGGACAGGATGGGCAGCAGGTAGGGCTCCCAGCGCCGCTGCGCCGCGGCGTACCAGGCCGCCAGCGGCGTGCCCCGGAACAGCTCCTCCAGGTCCAGAGGGAGCATCTGCACGTTGGGGAAGCAGCCCAGGAGCGAGATGCCCAGGTGCCGGGGCAGGGAGGCGTTGCCCCCCGGCAGCCCCTTCATCAGGACCACCACGCGGGCCTCGGGGTGGGTCCTGGCGGCCGACTCCACGGAGCACATGAACAGGAAGTTGGGGTTCGTGCGCTCCGAGGTCTCCAGGAAGAAGATGTGGCCCAGCGTGGGGGGGCGGGGCTCCAGGGTGGGGCAGGGCACCTGCACAGGCAGGCTCTGGAGCCGCCCCGGGTCCCCCGGCGCTCCCGCCACGTGCCAGTAGATCACCACGGAGACGAGAAACGTGAACTTGAAGCTGATGACGAACAGGGTGCAGACCCGCTGCCTCGGGGCGCTGGGGAGCAGACGCAGCAACCAGTCGGGGGGCCTGGACATGGTCTCCCCGGATCACAGCAGGAGCCTGTGGCGGCGGGAACCGGCCGATCTGCAAGAGACAAGCACCATTCTCACGCAGGTGCCGGGCACCCCAGGCCCACGGCAAGAAATGTTTCCCCAGAGCCAGAGCCTGCTTCCGGGCCTGGGCTGGAGCCCTGAGCTGCGCACGGAGGGCAGAGCAGGGCCCCGTGCACGGCTCAGGGCCTGAGCCGGCGTGCCCCGATCACAGGCCCAGGCAACCAGGGGTGGGCCCTGCCATGTGGACGCAGGTCTCTCTGCCTGGCCAGACCTGCGCCCTGCTCCCGCAGTGGCCTGCTGGGGCTGGCGGCCTGGGACTCGAGGCCCAGCTCCTGCGCCCCTGGGCTCTGGGACTCATCTCAGAGTAGATCCTAAGTAGCCTTGAGAATTTTTGCCATGAACAGGATGGGGCTCTGGACGGCCTGCAGAACAAACCCGGAGTGGTCCCTGCCCCTGGGGTGGGGCTGCGTGCACACCTGGGCCCCAGCTCTGCCCTGACCCAGCTGCCGCTGAGTTCTGTGGCCTCTGTCTTCCCACCTGCTGACCGCCCAGCCTCTCGTGCCTCCTAAGCCCCACAACCACCCTAAGGAGTGGCGATCATCATCTCCAGCTTACATACAAGGCGGTGGAGGCACTGGGCACCATCAAGCCCCCCTGGCCAGCACGAGGCAGGGCCAGGGGAGAGAGCCCAGCTGCACGGCCGGAGTCTGCGCTCCCAGCCCCGCCTGCAGCAGCCTGTCCGGGAGGGCACGCGCAGCGGATGCAGCTGAAATGGACAGCAATCCCGGGGCCCGAATGCGCCCCCCCTCTGCCCTCGGCAACCGAGGCACAGTGGCCTCCTCTCTGCTTTGAGGACAAAGTCCCCCCCCCCCCCCCCGCACAAACGGGTCAAGAGACTTGGGTGCAGCCTAGGAGTTACTCCGCTCCCCAGGACAGACGGAGATGGCTGGGGGCAGTCTCGAGGCCAGGGGACTTCAGCGATAGGGCCAGCGCCCCCTCCCCCAGTGTGGAGGACAGATGATGTCCTGGCTGCAAACTGACCGGCCCGAGCGGCCCAGAGCGCAGGGCAGGGAGCCTGGCAGGCGGCGGTTCTCTTGGAGTTTGTCCCGGCCGGCAGCCGACCTCCTCTGCCCCTCCACATGCTCTCTGGCCTGCCAAAGATGGCTGAGTGTCAAAGCGAGGTGCTCCCTGGCTCGCGGGGGCTCCGCCACCCCCACGGGGACTGCTCTCGGGGTCAGGCCCCGCACAGTGGCCCAGAGAAGGGAAGGATCAGACACAGCTCTGCCGGGCTGCCCTCAGCTTGCGGGGGATGTTTTGGAATCAGACGAGGATACCATCCTTGGTGATGATTCCCGGGGGGCTTCCTGGAGGAAGCGACTGCCTGGACCCAGCACTGGGGGTGGAAAGGGAGAGTGAACAAGAGACAGGAGGCAGTAGGGGCAGGAATGGAGTGCATTTCTCCTGCAGAGAGAAGAGTTGCACTGGTCCCCAGCGTTGTTAACTCACCATGAGCCACACTAGTGGGTGCACAGACGGACAGCGGGGGGGGGGGGGGACAGCAGGAGGTGGGGTGTGACGCCTGCACCCGTGCCAGACCACAGCTGGGGGTGCCAGGCCCGGGCTGAGCTATATTTGGTATCAGAGCCCAAGACCCAGGAATGGAAACTATACCGGGCCAAGTCTGTGTGACCTCAGGCCCAAAGCATGCTCCTGTCCCCCTCCCCCTGCCACGGGCCTCACCCCCACAGCGCACACCCTGGCCTTCGTCTGCCGAGGCTGGCACTCAGCTGCGGCCTCCTGCCCTGAGCCAGGGCGACCTGACACGTGCCGCTGCGTGGCTGCCATGATCCCTGCCTTGCCAGGCCCTCCAGCCATCACCGGGAGAGGCCGGGAGGACCTGGTGGGCAGGGTGACCTGGCCCACACCTTGATCCTGCATAACCGTAAGAAAACACGCATCCGTGGCCGTCTAGGGGCAGCCGCGGGAGCTGGGCTGTCGGCATCCTGGGCTGACACAGGGCTGAGTCCTGTGTCCCCACCAGAACAGCAGAATCTCTCAGCCAGAGCAGGGGTCCGGGTGTCCGGATCTGACCAACCCCGCCACTGTCCTCTTGGGTCACAGTCAGCCAGCGCTCGACAGCTGGGCGGGACGAGGAGCTGGCGAGGGCCGGGGCGGCTCCTCTACTGGAGGGGGGTGGGAGATGGGGCGACGCCTCGGAAGGCTGCCGAGCACTGGGTTGAGAGTCTTGGCACTGGGGTCCGGTCTGCAGCCGCCGGTGCTCTCTCACGGAGCCTGCAGAGCTGGGCTGAGGGCCCGGGCAGCAGGGGTCTGCCGTGGCCCCCAGACCCCTGTCTTCTCACCCCTCACCACTGGTCAGCACCCCTTCAACGTGTCTATGCAAATGTACAGAAAACAAGGGGAGGGGTCTGCACCCAACTGGAAGTAGCAGCGGCCACTGGGGACAAGGTCAGGGTCGCGGATGGAGGCCGAGGGCCTTTTAGCTTGCTCCATAATGTAAGGCTTATTCCTACCAAGAAAATGCAGTCACCTATTTGTAGCACAGAAAAACAATCAAAAAGTTTATTTTTCATATCTATTTGAAAGGTAGACAGAGAGAGAGAGAGCACCCATCTGTTCACTCCTCAAACGCCACCAACGGCCAGGGCTGGACCGGGACAGAGCCAGGAGCCGGGAGCTGCACCTGCCCCTGCACGGCTACCGTCACCGGCTGCTTCCCAGGGTGTGCATCAACAGGGAGCTGGACCGGAGGCGGAGTAGCCGGCCTCAAACCAGGCACCCAGACGTGGCACGCGGGTGTCTGAACTCTGGGCCACAACGCCACCCCAAGAACAGGCGCTGTTCGGCTGGCAGCTTTGGTCTGGCAGGCGGCCCTCAGCTTCCCCTGCTGTGAAATGGGCACAACTGCAGCGTTGCTGGGGGCCCTCACCATGTCCCGAGCTGCTGGCGGGCAGTGCACCCCCAGCGGCATCAGTCCCTGCTCTCACAGGGCTTCTACAGAGCCGCCCTCACTGGAGGATGTACCTGCCTGGAGGGGACAAGGCTGGCGCCACTGACTGTCCCCAGCCAGATGACCGGGTCCAACCCCTCTCTGGGGGTTGGGGAAGTAGAGACTCAGGGGGCAGAGGGACACCTCAGACCACAGAACCAGCCCAGCGCCCGCACAGTGGGACTCGAACTCACCGCCCACCTGGGCAGCTGCTTGAGGCTTGAGAACCTGTAGCTGGGGAAGTAGGGCATGGGGCCAGGAGACAGCACGGAGCCCCGAAGCGTCTGAACCTCCCCAAACACGGCCATCTCCGCCCACCCCCTGCATGGGATGTTCTTCCACAAGTGGGAGGGGGTGGGCGCTTTGGTTCCAGAACTGAGACCCCCCCTGGGTGTGAGAAGTCACCACCCACAGCTCCCACCCTGCCGCCCCCTCCCCACCCCTGCCATCACTCGGGAAGTCAGAGTGGCCGTCAAGTGATTGTTGTGAGAGCGGCTGATCCAGGGCTGGGGTCACCAAACGTCCTCCAGAGCCTGACCCAAGCAAGCCGCGGCCGGCTCCGGGCGGCTCTCAGACGGCGAGAAGGCAGAGCTGTTCCCTACAGGAGCGAGGCGGCAGTTCTGGTCTCGGAATCCCCGCTGACCCGCTGGGGGCCACGGAAGACGAGGGCGAGGGCGAGGGCAAGGAGAGATCAACTGCCGGCAGCCTGCGGGCGCGCGAGACCCGAATTCCCAGCCGCAGGTGCGTGTGACCTCTGTGTGACCTCTCTGCGACCCACAGAGAGGGCGGGGAGGTGGGGAGAACAGAGGCGCAGAGGGTGCCCAGCGGCAGAAGATTCTGGAAGGCACTTCTCTCCAAAGCAGGACGGGAGGGGGAGGTGCTGGGGCCGGAGCGGAGCCGGAGTGGACCAGGAGGGCTCACGCTGGACGCACTGACCCCTTTGATCCAAGGCGGTTCTGAGAGGCCAAGGGAGGGGCAGGAGCAGAGCTGTATTGGTGAGGAAGAGCCCATCACCATGGCAACAGAGGGGACAGCCTGGCCTGGCTTCTCTCCCGATTTCCAGCAACACCGCCCGCGGGTGGCCGGTCCAGGAAAATCTAACTAATTCAAATATGGAAAAAAGTGACGGGAACCAAACGCAGGGGAAGGGAGGAACCGGACGCTCCCTTAAACATAAAGAAATCTCTCTATAAAAATCTTGCCATGGAACAAATCAAAACTCTAATCCGAAACTATAGCATGAATCCCAAAATACAGAGGCTGGAGACATAATCCCAGCCCTGAAGCTGAGCCAGAGGCAGACACAGAAGGCGCCGGGGGAGAAACGGACAGCCACGGTGAGCGCGAGCTGGGGGCCTCGGGAGCCAGGCTCAGGGAGAGCCCAGCCCTTCCACAAGCGGAGCCGACTGCCAGCGGCACAGACAAGGGCAGATTCCACTTACACGCGGTCCAGAGGTGGAGACGTCCAGAAGGGGACAGAGCACATATCGAGTCGCAGTAATCAGAGAGATAAAAGGATACAATAAGGAAGAAAAAAGACTGATGGAGAAGCTACGTGGGGGGGACTTGGCCCAGCATTTACGACATCGTTGATTGGGTCCTGCCCCGCAGGATGGGAGACCTGGATTGCCCTCTCGGCTCTCGGCCCTGGCTGGGCAATAGCAAGAACTTGGAAGTGAACCCTGGGATGGGGTTCTCTCTGCATCCTCCCTGCCCCTCTCCACTTCACCCACTCCACCCCACCTGCCTGCCTGCCTGCCTTCTGCTTTTCCCTCCTTCTTCTTCTTCTTCTTCTTTTTTTAAATTTAATTACTGAAAGGCAGAGTGACAGAAAGA
Source organism: Sylvilagus floridanus (assembly GCA_949820135.1). Classification (NCBI taxonomy): domain Eukaryota; kingdom Metazoa; phylum Chordata; class Mammalia; order Lagomorpha; family Leporidae; genus Sylvilagus; species Sylvilagus floridanus. The sequence continues at coordinate 41,102,921 of OX463231.1, read as the reverse complement.
GAAAAGAGAATGACCTTCCGTCTGCCATTCACTTTCCAATTATGGTTGCAACAGTCAGGCCGAAGCCAAGGCCGAAGCCAGGAGCCAGGATCTCCTTCCAGGTCTCCCAGGTGGGCGGCAGGGACCAGGGACCTGAGCTGTCCTCTGCAGCCTCCCTGCACATTGGTAGGGAGCTGGATCGGAACCTGCTCCAGCATGGAGTGGCGGCAGCTTAAACCACTGTGCTGCCTTCGTCTCCCCGTACAGCTTTCTGCCTCAAATAAATTAAAATAAAAGTTTCTTAAAATCTGGATGTGAATGAAAGGGGAGGGGGAGTGGGTAAGGGGGAAGGGTAGTGGGGAGGTATGGGTGGGGAAGCCATTGCAATCCACAAGTTGTACCTTGGAAATTTATATTCTAAATAAATAAATAAATAAAAGTTTCTTAAAGAGGCTCTTGCAGGAGGTCCAACATCCAACACAGGTGTAACTGGTCCCTAAAGCCGCTGGGCAGTCGTCGTTCGATTACGGCTCAGGAAATCTGCCTTGAAATAAAGAGAAGACCTGGTTCTGTGGACTGAAAAGGTACGCGTGCGCCAAGAGCCGTGACCTGGAGCAGCAAATCCCAAGACGGAGTCGAGTAAAACGCTGGGCTCTCAAGACACCACCATCAGTCTCTAGACTCACGGACGCAAAGATCAAGCCATCGGCGAGGGCCGGGGAGTCGGATCGCACTTTTCTCCAACAGTCACAGAAGACAGCAAAGCCAGAGAACTTCGGCCCCACGCCCTTCCTGCAATCAACAGCTGGGCAGCCATGGGCTGGAAGCAGAGGCAATCTTCCCCTTTGAGCCTTTCGTGAAGAAAACCAAGGACCAGGCTCGGTGAAGCAAGTGAAGATCGGAACAGCTAGGGCAACAGCACCAGGCATGGTTCACCGCAGACCACGCCAGCAGGTCACGCAGGACGAGGCCGGACACTGCAGACATGACACGAGTGACACCGGTGAGAAGGGTGGTTCCAGTGGGAGGGGCTCGCCGATCCCCAGGGGTCGGAGCCCAGAACACTGAGGGTCAAAGTTTAAGCACAAAGGTAAACACAGCCCAGGATAAGCCTGCGCCCTGGAGAGCCAGGGTTTATGATACATCATTACGTTCTGTGCCCTGAAGGACAGACTGAAGCCTGATACTTTGTTTTTTCATGTAGTTTACATTTGGAAAGAACTGTTTATTCTCCTAATACAGCTGTTCATCCCGCAACACCCCAGAAGGAAAGTAAGAGCGAGGAGCTGGGCACCGCCCCCCGGGACCACTGCGCTCCCGCGCCGCCATCCGCAGCTCGGGAGGCAGGATGTCTCTTCTTTCTTTTTTAAAAATCATTTATTTGGGACTGGCGCTGTGGCGTAGCAGGTAAAGCCACCGCCTTCAGTGTCGGCATCCCAAATGGGTGCCAGTTCAAGTCCTGGCTGCTCCACTTCCTATCCAGCTCTCTGCTGTGGCCTGGGAAGGCAGTAGAAGATGGCCCAAGTCCTTGGGCCCCTGCACCGCATGGGAGACCTGAAGAAGCTTCGGATTGGCACAGCTCCAGCCATTGTGGCCATCTGGGGAGTGAACCAGCGGATGCAAGACCACCCCCCCCTTCTCTCTCTGTCTCTATTTATGTAAAAGGCAGAGTTATACAGACAGAGAGGGAGAGAGAGAGGTCTTCCATCTGCTCACTCATTCCTCAGATGGCCACAGCAGCTGGGGCTGGGCCAGGATGAAGCCGGGAGCCAGGAGCTTCTTCCAGGTCTCCCACGACGGTGCAGGGGCCCAAGCATTTGGACCATCTTCTGCTGTTTTCCCAGGCCATAGCAGAGAGCTGGATGGGAAGTGGAGCAGCCGGGACTCACACTGGCGCCCATATGGGATGAGGGCCCTGCACGCGGTGGCTTTACCTGCTACACCACAACACCGGCCCCTGACGCAGTATGTCTTAAGATCACTGCTGTCTCCAGAATTCTGTCTGAGCAGCTCACAGCTGGACAGGAGGACGCAACAGTGGCGGGTGTGAACACCACTGAGGCCCTAGGCCTGGAAAACCAATCGGGGCCGACACTGTGGCATAGCTGGTAAAGCCGCCGCCTGCAGTGCCAGATCCCAAATAAGCACGGATTTGAGTCCCCGCTGCTCCTCTTCCGATCCAGGTCTCTGCTGTGGCCTGGGAAAGCAGCAGAAGATGGCTGAAGTCCTTGGGCCCCTGCACCTGCGTGGGAGACCTGGAGGAGGCTACTGGCTCCTGGCTTCAGATCAGCGCAGCTCCGGCCATCGCAGTCAATTAGGGAGTGAACCAGTGGATGGAAGACACTTCCCTCTCTGCCTCTCCTCTCTCTGTGTAGCTCTGACTTTCAAATAAACAAATACATCTTAAAAAAAAATGAAAGAAAGAAAGCCATCTGCCCTGGGGGTGCTCCACGTAGAGGCAGCTGGCAGGGAAGAGGAAACAGGCTAACGTGTCGCTGCTCGGGAAGAGGACCGCGGCATGGCTCAGAGCGGGCAGGCGCCAGGAGAAGACACGAGGCTTCTACAGAGTAGCACAGACCATGGTATTGAAACAGACCAGGGGCAGTCACCACGACACCGGGACCCAACACATCGCAGACGTCCACCAATGTGAAAAGTTGTGACTCATTTCTCTCCCCCCATCCCGCTTAATTTGAGAGGCAGACGGAGCAGGAAAGAGCTCCCACTGTGGGTTCACTCCCCAAGGCTCGCAATGGCCCGGGCTGGGCCCGGCGGAAGCTGCCAGCTGGCATTGCGATCCAGGTCCCCAAAGTGGGCCGCGGGGCCCAATCACTGTGTCGCAGGGTCTGCCCAGCAGGACGCAGAGTCGGAGCCAGGAATAGAGGGACCCAGCATTCCAACGCAGGCTGGGAGCATCTTACAAAGAAGGCTCAATGCCCACTCCCCAGCTCACTGGTCTTTAAGATTTTTTTAGACTAGATCCCAAGAAAAGCCTAACTCTACGCTGTATTGGAGACGTATCTCAAAGTGATTTAAAAAGTGAAAAGTAAAAGAAGGAGGGGCCAGCGTTGTGGCACAACGGGTTAAGTCAGTGCTTGGGACAAAGCCAGCTTCCTGCACCCTAGCGCCAGTTCGAATCCCGGCTGCTCCACTTTCAATCCTGCTTCCTGCTGGCGTGCTTGGGAAGGCAGCTGAAGGCGGCCCCAGTGCTCGGGCCCTGACGCTGCTGTGGGAGACTCAGATGGAGTTCTGGGCTCCTGGCTGCAGCCTGGCCCAGCCTAGATAGTGCAGCCATTTGGGGAGTGAACCAACAGGTGGAGGATCTCTTTCCTTCTCTGTCCCTCTGCCTTTCGAATTAAATGAATAAATACGACGCATCCATGCTTACATAGAGTTGTCATAAACCATGTCACCTGACTGCCATGGACACTAGAGCTGAGCCTTCCCATCCGGTGTCACTTACCCAGCCCCCTCTTCCCCCCCTCCCCCCACTCTCTCCCCTGCCCAGCCTGCAGCTGGGCCAAGGACCAAGGACCCATGTGGGAGACCCTGAGGGAGGCCCAGACTCCGGGCTTCCACCTGGCCCAGCCCCTGTAGTTTTTGGGGAGTGAACCAGCAGATGGAAGATTCTCTCTCACTCTCTCTCTCTCCCCCTCTCTCTTTCTCTCTCTCTCTTTCTGCCTTTCAAATAAACAACTCTTAAAACATAAATAAAAGAGCCACCATTACAAAAAATTAGGGCAAACCTTAGTTATTTATTTTTACATTTTTATGTATTTATTTGAAAGAGCGAGGCCGGCACCATGGTTCAAAAGGCTAATCCTCCACCTGCGGCACCGGCACACCGGGTTCTAGTCCCAGTCGGGGCGCTGGATTCTGTCCCGGTTGCCCCTCTTCCAGGCCAGCTCTCTGCTGTGGCCCAGGAGTGCAGTGGAGGATGGCCCAAGTGCTTGGGCCCTGCACCCCATGGGAGACCGGGAGAAGCACCTGGCTCCTGTCATCGGATCAACGCGGTGCGCCGACTACAGCGCACCGGCCGCGATGGCCATTGGAGGGTGAACCAACGGCAAAGGAAGACCTTTCTCTCTGTCTCTCACTGTCCACTCTGCCTGTCAAAAAAAAAAAAAAAGAGAGAGAGAGAGAGAGCAAGAGAGAGAGAAAAAATTCACTCCCCAAATTACCATGCCGGCCAAGACTGGGCTGAGGCAGAGACCAGGAGCTGGGAGCTCCATCCCGATCTCCCATGTGGGCGGCAGGAACGCAGCCACTCGAGCCATCACGGCTGCATTAGTAGAAACCGGGGTCAGGAGCCAAGGTGGGCACGGCATCCAGGCACCCGATACGGGAGCAGGTGTCTTACCCACCAGGCCAAAAGCCCACCTCAGCAAGATATTATGAGAGCAAATTCTAACCAACTCTTTAAAAATGGACAGTTTTAAAACTGTTCAACAGCAAAATATAGGAAGAAAAAAAAATTTTTAAGTTTCAAGTACAACATAGAAATCAAAACCTAAAAGAAAAAAAATAAATAAAACAAACAAACAAAAAGAAAAACAAAAACAAACAAAAAAAAACAAATAAAAAAATGATTAAAAAAAAAAAAGAAATCAAAACCTAACAAAGATTGCACAAGACGTCCTAACTTTCACTTATGAGTATTCTTGCAAAAATCCTGAATAAAATATAAGCAAAGAGAATTCTGTAGCCCATTATAAGAGTAAAACATGCAAACCAGGCTGGGTCGATTCCAGAAACGCAACGGTGGTTCAATAACAGAAAATCCTTGCCGTAGTGCATCAGATGCAAAGATCTAAGGAAAAAGACCACATGGACCATCGTCACCTGACCACGCAGCCGGTGCTCATCTCTGGCGACTTGGGAAGCGATGGACACTTCCTTAACAAGATGACACAAAAGCCAGGAGTCAGCCTGATCCTCGGGGCCTGTGAGTCCCCAGGCGCTGCTGGGTCACAGGGAAGCAGGACTGCCCCTCCCGTCACTGCCCGACTCCTCAGAAGCCTGCATTCCTGAGAGCAGTTTGATAACAGAGGTGTGGAAAGGGAGTAGAAATAGCGAAAGCCATTGCTCTCACAAACCTCAAAAAGTCAGGAGAACACACGCAACCCTGCATGTCGAACCCTCGCCAGCGAAGGTCCAACAGAGTCATGACACGACCGCTGTTGATTGGTTCTCGAGGAACTTTTATTTTTAGTGATAGCAGAAGGAAAGGAGGGAAAGAAAGAGAAGAAAGAGAAGAGAAACAGCCGAGAGAAAGAAGGAGAAAGACTGAAGAGACTGCTCCCCCTTCCCGCCCCTATCCTGGTCTCTTATCCATTCCCGGTCCCCTAGGGCTAGGGGAGTAGTCCATCCATCAGATCAAAAGGCACGCATAGCCTCAGGTCAAGGTGTATCTCATCCCATCAGGTTGTTTGCAAGTCTTTTGTTCAGCACTTCCTTGACCTTGTTCTGCTCTGCAGGATGAGGCAGTGCAATGAGGAGGTGCCCACAGGTGGCCGGCCTGGGGTCCCCACACCTGCTGGCTGCATGGTAGCACCGGCGCGCTGGTCCTGGCCTGCTGGTCCTGGCCTTGGCTCCTCCCCCTCTGATTCAGCTCCCTGCTAATGCGACCAGGCAAGCAGCAGAAGATGGCCCACTTACTGGGGAGAGCAGGATGGGGTTTCTGGCTCCCAGCCCAGCCCTAACCATTGGGGAGTGAACCAGGGGCGGGGAGATCAGTCTCAGTGTCTCTCCCTCTCTCCCTCTGCCTTTCAAATAAATACAGAAATCATACTAAAAGAACACTAGAAGGTGACGAACACACTCAGATACAGGTGACGAGCAGCCGCAGGAGCTGGGACACAGAACTGCAGCATGGCCACGGCACTGAGGGTCCAGCTCAGAGTCCACGGGAGCGAGGCTGTGAGGTTCCCGAAGCACAGAGGAGCAACCTTGAACAAGCGGGAAAGAGCCACGCGTGCGCGAGCTGTCTCCCGACAACGTCCGCCCCCCTGACGCCGGCTCAGGGTCCTCAGTGACTGTGGAATCAGACACGCGGATTCTAAAGCGGATGTGGAAAAATAAACAGCCCGGGACGTACGGCGACTCTGAGAAGGAACAAATGACCAAGGACTGGCAGCGCCTTTAGATAATAAAACCTCTACCAAGTCATTTTAAAAAAGATTTATTTATTTGAAAGGCAGAGAGAGAGAGAGAGAGAGAGATCTTCCATCTGCTGGGCACTCTCCAGATGACCCAGCCAGGGCTGGGCCAGGCCAAAGCCAGGAGCCAGGAGCTTCCTCTGGGTCTCTCCCATGGTGCAGGGGCCCAGGCACTGGGGCGTCTTCTGCTGCTCTCCCAGGCCATAGCAGGGAGCTGGATGGGAAGCAGAGCACCTGGGACAGGACTGGCGCCATACGGGATGCCAGCGTTGCAGGTGGCAGCTTTACCCGCTACCCCCCAGCGCCGGCCCCTGAAGTTCTGACCATAGTTACTGTGTAGCCCAGCATATGAACAGACAGACAGGAGAAGCAAAAGATGTCACAGAGATGATAGGGAACTTGAACACACAACAAAGGCAGCATCTAAAACCAACAGGGCGGGGCTGGTGCTGGCATCCCTTATGGGCACTGGTTCGAGTTCCGGCAGCTTCTCTCCTGATCCAGCTCTCTGCTGTGGCCTGGGAGAGCAGTGGAAGATGGCCCAAGTCCTTGGGCCCCTGCACCCACGTGGGAGACGGGAAGAAGCTCCTGGCTCCTGGTTTCAGATTGGCGCAGTTCTGGTCATTGCAACCATTTGGCAAGTGAACCAGCAGATTGAAGACCTCTCTCTGTAACTCTGCCTCTCAAATAAATAAATAAATCTTTTTAAAAAGATAGAGTGCTCAGGGCACAACGGGCCTCTTGGCACAGGCACTAGGCACCTGCGGTTTCCAGGGGAATAAGAACAAGCCGGGCCCCTTCTTCAACCTGTGCGCCACGACCAACCCCAGAGTCAACGGCTGGAACCCACACAGGCACAGGAGAACCTGCGGGCGCTCACCTGCCCTTCTGGGGCTGGCGAAGTTTCCCGAATTCTGCCTGGAAGCCAGGGCCAGAAAAGGGGAGGTGCAGAAGCCAGACTGCCCGAAACACCATCCGGAAAATCAGACAGAAGTGCCTGCCGGGGCACCTCAGGGACACCTGTTGTCACGCATGGAGTCCGAGAAAGAGACGGACACCCAGCGGAAGGTGGCAGCGCGGGTACTGGGACCCCCGCCCCTGCCGGAGGGCCGAGAGCGAGTCCTGCCCCTGCTTTGGACCCGGCTTCCTGCTAAGGCACCTGGCAGCAGCTGATGGATTTCTGCCGCCTGCAGAGACCCGGATGGAGACCCAGGCTCCCGGCCTTGGCCTGGCTTGGCCCTGGTTTTTGGAGGCATTTGGGGAATGCAGCAGCAAATGGATAATCGTTCTCTCTGTCTCTCTCTTCAATAAATAGACCTTTTATTAAAAGATGGAAACGGGCGAATGACTGTTCACACACACACACACACACACACACACACACACAACATAACTCTCGAACCAGAAAGCAAGATCGAGAATCTTCGTGTAAGTAGAGAAAAGCACACAGACACTCAGATAGCATCTCTTACCTATCAGATCGGCAAAGATCCAAACGCTCACTAGCACATTCTTCTGGCCAGGATGTGGGCAGCCGGTGCTCCCACCCGGTGGGCAGGCCTACGGTGCCACTCGCCACGAAGCTCAATGCCACAGCAGCTGTCAGAGCAGAGGCAGCCACCCTTCCCACACCCAGTCCGGCCGTGGGGAATGAGCCAACCCACAGATTTGTTTGAAAGTGCGTAAGATCAGAAAGCAAAGGCTGATTAAATCAACAACTGCACATTGATGCCACGGAGAAGAGTCACCTCCCAGGGGAGCCAGGGACCACTTCCTGTTATGTCTGGTACACAGCAGGTTCTCAATGCACATTGTTGAAGAAGATTGATTGATTTGAAAGGCAGACTTACAGAGAGACAGAGAAGAGAGCGGGATCTTCCATCTGCCGGTTTACTCCCCAAATATTTTGCCTGCAACTGCTTGGGCTGGGCCAGGCCAAAGCCAGGATTGAGGAGCCAGGACTCCACCCAGTTCTCCCACGTGGGTGCGGGGACCCAAGCACTTGGGCCACGCTCCACTGCTTTCTCAGGTGCATTAGCAGGGAGCTGGATGGGAAGTGGAGCAGCCGGGACTCGAAGCCGTGCTCACATGGGATGCCAGTGTCACAGGGGGCAGCTTAGCTGGCGGCACCACAGTGCCGGCCTCCGCAACCCAGGTCTTGAGTGGGCTGACTGTGATGGGGCAGTCTTCGAAATCTGGCCGCTTCTGGGTTTCCGAGGCGGCCCTGCGGCCAGCCTGGCCCAGGTCTGTCGGCCTCCGTCTCTGGAAATCCACAGCCTCACCTCTTCCCCGGCCTGGTGCGCAGGTCCCCTTCAGCCCCTGCCCTGCAGCTGGCCACCAAGCATTCCGCGCCAGCTGAGCCCAGCCGACCTCCTGCCTACGCTCCAGCCACCACCCCCACCCCCAGCAGTGCTGAGAAAGTCAAGTTTCTGCAGGTGCAGGTTCCCGGTTCCGCCCCAGCAGACCAAGAATGCACTGCGGGGAGCTCCCCTCCTCAACCCCACCCCCCAGCCTCCTGTCTGCCCCGGGTCACACAGGTCTGCCTCCAGTCCCAGACCCCCCTTGCACTGATCTGGAAGATTACAGCAGGCCACACTCAGGGCATCATCGGGGACCCTGGCCCGTGCCTCTGCCCGTGGCCACCTTGGAGATGAGTGTCGGTTGAGTGGCCCTCACCCTGAACCCTGGGCCTCACCCACGGTCTGGACCCGGGTGGCATAGCCCCTGGGCCTGGGCTGAATCTTACACAGATTGACAGGTGCATCTGGTGCAGTGGGGAGGGGGAGCGGAGCCAGACGCTGCCCACCCACCCCACACTGCGAATGGCATCCAAATCTGGTGCACCTGGCACACAGGGGCACCCCATACGTGTACGAGATTCTCACAGTGGCTTTGAAAATGGCAGGGACAGTGCTCCCTGTCCCCCCGGTCCGCCAGCCCTGGGACCTGAGCCAGCTGCGGGGCACCCTTCCTTTGTCCAAATGCCCTCCCCGGAACCTCCTCACAGTGTGCCGTGTGCAAGGCCATCAGCCAAGGGTCCACCTTGATGCCACGGGGGTTTTATTCCTGGCGGGAGCGAGGATGAGCCTGGTTCTGTCCTCACACCCCCGAGGACTGAGTAATGCCACATGGGCGCCCAGGCCTGCAGCCGACAGCAGCATCCCCACCCACCCAGGGGCGCTGCGGTCCAGAAGCGACTCTGTTCCCCATCCCCACCTGGACACGTGGCTGCCCACCTCCTGCGTTCCGTCTCGGCCCTGGGGGAAGTCCCTGGGGTCTCTGCACTTAGATCTGTGGCTCGTCCCTAGTGGCTGCTAAATGTAACCTGAGGCGTTAGACGCACACAGTACCTGCTCAGGCACACCTGCCTCCCGCCCGGTCCCTGGAGGAACACTAGCTGTCCTCTCTACGACTCTGGTGAGCGACAAAGCCGGTCCGTGGCAAATGTGCTCTGTGCTGTGGTCAAGAAGTGGCGCCTGGCCCTGCGTCTCAGTCCCTTCTTCTGCAAAGTGGGAATGGCCGACAGGCTTGGACCAGGCCAGGAGACAACATGGTGCCTAGCGCAGGGTTGCCGGGCAAGGGAAGACCCCGTGGGGAGGTGCGGACGAAGGCCACAGATGGGCTGGGCCTCTCTGCTCTTCCCGTCAAGCTCTCCGCCACCCCCCCTCCACCTGCCAGCTCAGACTACACAGGTGTGGAAAAGAAGGGGGCTCCCCTACTCCCCCCAGCTCTCCCCACCAGGAGCCCTGGGCCCCACCGGGACCTGCCAGAGGGAGAGAAAGGAGACAGCTGGCAGAGAGATCACTGCCTGAGCCAGCAGCCACTACTCTGCTGCCCACAGCCGCCCAGGACGTGGGGAGCAGGGACCTGGTGTCCGCTCCTCTCCCCGCCCCCGCTGTCTATTCCTGGGAGTGGCCACACCTGCTCTCTTCCAGGTCCCCAGGCTGGAAACAGCCCAGACCAGCGCTGGCACCTCGGGAGCTGGTGCGCTGGGCCCAAGAGCCCTCTGCCCTGAGCTCTCCCTAGCCATCTCTCCCAGCCCCGCCTCTCTGTCCTCTCAGCTCAGAAGGTCCCTGGGGAGCAGGGCTGGCTCCTGCGCCCCACTCCCGCACCGTGCGAGCCCTCAGCGCACGGCTCTGCCCTTCCTGGCCCCTGACTGGCTCCTTCCATCAGCTCCCAAACAGCCAAGTCACCCTCATCAAACAGTGCGCACAGTGAAAGTAAAATAAAAATAAAAACTTGCTGCTGACACCCCCCCCCCCGACACAGCAGCAGCAGCAGCAGAAGAAAAAAAGCTATCCCAGGAAGATATCTTTTTTACTTTTTTAAGATTTTATTTATTTGAAATCTAGCTGCTGGTTCACTCCCCAAATGGCCGGCCCCTCAGCCAGGGCTAGGTCAGCCAAAGCCAGCAGCCAGGGGCTTCTTCCGCGTCTCCCACATGGGTGCGGGGGCCTAATCACTAGGGCCATCTCCCACTGCCTTGCCAGGTGCATTAGCAGGGAGCTAGGTGGGAAGTGGAGCAGCCGGGACCACACACGGGACGCCGGCACCGCAGGCGGTGGCTTTCCCTGCTCTGCCACAGCGCCAGCCCCGGCAAGAGATCTCAGTCAGGCAAGGCCCTTGCTCACGAATGGGCAGGGACAAACCCCCGAGGTGCAGGGTCCTGGGCCCGCGGGTGTCCCAGCCAGGGAGCCAGATGCGCGCGGCCTCTCTGGAAGCGCGCTGGCACTCCCTGCCAGGCGAACGCCCTTCCAGGAACAGCCTAGCGAGGCGCACATTTGTGCATAAATTCACTGTATAATGTTTACCAGACACAAACCTAAAAACCCCACCTGGCAGGACAAAGCCACTCAACGAACACGTAACAAGATAAAAAAAAGTTGGAGAGCGGCGAGGGGTTGCTCACGAAGTCACGTTAACTGGACAAGATTCTACAGTAAGAAATTCAGATGCGTAGAAACGGATTTTTAGAGTCGTGCAGAAAGGAAAGTTTAGACAACAGTCATCTCAGGCTCCTGTGAACCCGGAATTCCCCCGTCCCCACTGGGCGATTTATGACCAAACTCTTTCCCACTGCGGCTCCCCCCCCCCCCCCCCCCCGCCAAGGGGTGACAGCACAGGGGGCCGGGGTGGGGTGGGGGGTGGGGTGGGCAGGAATTGAGGTTCAGAGCCCAGCTGGAGATGGAGCTGTCCACCTGCCGCCACCTGTGGGGACTTGTACCCCTCCCTCCCCAGACCCCCCCCAGGCCCCCCGAGGTCTGCACAAGCCCCCCCCCCCCCCCGTGAGGACCCCCGTCTGCTGAGCTCCCTCACCAGCCTCCTCTGCCATTGGCCAGGGCCCTGGAGCCCTACACCCACCCCCAGCAACTCGGGTGCTACAGGGCTTCAGTGGCTACAGGGATGGGAAATACGCTCTGGTTCCCACCTCCCATCTATCCTGAGCGCCCGGAGCCGCCCCCACCTCCCACCTATCCTGTGCGCCCAGGCCGACCTAGTGGAGGGGCACACAAGGTCCCACCTCCCTCTCCCTTTCCTTCCCCTGTTTAGGCCTTTGTCTCGGGGCTCCCTTTTAGGGGGCTTCAGGGTCTGGAATACAAAATTGGAGCCAGGTCTAGGGGCCTGGGAGGGCTGGGGCGCCGGGCAGGAGGGGGCAGTCTCGGCCCAGCCTGGACCGTGCAGGGAGACCCAGGCCGCTCCCCCCACCCCGCCCAGCCGCCTTGGGAGGCGATAAGGCAGTCCTTGCGTGGCTGCACCCAGTATTCTGGGAAGAATGGCGATAACAAGGGTCCCAGGGAGCACCCGGGCGAGGCGGGGCGCGTCCCGGTGGGGTGGGGTGGGGTGGGCCCGGGAGGAGGCTCTTTAACCCCCTCCGAGCCGGAGCCTTGGCTGCCAGTGCCCTGGAGGCGAAACAGAGGCAGAGAGGCCGCAGCAGCGGTGCTGGGGGGAACCCGGGCCCAGACCCCTCCCCGACAGCCGGGCCTGTTCCGACCCCGCAGACCCCAGTCTTCCCCGTCTGGGCTCCGCGCGCCCACGACCTCAGCATCCAGCGCCCGCGCCTCCAGCCCGCAGCCCCCTCGGCGGCCGCGCCCGGCACCGCGCCCCCGGACGGGGCGACGCGGAGACTCGCCTGAGAGGACATTCGGGGCGCCGAGCAGCCACGGTCCCGGCCGGAGCTGCTCGCGGGGCTCCCGGGCGGGGCGCGCGCTTCCTCGCGGGCCGGGGTTCGGGGGGCAGCCGCCGACTTCGGGGCGCAGTCGGGGCTGGCGCGCGCACAGAGGTCGCCTCCGGAACAGGTGGCGCGGGCCTGGGCGGTGGCCGATCCCGTAACCCCTCCCTCCCGGGGCGCCCCCTCCCCACATGGCCCCTCGGCCCATCGTACCTTCAGCTCCCGCACCGTGGACACCCGCGCCGGGCGGGCGGGCGGCTGCCAGAGGGGACCGCCTGGAGCGGGGCAGGCGGGGCGGGCCCGGGGCGGGGTCTGCGCGGCCCCGCCCGCCCTTGCGTCCGCACTGCCACCCTGGTACCCACAGGCTGGGCAGTCCGGGAGCTGCCCGGCCGCCGGCTCCGGGAGCCCAGGATCCCATTCCACAGACGAGAGCCCTGAGGCTAGGAGCGGTTACTTTCAATGTTCCAGGGCTGGGCCAGGCGGCATTGGCTGCCTTCCCGCGCTGCATCCTGGCCAGCAGCTGGGCCTGCATTGGCCCAGTGTCTGACCGAGTTACAGGAGTTCGCTGGAAGCCCGCTTTCCCCACTGGCTCCCGCCTGGTCAGCTGCACTTTCCAGCCGTACTCACGGCCTGCTGGCCCCCAGGACAGTGAGAACAGAGCCGGGCAGTCATGGTGTCCACTGCCTCCACTGGGCAGGTGGCAGGTGGCAGCATTGCCACGCCCTGCTGGTTCCCTCCCTTCATCAGCAGGTGTGTGACCCATCTCAAAGTTCAAATGAGGGGGCCGTGCCAGGGCACACTTGGTTAATCCTCCGCCTGTTGCGCCAGCATCCCACATGGGCGCCGGTTCTAGTCCTGGCTGCTCCTCTTCCAGTCCAGCTCTCTGCTGTGGCCCGGGAGGGCAGTGGAGGATGGCCGAAGTCCTTCGGCCCCTGCACCCACATGGGAGACCAGGAGAAGCACCTGGCTCCTGGCTTTGGATCGGCACAGCGCCAGCCGTTGCGGCCATTTGGAGAGTGAACCAACAGAAGGAAGACCTTTCTCTCTGTCTCTCTCTCACTGTCTGTAACTCTACCTGTCAAATAAATAAACAAAATCTTTAAAAAAAAAAAAGTTCAAATGAGGTGGGCAGGCCCGGTGGTGCCCGCCCCACATCACAGTGCCTGGTTCCTCCACTCTGACCAGGCTTCCTGTTTGCATGCATGGGAGGGCAATGGCTGAGGCGGGCGGGCCCTGCCACTTCGTGGGAGACCCAGAGGGAGTTCCCTGCGACCCAGGGACTGAAGCGGCAGAAGGAAGATGGGTCTCTGTGTGTCTCTGTCTGAAGACAAGACCCCTTTGTCTCCTGGCTCGGCTCCTCCTTTTGTGCCTGGATCCCCGCTGTCCCCGCCTTGCTCCTCCCAGAAGCCCCAGAGCCCCTCCAAGCCAGCTCTCAACCCTCCCCATCCGCAATGCCACTGACAAGGCCCTACCTGCCCCCCCCCGGGGGGCGTGTCCATGCTCCCATGCCTCCTGACTGGGCCTTCCTCCCTGTCTCCCAGGCTCGCAGGCAGCAATACTCAGTCCCAGTCTGCAGCACACACACACACACACACACACACACCCGCCACCGCCCCGCCCCGGGGGCCCCTCCCGAGCTCTGCCCGTGTCACTTGCTGTGCCCCAATGCTGCAGCAGCCCCTGAATCCGTGGGGGGCACCCAACCCCTAAGGTGTTGGTGCCAGGAGGCGGGGCCTTTGGGAGGGAGTTGCAGGGGGTGGGGGTGGTCCTCAGGGGTGGGGGTGGTGCCTTTATGAAGGAGGCGTGGGAGGGGCCCCTCGCCCCTCCCACCACGTGAGGGTCCCAGGCCACAGTCGTTGTCTGAGCAAGCTGGACCTCAGCAGACACGGAACCAGCTGGCCACTTGACCCCGGATTTGCCGCATCCAGAATTGTGAGCAGCAAATTTCTGTTGTTTACAAGTCACCCGGTTCATGGTATTTTGTTTTGTTTTGTGTTTAAATATTTACTTGAAAGGCAGAGCATCAGAGAGAGTGGGAAACACACACACAGAAGAGGAGAGAGAGACAGAGATCTTCTATCCACTGATTTATTCCCTAAATGGCCACAATCGCCAGGGCTGGGCCTGGCTGAAGCCAGGAGCTAGGAACTCCATCCGGGTCTCCCACGCGGGAGCAGGGGCCCAAGCACTCGGGCCATCTTCTGCTGCCTTCCCAGGTGCATTAGCAGGGAGCTGGATCAGAAGCGGAGCAGCCGGGACTTGAACCGGCGCCCACATGGGGGCCTCACCTGCTGGCCTCAGTGTCAGCCCTGGGGCATCGTCTGTCTGGCGTCAGGGCAGGTGCACCGAGACGCCGGCAGGTGTCCCTGGGCCTGGGCTACCCTCTCCTCCTCCTTCCTCCCACGTGATCATTGCTCCCCCTGTGTCCCAGTGCCACGCTTTTCTGGCACCTGATGTGCGCTCCTAGGGCACACGTCCCCGCGGCGCTGCTCACGGCGTGTCTCCCTGGCCGTGGCTGGGTTGACCTGTGCCAGCTCCGGCTCGGGCCTGTGAGCCAGTTGGAGCACACGGCTGACCTTCTCCTCCGGTCAGTTACCAGCTCAGGGAAGAACCTGCGGCCGGCGTGGCCCTGTGAGCGTGAGTCCTGGCTCTTCTGCAGAGGTCCGGGGCGCAGGTGCCTCCGATTTCTGGGTGTGCTGCCTTCCTTCAGCACAGACGCTGGGACTGTGTGGACTGGGGGTCGGCAGGTCCACCCCAGGCTGCAGCCCATCCCTGGAAGGTGCTATGGTGCCGGAGCCCGTGCGCACCCAGGCCTGACCTGAAGATCTCCCCCTCCCTCCCTGACCTGGATTCTCTCATTCCAATGCTGCTCACCTCGCCATGGCTTCTGTCCCTAGAAGCTTATTTCGGAAGTTGAAGACAGCACACATTGAGAACGCCTTGAACAGCACGCCCTGGCTCACCTGCACCGGGCACTGCGGAGCCGTGGGCGTCCCCTCCTCTTGGCGGTGAGGCTGCCCAGCATCAGGGAGAAGATGGAACCCAAAGCTCCAGCCTGCAGAAAGACCCAAATCAAAAAGTCAGGGTGGCGGGGGGCGGTGCTATGGCGCAGTAGGTTAATCCTCCGCCTGCGGCATTGGCATCCCATATGGGCACCAGTGTGAGTCCCGGCTGCTCCACTTCTGATTCAGCTCCCTGCTATGCCCTGGGAAAGCAGTGGAAGATGGCCCAAGTCCTTGGGCCCCTGCACCCACATGGGAGACTGGGAAAAAGAATTTGGCTCCTGGCTGTGGATTGGTGCAGCTCTGGCCGTTGCGACCATTTAGGGAGTAAACCAACGGAGGGAAGACCTTTCTTTCTGTCTCTCCCTCTCAAATAAATAAATAAAATCTTAAAAAAAAAAAAAAGTCAAGGTGTGGTTTCTACTGAATGCCAACCTCTTTTGCAGCCGTGTAACACCGACAAATCGGAACCCGAGCCGTCTTGAGGTGTGAGCCACGGACCATCTGTAGACAGTTTGGTTTCACCAGGTGAGCTGGGGTCTTCGTGCATCGGCTGCGGCTGGCCCGGAGCCAGGAGCCTGGAGCTCCATTTTGAGTGTCTTCCTGGGTGCGTCGGCAGGCAGCTGGATTAGAAGTGGAACAGCCGGGACTCCCACAGGATGCTGGCATCCCAGGCGGCGGCACGCACCTGGTGGCCCAAGGCCAGGCCGCCCCCACCCCAGGCTTCTTCCAAGACGCACCTGCTGTTTCTCCTCTTCCCCGTGCCCCTTGCCTTCTCTGCTTCATGTCTTGCTGATACGGGGGCTCTTGCCAGCCTCACAGTGGTCTGTCCGTGGTTAAACCCTGTCATTGTCAGTCACAGCAACAACATTAACATTCCTTAGCACAACCACAAATGGAGTTTGCCATAAAGTTAGGACCTTCCAAATAGATTTTTTTCCAGCTTTATT
The DNA here is from genome assembly GCA_949820135.1 of Sylvilagus floridanus. Lineage (NCBI taxonomy): Eukaryota > Metazoa > Chordata > Mammalia > Lagomorpha > Leporidae > Sylvilagus > Sylvilagus floridanus. The sequence goes on along the minus strand of OX463231.1, from coordinate 41,086,663 downwards.
TTTGAAAAGAGTGGACCAAAAGCCACGGTGGCTTCACGCCCACCCCCAAGTCTCAGGGACACCCCTGTCCCCATTCAGACTGTGGTCTCAGAGAGCCTTCTCCACCAAAGGGAACTAGCATCCCTGGGCACATAAAACCAAGTTAGAATGTTCCAGAATGTCCTGTGGCGGCCAGGAAGGGAGGTCACTCTCAACAACATTAGGGGAGCACAGGAAAGACACGGAGCAGGCCAGAACCGCCCCCCAACACTAGCAGAGTTAATAGCATAAACATGATTAACTGTAATTACATTTCACTTGAATAAATCAGCGGATAAGTCATGGCTGACATGATCCTCAAAAGGAGGAGCAGTTCGTTAAAACATTTTGCAAAGTTGTGACATAGAAAAGATGACGATGGGATTTTTACTGATATAAAGTGTTGAAACTGGTGGTCTGTGATTTTTTCCCCTTATTCTTGTTGACACATTGGAGAGATGTTTGCTTTATCTGTGTGATCAGAAAAGAATCAGCCGAGCCCTGGGCCGGCTGCAGCCCCAGCAGGCGGGAATCCGCAGGAGGAGGAGCCCTGGGCGGCCGTCTATGACCTCAGCCTGGTCACCTACTGTCGTCCAGGCCAAGGCACAGCCTGCAGGGGGCGCCCCCAGGGCTTAACCAGTCAAGTGGAGGCGCCAGGCACTGGGTTTCCTGCCAAGAACCATGGGTCATGCGCCCAGATCCAGAGACCTCCGCTGACCTTGGAAGCTTCCGGGCAGCTGAGGCCCAGCCAGTTACGCCGCCGTGTAGGACGCCCGCGGCCCATATCTTGAGCGCCTGTTCGCGTCCTGGCTGCTCCACTTCCAAACCGGCTCCCTACCAATGCACCTGGGAAAGCAGCAGAAGATGGCCCAATGCTTGGGCCCCTGCACCCACGTGGGAGACCCGGATGGAGTTCCAGGCTCCTGAGTTCAGCCTGGCCCTAGCTGGCTGTTGTAGGCATTTGGAGAGTGAACCAGTGGAAGATTCTCTCTCTCTCTCTTGCTCTGCCTTTCAAGCAGATAAAAATATATGAATAAATAAACATTTAAATTTTAAAAAAGATTACTGCAGACATGGCAAGATTTCAAACTCCCATTACAGGAGCCCCAGGGAGAAACCCAATCCTGTAGCACAAACCAAGACAGCAGCCAGGAGGGGGCGTGGGGAGAGGCGGCTCCGCGCTTCCCCGTGGGACGCGGCGGCCCGGGGTCTGCGATCCCACTCGGGTCATTTGCGGGAATCTCCTTCATCAAGCCTGCACGCCAGGTTTGAGCTCCAAGCTCTGCCGCGGAGACGTTAGAGCTCAGGGAGTTCCCGCCGGAGCCGCTGCGGCTGCGCCCGCCTGCTGGTCCCGACCCCAGCGGAGCCCACTGGAGCCCGGCCCCCTCTGCCGACCCGGCTCTAGCCCCTGGGGTCTCAAGAGCCGGGCCTCATCCTGCCGCCCCCCCCCCCCCCCCCGCGGCTCCCCAGAGGAGCTGCAGGGAGCGGTACTCGGCCTCTCGGCACTCAGCGTCCACCCTGCCCGCTCAGGCCCAGTCTCCTCCCGCTCCTCCCCCCCCCCCAATCCTCCCCCGCCCACCCCTCCTCTGCTCCTGTCCCCACCCCTCCCCCTGCTCCTCCCCCACCTACCCCTCCCCTCTCCTGCTCCTCCCCCCCACCCCTCCTCTGCTCCTCTCCCCCGCTCCTGTCCCCCAACCCCACCCCTCCCCTGCCCCTCCCCAGCCTACCCCTCCACTCCCCTGCTCCTCCCCCATCCCTCACCTCTCCCCTCCCCTGCTCCTCCCCCCAGCTCCCACCGTCTCCACCCACAGCGCTGTCCACGCTTCATTAACTCACTTCTTATACCTCGGTTCTTTTCCAGGACTCTCCGAATTTGCGATCCTAGAAAGAGGAGCTGGACAGGGGCCTGCCCAGGGCTCAGGCCCCACGTACTGCGTGGCCTGGGCTGCTGGCTCCGTACAAACTCCCTGGGACTGCGAGTCGCTCATTTGCTTTCTTTCTTTTATTTTTATTTTTGACAGGCAGAGTGGACAGTGAGAGAGAGAGAGACAGAGAGAAAGGTTTTCCTTTTTCCGTTGGTTTACCCTCCAATGGCCGCCGCGGTCGGCGCACCAAGCTGATCTGAAGCCAGGAGCCAGGTGCTTCCTCCTGGTCTCCCATGCGGTTGCAGGCCCAAGCACCTGGGCCATCCTCCACTGCACTCCTGGGCCACAGCAGAGAGCTGGACTGGAAGAGGAGCACCCGGGGCTGAATCCAGCGCCTCAACCAGGACTAGAACCCGGTGTGCCGGCACCGCACGCGGAGGATTAGCCTATTGAGCCGCGGCACCAGCCTCTTCTTTTTTTAAAGATGCATTTACTTACTATTTTGGAAGAGCAACAGAGGAGGAGGGGGAAGAGAGAGAGAGAGGTCTTACACTCACTGCTTCACTCCCTAAATGGCCGCAACGATCAGGTCTGGGCCGGGTATAAGCAGGAGCCAGGAACTTCATCCGGGTCTCCCACGTGGGTGGCCGGGACCCAAGGACTTGGTCCATCTGTTAGGGGGAAGTCGGTTATGAGCTTGTGTGTGTGCGACACAGGCCTAAAGAGGAGATGTCTTTGTCCAGCACGTGCTGCATCCCAAGGTCATCCCCACGGCATTTCAGGGGCAGCCCGGTCTTCCCATCCGGCCCTGCCCTGCCCTGCCCTGCCCTGCCCTGCCCTGCCCCCTTCTACCTGACAACCTGCCAGGTGGAGGTCCCCGCCCCTTCTGCCTGACAATCTTCCACAATCTCCCAGGTGCAGCCCAGTATCTGCATCTCAAACACCCTGCTCCCTTCCTCCTGTCTGATAACATTAGCACCATAAAGTCCTTTGTTTCAGACCTTCAAGGGAGAAGTTTTTCTATTTACATCCAAAAAGCCCTTTGTTCCAAGAGAAACAGGTGGGGAAGCAAGACCCGTCTCCTCAAACTCCCCCCCATTCCCGCCCCGCGCGCCCCAACTGGACTGCCGCTCTGCCCTCTGCCTGTCTGCTGAGCCGCCCACCTGGTCTGGCCAGGTGTACTCTCTCTCCACTCCCCACCCCCCGCCCAGTCTCTCAGGCTCTGTCTGGAGAGGTGCCCATCCGTCCTTACGGATGTCCCTTCCCTAATAAACCTTGCTATTTTACCTCCCACTACTCTCTGTCTCACGCCTGAATTATTTCTTGCGCGAAGACAAGAACCCTGCAAATTTCTCCGGTAACTGAACCGCTGAGGTCCTGGGGCAAAACCCCGCCCCCAGAGCCGGGTGAGAGCAGTGTGCCGGTGCTCGGCCTCCATGGCCACGTCGGGGCCCATGCAGACGAGCTGGGGGCCCAGGCTCCAGGGGCCCCCATGCTGCCATGACCTCCGCCCCCCCCCCCCGGAGCAGCCCCTCCTTGCTCTGGGAAGGGTTGGGGGCCTCTGGAGGGGCTTCCTGGGCCTCCTATTCGTCCCCTGGGACAGAGGACAGGACCTCACCCAACCTTGTCTGGCTGGGAAGGGTTCCCTACCCTGCCAAGCCCGGGCTCCTTGGCCTGCGGGGGTCACAGCCCACAGGAAAACCGGGGAGCTGCAGCCAGAGGCCCCAGAGCAATGCTGGGGAAGGGACCCTCCTGTCCCCCGCGGGGGCTTCCGGGAAACAGCACAGGGGAACCCATCTCACTCGTGTCGTGCGGCTGGCACAGCCCCAACACCCACACCAGAGAAAGATCCCTCCCCCTCGGAGACGCGGGCACAACATCAACAAGATATCAGCAAACCGGATCGCAGGAAGAAGCCCACCCCTCGGCCCAGTGGGGCTCCTCCCCGGCCTGCAAGCCCGGCTAGGTCAGCATTTGGAGGCCAGCTCCTGCGATCCCAGGCGCCAACAGGCTCCTAGCAACAGACGCTGAGAAAGCACGTGAGAAAGTCGACATTCGAGACAAAAATCTCTGGGCCAAGTAGCCGGGTCCACCCAACACCCGGCTCAGAAGCCCTTACACACACACACACACACACACACACACACACACCCCGAGCTGGTGATAAAGCAGCCTGGGGGTAATTAAGGTTAAATGTTTCAAGGAAATGGGTGGGATGGAGATTCCTGACTTCCTGTAAGTTCAGAATCCCGAGGTGAGACAGAGGGTGGTGGTGAGCCAGGCCTGGGTTAGCAGGTTAGGGCATGGGTCAGGACACAGCCTGAGCAAGGGTGCCCAGCCCTTCAAGGAAGCAGGGCCCTGTGGTTTCCTGGGGAGGGTGTGTGGTTTCCTGGCATGGGGTCCGGGTCTCCCACCTTGCTCCCCACTCCACCCCCCACCTCTACCTTTGTCCTGGACAAAGGGTTTCCTGGGTGTGAAACAGGTGCACTTCCTCCCGAGGTTTTATTACCCAGTGTTAGAGGCCGAGCAGGGAGGCGCTCCTGTTGGCGGGACTGTGCTGTGTGAGATGTGGGGCTGGGCGGCCGCACGTGCTTCGCCGCTGGGGCCCCTCTGACACGCAAAAGCTGATTTCCATCTTCTGACCTGACAAGATGAGGTGCCTCCGCGAGTGTGGCAGGTGCACGTGTGAACCCTCTCTCTAGCGACAAAACCAAGCGATGTGTTCGGCGGTTTCCGGGGGCGAGTGGCGTGTGCATCTGTGCGTTGGTACCGAGTTCAGGAAGAGCGGAGGTTAATGTTAGCTCGTTTTCACCCCAGCTTCCTTCTCGCCAACTTTCCCTCTCTGGGGCGGCCTGCACGTCTGCCGGTCAGCCTGGTCCGGGCGAGAGCCCAGCTACTGAAGCAGAGCAGCCCTGTGTAGCACTGGCGGGTGTTACCGGAGAAATTTGCATGGTTCTTGTCTTCGCGCAAGAAAGAATTCAGGCGTGAGACAGAGAATAGTGGAGGTGAGTATAGCAAAGTTTATTAGGGAAGGGACATCCGTGAAAACGGATGGGCACCTCTTCAGACAGGACCTGAGAGAGAGTGCAGGGGGTGGGGTGGGGGCAGTGGAGAGAGAGTACACCTGACCAGGTCAGGCAGGCGGCTCAGCAGACAGGCAGAGGGCTGAGCGCGCAGTCCGGTTGAGGCCGGGGGTTTTTAAGGAGATGGGTCTTGCTTCCCACCTCTGCTCCTCTTGGAACAAAGGGCTTTTTGGATGTAAATAGAAAAACTCCTGAGTTTTTCCCTGAAGGTATCAGACAGGAGGAAGACTAGCTGGCGCCATCCTGGGCTTGGAGGAAGGGTGAGCAAGACCTCCTGGAGAATGGGGATCCAGAGCAGGGTGTTTGAAATGCAGATACTGGGCTGCATCTGGGAGAAGGGGCAGGGACCCCCACCAGGCAGGTTGTCAGGTAGAAGGGGGCAGGGCAGGATGCGAAGGCGAAGGCCGGGCTGCCCCTGGAATGCTGCTGGGATGACTCTGAGGTGCAGATGCATACGCTGGACATAGATGTCTTTTCCTTAGGCCTTTATGTCACACACACATAAGCTCATAACTAACTTCCTACGTAACAGCGGGTGCTCGCTTCTTCATTATTATTTTTGAAAATCAGAGTTAGAGAGAGAGAGAAAGAGACCTTCTGTTGCTGGCTCACTCCCTAAATGGTTACCACTGCCGGAGCTGGGTCATGCCAAAGCCGGGAGCCTGGAACTCCATCCGGGTCTCCCTCTTGGGCACAGGGGCCCAAGCACTTGGGCCATCTTCTGCTGCTTTCCCAGGTGCATTAGCAGGAAGCCGGATCGGAAGTGGAGCAGCCAGGACTTGAACTGGTGCTCCTGTGGGAGGCTGGAGCCACAGGTGGTGGCTTAATCCACTGCACCACAATGCAGTCTGGGATGGCCTCTTCTCCTTGCTAAAGTGCGTTGGCGAATCGTCCAGAGCCGGCTTCTCTGAGGACCAAGGTCTCTAGGAGACGCTGGAGAGGACCATTTTCCCAGCGGTGGGACACGGCCGACGCCTTCCTGGGAGAGAAGCTGGCCCGCGGCCGCAGCTCTCCTGCACTGGGCTGCTCCAGCTGTGTGGTCCCCGCCGCGTGCCCCTCACGCTCTCCAGGCTTATGTCAATGATGCCCTCTCTGGACACCTCGTCCTCCTTGCCGCTTTGTGGGGTGCGTGTGTCCCACAGACAGAGCTACAAGGAAAACGTGTTTCAGATTAAGCCAGACGGGCCGCCCGTTGAGCCGATTCCTCCTCCCGTGCACCGCGCCCTGGGCGGCTTCTGTGCCCACTGCAGGCAGGGAGGCACGAGCGCTGTGCCCACCCGGCCTTCTCTAATTGGCTATGGTTTCAGTTTTGGTTCCCTGTCGCTCTCCTATCTTCTCACAGAAGTTCCCCTTTATCTCAGGTTTCACCTCGCAAGGTTTCAGCCACTCCGGGCACCTGCCATACAGAAATATTGAGTGGAAACTTCTAGAAACTATTCGTTGGGGCTGGCACTGTGGCATAGCAGGTAAAGCCACAACCTACAGCGCCAACATCCCATATAGACACTGGTTCAAGTCCTGGCTGCTCCTCTTCCCATCCAGCTCTCTGCTGTGGCCTGGGAAAGCAGTGGAGGATGGCCCAAGTCCTTGGGTCCCTGCACCTGCGTGGGAGACCCAGAAGAAGCTCCTGGCTCCTGCCTTCACATTGGCACAGCTCCGGTCATTGCAGGCATCTGGGGAGTGAACCAGCGGATGGAAGACCTCTCTCTCTCTCTCTCTCTCTCTCTCTTTCTCTGCCTCTCCTCTCTCTGTGTAAATCTGACTTTCAAATAAATAAATAAATCTTTAAAAAAAGAAACCAATGGTTCACAAGCTTCACGTAACTTTTTTTTTTTTTTTGACAGGCAGAGTGGACAGTGAGAGAGACAGAGAGAAAGGTCTTCCTTTTGCCATTGGTTCACCCTCCAATGGCTGCCGTGGACGGCGCACCACGCTGATCCAATGGCAGGAGCCAGGTGCTAGGTGCTTCTCCTGGTCTCCCATGGGGTGCAGGGCCCAAGCACTTGGGCCATCCTCCACTGCACTCCTGGGCCACAGCAGAGAGCTGGCCTGGAAGAGGGGCAACCGGGACAGAATCCGGCACCCCGACCGGGACTAGAACATGGTGTGCCCGGAGGATTAGCCTGTTGAGCCACGGCACCGGCCCACATAACTTTTATCATGATATCTTATTGTAACTGCTCTATTTTACAACCAGTTCTTATTGGTCATCCTTTCCTTGGGCTAATTTACATATTGAAGTTACAAACCATAGCTTCATCCCCAGGTGTGTACGCGTGTACAGGAAGACATCCCATCTTCCCGTGAACTTTGTAAAGCAGCCTCGCGTGGGCTCCGTGTCACCCCCAGTGTCAGGTGTCCGTGGACGTGGACGTGTTGGGATGGGCCCCCGGAGATAACGCGGTGGAGGGGGCATGACTGCATTGTTGAAAAACATTTTAAATGTTCCTGGTGACGGACTTCAGGGGCGGTTGCTTGTTTTACCATCTCTTTGTGCCCCTCCCTGAAAAACCCGAGGAACCCCCCCCCCCCAGGTTAGCCACTCCCCAGTTCCAGTTTCCCCAGAAAAAAACTGGTTGTAACTCCCGCCCAGGCGCCCGCCTGGGATAGCCACGCCCCCTATCTAAAGGATCCAATGAGTACTCTTGGTAACATTCAAACTGGCCAATCAAACCAAAGCGCACGAAATATGTTAATCTTGTGGTTCCTTTCTTTAAAAACTGCTGTAGACTGCCGCTCGGGGCCTCTCTTCGCCACTGCCGGAGGGAGCCCATTTGCGTAAATGCTTAATAAATCCTCATGTACTTGCATCAACTTGGTCTGGAGTTTGGGTCTTTGAGCGACCACCCGAGTATGTGGGATTCCCGATTTTGGGGTCCTTCATCCCCAAATTCCTATGTAGAAGCCCCAATTCCTACAACCTCAGGATGAGACTAGATTTGGAGGGTTTTTTGTTTGTTTGTTTGTTTTTTAAAGATGTATTTGTTTGAAAGGCAGAGTTTACACAGACAGAGAGAGAGGTCTTCTATCTGTTGGTTCACTCCCCAAATGGCCGCAACAGTCAGGGCTGGGACAGGCCAAAGCCAGGAGCCAGGAGCTCCATCCGGGTCTCCCACCTGGGTGCAGGGCCATCCGCTGCTGCTTTCCCAGATGCATTAGCAGGGAGCTGGATGGGAAGTAGGGCAGCCGGGACTCGAACTGGTGCTCATACTGAACCACACGCCACCCTTTCTGTGCTCTCTTTTGGAAATCTAAGTGTCGTGGCATCAGGCGCGTGATGGGATGGGAGTGTTGGCCCTGGTAGTTCTACGATGATGACATCAGAATGAACTCAGGGACACAGCCTGCAGCCACACTGGGCATTTCCAGCCAGCACTGGTTCTAAGTTTGCAGTACAGTGGACATTGGGGTTCAGCTGCACGGGACAGGAGGTCTTGAAAATTTCGAAGCGTGTCTCACCTCCACCTCTCCGGTGCCTGAGGCAAAGTCGCTGCTCTCCAGGTGGCACCCTCCAGCAGCCACGGCCAACACTGCTTCTGAGTTTTGCTTTGCTTTGCTGGGGCCTGGTCGCGTTCGGCCTTTCCAGTTGCTCTCTGGCTGCAGTGCACCCCGGCGGGCTCTGGGTGGACTCAGAGGCTGACCAGCCCCCTGAAACCAAGGGTGGCCCTGCCTTGCTGAGCCTGGCAGACAGCCGTGCCCACAGGTTTGGGGCGGCCTCCCCAGCCTGCCCAGGGCCGTGTGCAGGTTGGTTAAAGCCCAGACTCGGTCACAGTGACCTGGGTCCGAATGCTGATCTGGCACAGCCCTGGCCGGGGCCTCCAGCACACATGTGGCTGGGCTGCCACCTTGCTGATGGGACTGTGGCTCTAGGACAGTGGCTTCCACTCAGAGAGCGTCAGATCTCCCAGCGGAGGTCTGTGCTGGGACACAGACCACTGGGCCCCCCTGGAGCTTCCGATTTAGTCCTGGGAGGGGCTCGAGAGCCTGCGCTTCCCACAGCCCAGCTGGTGCTGCCGCTGCTGCTCTGGGGACCCCTCTTGCAGGCCACTGGCCATGACCTTCAGGTTTGCCGGGGCCGGCAGCCCGGCACTGGGCACTGTGGGCTCTGGCCACCACACCTGAGCACATGCGCACTGGGGTCTGGGCTCCATTCCATGCACTCATGTGCAGTGGGCAGCCTCCAGTGCACCTGCGAACCCAGCTCTGCCTCGCCCTGCCCCCTCCCTCCCACGGGGCAGTCTCCTCTGGGTACCACCGGGCCTAGCTTCAGTTTGAGCCCAGGGCCTGGAAGAGTCCCGATGCTCAGACAACCAGGAAGGGAGGAGAGCAGGCAGGCTCGCTCTCTCTGATTGGCCCAGCCCTGTCTGGTCGCTTAGAAGCTGACAAACCTCCGTGCGCCAGGTGAGCGGCTGACAGCCCCGGGGGTGACGTGACCACTGCCTGGTCTGCCTGCTTCCAGCAGTGCCCCTGCCCCTCCCTGCCCCTCCAGCCTGGACAGGGGCGTTGCCTGACGTGGCTGAGACCTGCTCCAGGGAGAGGAGTGGGTGACTGGGCCGCTGTGGAGCTGAGCTTAAAGCAGGAAAGGTGTCTGGTGCCCAGCAGGTGCAGGGCAGGGGCACACCTGGCAGAGCGACAGGGGACAAAGGCGCGGAGGGCGGAGCTGGGGAGGGAGGGGCGGCACCTGGGGACCTGGAGCTCCCCCGGGAGGGGGCGGGATGAGAAGAGGTCATTGGCCAGCACATACCCCAGGGACAGCTGGGGGGGCACCCTAGGGTGATGCACGCATGCGTGGCAGAGAAGGGCGTTGGGGCTTGGGGACCCGGCAGCATGGGCCCTTCGAGGGCCTGGGAGGGCGAGGGCTCTTGTGTGCAGGTTGCTCCAATCCCCAAGAGCCCTGGACTCATCGAGTCAGTCACAGGCGTGGAAATCCGCAGGCTTTGCTCTGTGGATCCTGAGGAAGAAGCCAGCCCGCCTGGGGAGAGTTTCCAGTTGGTCTCAGCGGAACCTGGAGTGCGACCCTCGCTCAGCCAGACGCGGAGTGGGAGCCAGGAGTGTGGGGTGGGGCAGGAGAGGGAGAGAGGCAGAGCGGGGAGAGGATGGCACAGGGAGAGACGGGGAGGAACCCCCCCCCCCCCGGGGGAGGAGGCGGCAGAGAGCGGGCAGGCAGGAGCAGGGACAGAGGCCCGGCCCGGTGGGAGGGGGAGGAAGGCCTGGGAGGGAGCCCCGGGGTCCGCTCCCCGCTCCCCGCAGCAGCCAGGGCAGGTCGGCAGCTTTGCTGCGGGGGCTCTGGGAAGGCAGTAGCACGGACACCTCCTGGCTGGGCTCCATCTGGGCGCTGGGGCCCGGGGGGCACCTGAGCGGGATGGAGCCAGGCACAGGAGCCATCTCCACCCCACCCTTGGGCGGTGGCTCCTGGCCCCGGGGCCCTCAGTGGGGCCAGACACACGAAGCTGCCAAGGGCAGGCTGGTGGTGCGGCCCCCCAGGCCCTCTTTGACCTCTGAGCCGCTGCCCAGGGCTCATAGGCCACTGAGGTGAGAGGGACCACTGGGAGCAGCGGGAGGAGGGCGCCGGAAGTAGGAGTCGGCGTGGGGGGCGTGGCAAGTGAGGGAGAGCCCAGGCCAGACCAGGGCCCAGAGCAGGGGACGACAGCGGCCGATGAGTCTGGAGGGCCAGGCAGAGCCCGTCCCAGCCTCCCTGGGGCTGGCCACCCTGCTCACCTCTGCCCCTCAAGCTGCCCGTGACCGTGACCGCTATCTGAAGTGCAACAAAATAAAGCAGGCAGGGAAGGCAGCGTCCCTAACCCACCCGAGATGGTCTCCCAGGACAGGTCCGTGCTGCCCGGGTGGGGTCAGCCTCGGGGAACTGAGAAGGCCACAAATGTCCCTTGATCACGGACACAGGGCACAGGTGGCCCCCGTAGCTCTCTGGCAGCATGGAAGGGCTGGCCCCCTGGATGGCGTCTGCTCCTGTGTCCCCCTTGGGAGGGGCAGAGGCCAGGGCGACTCCCGACTGCCCGTCGTGGGCCTCGCCTGCAGCTCTCTGTGAGCTACAGCAGCTCCCTGGGAAGCGAGGGGCTAGGCAGGAGCCCAGACAGGAGCCAGGGGCTGGCTCTCGAGAGGAAGCTCCCCGGCACTGCCCGGGACCCCAGGGGGCAGCCAGCACCTGCCCAGCCGCCCCCTTCAACAGCAGCACTGGCCGGGCGCCACCCCAGAGGGGCGGAGTGAGGGCTGGACTCGGTCATGCCTGGGTCTGGTGTCTCACAGACCCTCAGGCTCCTCATCTGCAAACCAGGGAGGAAGTGCCACACTGGTTACCCAGGGGCCGGTGCGGGGAGACCCACCCCTAGGTCCCCGTCCGCGCAGCGCCTGGCGGTGCTGGGCACCCGCGGGGCTCCTTCCAGGATGCCGCTCGGGCTGCCGTGTCCGCTCAGCCTCAGCCCTAACCCAATTATCCGGGCGTCTGGCAGATTCCCTGGCAGCTCCCTCCTCCCCAGACAGACGGGCCAGCAGGTTAAAGACCAGTTATGTCCTTGTGACGCATGGACGGGCTTCCTGGGCTGACGTGGGATTTTTCAAAGTGAGAGGAAGAAGAGGAAGCAGCCCACCCTGCGTCTCCTCTGCGCCAGCCGTGTTCCCGGGGAGCCCGGGCAGCAGCCTGTCCCCCGAGCCCTGGGGCCGCGCCCCGCAGGGCCCCTGCTCCCACCACCCTGGATGTGCTGCGGAGACCCCCGCCCCTGCGTGGACCTGTCTCCCTTGCTGAGCTCTGAGCTCCGGTTCTCTGGTCTAGAGCAGAGCTCCACCTCCGATCCAGCTCTCTGCTGTGGCCCGGGAAGGCAGCGGAGGCTGGGCCAAGTGCTTGGGCCCCTGCACCCGCATGGGAGACCCGGAAGAAGCTCCTGGCTCCTGGCTTAGGATCGGTGCAGCTCCAGCCATTGTAGCCGTCTGGGGAGTGAACCAGCAGATGGAAGACCTCTCTCTCCCTCTGTCTCTGCCTCTCTGTAACTCTGCCTTTCAAATAAATAAATAAATAAATCTTTTAAAAAAAGAAAAAAGCCAGCCCCAAATGGGTGAGGCCACCATCACCATCACCACCTGGAACCATCAGGGTCTCCCACGTGGGTGCAGGGCCCAAGCACTTGGCCCAGCCTCCGCTGCTTTCCCAGGCCATTAGCAGGGAGCTGGATGGGAAGTGGAGCAGCCGGGACTAGAACCAGCACTCATTCGGGATGTCGGTGTCGCAGGCGGCCTCTTAACCTGCTGTGCCCCAGTACCAGGCCCCGTGGGTATCTTTACTCAACTTGCCCACACACATGGAGCCCTAGGCGGAGTTTTACTACCTGTTTCTTTCTTTTGGATCGGGAAGTGAGGCCAGGAGGATGCTCTCACGGCCTGGCCAGGCACCGCCTGGAGGGGATCGTGTTGATGGGATTCATGCCTGGGACCCCGAGGCCAGCCTGGGCCTGTGAATTGAGACCCCTGGGAGCATAGCTGATGGCTCCATGAGGAAGGAATCCCCCTGGGACAGCAGCAGCCCCCACCCCACTGCGGCCCCTACTGCTGCCCACTGTGTCCCTGGCCCAGCACTGGACTCGGGCGGGACCCTGCGCGGGTCCTGAGCCTCTCTCTCTCTCTCTCTCTCTCTCTCTCTTTCTCTCTCTCTCTCTCTCTCTCTCTCTCGTGGCTTTGGCTTGGGAGATTTATTCAAGTCCTGCGCTGGCATTTCTAAAACTTTCTTTATTTAGTTGACTTGAAAGGCAGGGAGACCCCTCTCGCATCCGCCGGTTCACGCCCCAAATGCCTGCAACAGCGGAGGCTGGTCCGGGCTGACGCCATGGGTCCTGCACTCTATCTGGGCCTCCAAGTACTTGGCCACCATCGCCGTCTTCTGGGATGCGTGTGAGCAGAGAGCTGGAACTGGGAGCAGGCGAGGTGCTGCGCGAACGGACACCCAGATGCCGTGGGCACGTGCCGCTGGTTCACCCGGGCCTGGGAAACGCGCCCAGGAGGCGGCGCTTGGGCTGGGGCAGCCGGCAGACCCGGGCTCCTACCTGGCTCTCCGCACGGCAGCTGTGGCCTTGTCTTCCTTATCCCGGAAGTCAGGATGGAAGTCCCGCCTCCAGGATAAGGGGCGAGGAGGTACCCGCACCCGGGGTGGTTATTCTGCCGGTTTGCTCACCAGCACGTTTGGGGCCATGCCTGGGTGGTTTGCACCCCAACTTCATCTTCTGCAAACCCTCGTGCCTTGCACGAAAATCCTGATATTTGACTCCGAAGTACATTTGAGCCAAACAAAACACTGGTAGAGACGACAGGCTGGCAAAGGATTAGAAAAGTCCGAGAATCGGCTTCCGCGGGAGCGAACAATGTCCGGAAGGAAAAACAAGAGCTCACAGCCTTAGTTTGCAGGCAGTCCGTGCGAAGCGCGGCCCCGCTGCGTGCGTCCTCACGGCTCCGCCGACGCTTTCCTGGGGAGGCACGCGGGCGGGAGGCTGGGTGTGGACATGCAGAAGGAAGCTGAGCCAAGGAATCGGCTCCTGCAGCCTTGGGGCGACATCTGTCAGGACGCCTCGCAGGGGACAAACGAGGTCCTGGTGGCTGCCATCCGCCTCGCTCCCGGTTTTCCCTAATTTTTCCACCCCAGCGAGGGGCATGGCACCGCCTCCTGCAGGCCATGGGAAGGGGACGCAGAACACAGGTTTCCGGTGCGTGGACGCTGGCGCCCCGCAGTGTCAAGGCAACAGGACCATTGACAAGCACATGGGCCCCGGCACTCCGCCTAAGCGTGGTGCAAAACAAAGATCTCCTTGGGTGATGGTGCCGGCGCTGACATTGTGGTACTGGAAGTGAGACCACAGCCTGCAGTGCCGGCATCCCTTATGGGCACCGGTTCAAGTCCCGGCTGCTCCACTTCCAGGCCAGCTCTCTGCTGTGGCCCGGGAGGGCAGTGGAGGATGGCCCAAGTGCTTGGGTGCTGCACCCCATGGGAGACCCTGAGGAAGCTCCTGGCTCCTGGCTTTGGCCTGGTGCAGCCCTATCCATTGTGGGCATCTGGAACGTGAACTAGTGGATGGAAGCCCTCTCTGTCTCGCCCTCTCTCTGTAACTCTGCCGTTCAAGTAGATAAATAAAACCATCAGGCACTTCCCATGCAAGCGCTGAGACGCGGCGGCTCCCAGGTCGGCATGGCGTCTCCGAGGCCGGTGCGCGGTGGCGCCCGCCCTGCGGCTTCAGCACGCAGCTTTGCCATCAGTGTGTCCTACTTTCTTTTTAGAGACTTATTTATTGATTTGGAAGGCAGAGTTAGAGAGAGAGAGAGGGAGAATTGATAGGCTGTGTGCTTTATGCTGGAAAGAACTATCTTTTGCTTGTTCTGGAAAATTCCCTCTGGACTTAGCTGGAAAAGCCGAGGCTGAGCCTCGGGGCAGGAGCTGGGGCCCCGTCTAGTCAGCGTGGCCGCCTCGGAAGGAGCAAGCCCCTGCGGATTTGCGGGCCAGCCCCGGCCCGCGGGGTATTTGCATGGCTCTCCGCCAGGGCCTCCAGGACTCACTCACACCTGCAGGAGTCACTCTGGGTCTTGTGTTCCAGCCGGGACGTCGGGGACAGAACCCGATAGCAGAATAACAAGGGGCATGCAAATGCAGCTGCGTGAACCCCAGCGTGCAAATGATAGGAAAATGCGTGGGCCGCCGGCGTACAATCCCGGCATGAAGAACTCGGGGCGCTTCCGTGACTCAACCATCACACGCGTGTGAAATTTGGGTAACAAAAGGTTTGTTGCCCCCCACCCCGGCTAGAGAGACAGAGAGAGGCCTTCCATCTCAATGCCTGCAACAGCCAGGGCTGGGCCAGAAGGAAGCCAGGAGCCAGGGACTCCATCCGGGTCTCCCACATGGGGGCAGGGACCCAGGCGCTTGGGCCGTCCTCTGCCCCCCCTCCCCCCAGCAGGGGCTGGGTGGGAAGTGGAGGTGGAGGCGGGGCTGGCTCGCTGGCACTTCCCAGTGGGACGTGGGTGTCGGTGTCGCAGGTGGCGGCCTAACTTGCTGCTGCCACAGTGCCCGCCCCTGGAGGACCTCCTGGCGGACAACGGGAGGTGGCCCAGGCCCGACTTGGGGACCCCTGCGCTGGGGGGCTGGGGAGACGATTCAGTGTAGTTTCTGCTCATAGGGCCTCACGATCCAACATGAGCCCGCCTCAGGGAGGGGCTGCAGACCCCAGGCATCGGCCCCAGAAGACCCCAGGGCCTGGATCCCCGCCTCTGAGCACCTGTCCCTCACCCGGTCAGGCTGAGTGCTCCACCCGGGTTCAGAGATGCAGAGTCCCTCAGGCACTGTGCCCTCCAGCTGTGACTCGGCCTCCCCTAAGTGCTCCCCCTCCCCCATGGAGCCATAGTTCTCTCAGAGGCATCTTGTGTGATGTCACTCTGATTGGTTGGGGCAGGCACCAACTGAGCCGAGCCAATCAGAGTCCTTCCCTGGGATCTTGGTTTCGCCAGCACCCAGCTGGGCTCCTGCAGGTCTGGAAGGACTCAGCGTGGAGTCCAGGGAGGAAGGGCTGCAGCTCAGCACCCCTGCTCCCGGCTGTTTGCTGGGGCTGCGCAGGACACTGCCTGCTGCCTTGGGCACCACCCCCTGCCTCAGTTTCCCTGCCAGGCGGGCAGGTTGTGGTGTGTTTGCCACACAGAGAAGGTGAGTCAAGGCTGATACTCGGGGTTGAGAGCTTATCTGAGACTCAGCCCCTGCCCCGGAGCTGGGCCCTCTTCGGGCTCCTCACTTGCTGGCCTCTCATCAGACCTGGTCCCCGACCCTGCCCCCGTCCTGCCTCCAACCCCACCCACCTCCGCCCAAGCCTCCATCCTCGTGCACCGTGCCACCCCTCACGCCCTGTGCTGGCTCAGGCACTGTCCACTGTCTCCCCTGCAGTGTCCCTGTGTCCCCCAGCCTTGTGGCCCTTCCCCACCCCCACCCCCACTGCTCCCAGCTTGCCAGCTGGAGGTCAGACCTGGCCGCTCTTGGCCACTCCCCGCTCCGAGCACTCCTGGGGCTCTATCAGCTCAGGCCAAATGAAAGCCAAGGCCCGGCAGGAGCCCGGGAGGCCCCATGTGACCAGTGGTGGCCTCTCGGGGTTCCCGAATGCCCCTCTGCCTGGTACGGGCGCCCCCGATACCCACACGCCTCGCAGCCTCCTGTGGCCCCACACACAGCGGCCCCTGCGTCTGCCCGGCGCTCCCTGCCCCTCCCCTCCTGCCCCCCACCTCTGCCTCCTGCTGCAGGTGCTACCCAGAGACCCTCACGTCCCTGTGGGCACTGGGGACTGCCTCATGTGCGTTTCCGTCCAGCACGTCCCTGCCAGCCCCGCTCCTCGGTCTTGAGCAGTGGCCTGCGTGGGGCAGAGGGTGAGCAGGTGACCCGTGGGGTCTGGGGGCCGCGTCTGAGGAAACACGCAGGGCCCCAGGAGAACAGGGTGGGGGGAGGGCTGGAGGAGGGACCCTCAGGGCTGCAGCGTCCTCCCAGACAGGGAGGACAGTGGCTTGAGTCAGGGGAGGCCCTGGGGCTGGGGACTCCTGGGAGGAGTGACAACCAACAAGGCCAGTGACAGGCAACCCAGGCAGCCTGGTGGGGGCAGGAAGGGGTGGGGGATGAGTGCAGCCTCCAGCCTGGGCCACAGCACAATGGCACTGGGGGTGCCGTGGCACGTGCACCCCATGCCCTGGGCACTGGGCACACAAGGACTGTTCCCCGTGGGGCCACAGCACACCCTGCCCTGCCCCCACTCCTGTTGGGGCCCGGCAGGCCAGGGCCAGAAGTCTGTAAACACAGGGCGGGGGGTGGGGGGAGGAGCATAGAGTCCTTTGAAAATCGATCCCAGGACAGGGTGCACACCTGGGCCTCTGAGCCCATGACCTTGACCAAAGGGAGCAGAGCTGGCCCCAGCGTTCACTGGAGCAGGCTGGGCTCCTCGTGCCTGGCTCTGGGGCACGGTCACCCCCGTCCCTGCTGCAGCTGCAGCCACCGAGCCCAGGGCCGGGGTGTCTGCGTTGCGGCAAAGCCACTACCCACCATGGCAGGCACCCCGAGGTTGCCACTTGGGCGCCCCCTAGACCACCTGGGTGTTCGTGGCTGCTGGGGTCGCCAAAGCAGAACCAGTGCCTAGTACAGGGGTAGGGGCGGTGGCAGCAGAGCGTGGGTGGGGTCTCCGCCCAGAGTCGCCCCTTCCTCCAGCATCTTCTTTTTTTTTTTTTTTTTTTTGACAGGCAGAGTGGACAGTGAGAGAGAGAGAAAGGTCTTCCGTTGCCGTTGGTTCACCCTCCAATGGCTGCCGCGGTCAGCGCGCTGCGGCCGGCGCACTGCGCTCATCCGATGGCAGGAGCCAGGTGCTTTTTCCTGGTCTCCCATGGGGTGCAGGGCCCAAGCACTTGGGCCATCCTCCACTGCACTCCCTGGCCACAGCAGAGAGCTGGCCTGGAAGAGGGGCAACCGGGACAGAATCCGGCGCCCCAACCAGGACTAGAACCCGGTGTGCCGGCGCCGCAAGGCGGAGGATTAGCCTGTTGAGCCACGGTGCCGGCCTCCTCCAGCATCTTCTACCCCCGCCCAGGGGCAGGGGCAGGGGCAGGGAAGTCCTTCATCCCGCGTACTCGCCGGGTGGCAGGGGTCCACTCCCAGCTCTGGCCCCTCACTCCACCTTCCTGCTAATGCGGACCTAGGGGCAGTGCTGATGGCTCAAGTGCTTGGGCCCCTGCCTGCATCGTGCAAGACCCAGATGCAGCTCTGGGCTCCTGGCTTCAGCCTGGGGCCAGCTCCAGCCGGTCTGAGCACTGGGAAGTGGAGCAGTGGCTAGGAGCCCTCAGTCTTTCTCTGCCTCTTGGACAAATTTATTATTATTATTTTTTCTGAGAACCTCCTGTGTGCCAGGCACACTATGTGGGTGACGCGGGTGACATTTGTGACCACTGCGTACTGACAGCCACCTCCATGGGATGAGAGGGACAATCATCCAACTCCCAGAGCACGTGGGTGGCAGAGGGACAGGAGCAGGGCTGGGTGGGGTCAGAACACCAGCGTGGGTGGTGGGGAGCACACGGGGAACCCCCCAGGCCAGTGAGCAAGGGTGGGGCTGCCTGGGGGAGGGGAGGGGCCTACTTGGAGACCAACCCCAGGTGTGGGACCAAGCTCTGACAGGCCATCTTGGTGGGACCTGGGGTGGGGGCAGGTGGGCGTGTCTGAGCCAGGCCGGGGCTGAGGGTCCTGCTGGGAAGGGGCCTGGAGAGGGGGCTTCTCTGAACCCCAGGGTGCAGGGACCCAGCTTCCCTGGGGGCAGACGCCTTTGCCTCCGCGGGCTCAGAGCTCCCTCCTTTACCTCCGGAAAGAGGAGGACAAAAGCCGCCCTTGCTCTCCTAGCCCCTCCTCCTGGCGGGGTCAGGGACATCCCAGCCTGGCCCGGCCCGGCCTCTGGGATCCATGTCACCCACAGCCCGCGGGAAACGGCTTCAGGAGACCAACAGCAAGGCCGGGAGACCTGGCTGCCCGCGCTGCCTGCGAGGCACTGCCCCCTGGGGACTGGGACGCAGTGGGACCCCAGGGCTCAGCGGGGCTCCTGGGGGCACAACGCAGACCAGCTCAGAGGGGCGGGCGCTTTCACCCGACGCTCGTCTGTCAAAGTGGACACCAGCGGTTTCGGGCTCGGGTTTTATTCTCGGCCGAGTCCCGCTCGCCTCGGCCCGGCCCTGGTTCTGGGGCCCCTCGGCGGGAGGGGGCCGGCCTGGGCGTGTGCAGGAAGGAACAGAATCAGAACAAAGCTTCACTACATTAACAACAGAAATTTCTCCAAAGAATCAGGAAGAGCCGGAGCCGAGCGTCTGCCTGGCGGGACGGCAGCGGCACAGGCCACGGAGCCACCGGGCGTCCTCGCGGCGCTGCTTCCTCCGAGGGGCCTCGTCCAGGCGGCACTAGGAGCCGTAGCGGTCCTGGGAGAGAGGCAGGGCCGTCACGCGCGCCCCCGCGGCCTGGAGCCTGGGGGCTGGTGCAGCAGGGAGCAGGCTCTGGACACACCCACCCGGGGGGGGGGGCTCAGCGGGGTTCCCCCCCCCCCCCCCGCCGGGCACAGCCCTGCCCACTGACCTGAATGGAGGTCACGACCCCGTTGGCGAAGACGGACAGCCTCCCAGCCACGGACCTCACGCCCTGCTTGAACTGCGCCATGTCGGGGGCACTGGGCAGCACGCTGGACAGGTTGTAGCTCCCTGCACACACAGGAGCGGCGCTGGCTCAGCACAGCCCGCCGGGCACTCACAGCGTCCCCCCCCTCCCCCGCCCGGGCAGCAGCTGTGGGCCACAAGGTCTAGGACAGCGGCTGAACACCACCGCGGGTTCAAGTCCCAGCACCGCTCCGCCAGCTGTGTGCCTCTGGGGAAGTTGCTCACCCTCTCTGGGCTCAGGCTTACCAAGGCCTGGAGGCAAGCACTCAGTGAGCAGAAGTGGGTGGACGCCACTGGTTTCAGGATAGCCCCTGCCCCACCCCCAGTCCACGGGGTGTGCAGGTGACACAGGCCTGACCCATCCAGGCCCCTCCCCCAGAGCTCACGGACACAAAAAGGAGGGAAGCCCCCCGCTGTTCCGGGGCTACAGGGGTGGCCAGGACCCCTGACAGGCGCGCACCAGCTGGCGAGGGGAGGGGGCTCTCCCAGAGCCACCTCTGCTGTCCTCGGATCCCTGAGTGGTGCCCCCTGCAGGCTGCCCACCAGGCCAGCCAGGGCACTGATACGTGCCAGGAAGTGCCCTCGGGCGACGCCCCCTCTGCTGAGACCAGGGCAGCCCCCGGCCCCCCGAGGTGTGAGGCCTGGCCACTCTGACCCGGGCCCGCCCGCCTCTGTGGCACACAGCCTGCCCCAGCAGGTGCCACCAGGCCAGAGGGCTCCTGCCCGCCGCAGCAGCCAGCTGCCAGTGCCCCCTGCACCCCAGGGCCGCACGGGCGCCCCAACCTCCCCAGATCCTGGCGTGGCGTGGCGGGACGAGACCACCCTGGTGGTGCCTGGTGCCGTTCCTCTCTGCACTCACAAGCCAGCTGCTGTCTGGCTGCCGGGCTGATCAGGGGGACCTCCTGGGGGGCCAAGCCGGCTCCTCCAGGGCTGCCCTCCGCCAGGCCCCGAGCGCCCCCTCCCGTCGGCTCTCCTAGATGACCTCCGAGGCCGTGGTCCCTGCAGTGTCCATCACAGGGCCTGGCAGAGGACAGCCCAGGCCAGCGTGGGGACGCACAGGTGCACACAGGGGCGGGGCGGCTCTGGACGGTCCCTGAGGGGTCTGTGCCGAGGCCCCCCCAGCCCTGGGGCACCAGGTGCCTCGCTCCTGGGGTCTGGCCTCAGGACGGGCAGGGAGGTGGGCGTTCCTCTCCCTCTGCCCTGAGACAGACGCTGGCAAAGTCCCTGCCTCTGTCACTGGACCTGTGCTACCTCACGCCCCCCGCAGCCTTGTGAGGGAGCCGCTGGCTGCCCACTCACGCCATCGCCGCATGGACAGGAGCTGCCGCTCTCCCTGACTTCCGGCGGACGCGGGCATCAGACAGCGGCCGCTACAACACCCGGCAAGGAGCCCCCCCCCCACCGCTGTCTCACCTGCCGGCCGCTTCCTCTGCTCCTCGAACAGGTCCGCCGAGCTGATGGCCGAGCTGGCCGAGAGCCTCTCCAGCCGCGCCCTGGTCTCGTACTAGGGGGACGGGGCGCGCAGTGAGGCCGTGCTGAGCGCCGCTCCGGGCCAGCGCCGCGGCCGCCACCCTGCCGTCTCAGTGACCTGCTGCGTCACCAGCTTCAAGTCAAGGCCAGAGCGAGAGGCAGCTCTGGCCTTGTAAGGGCGGACAGGGCTCTCGGGCGCGGCGGAGAGGCAGCCGCTCCTGGCCCTCCGGAGCTGGGCCCGCGAGCACTGGGGCGGGAGGGACCCCTGCAACTGTCCCCACCTGCGTCTCACCCGGCCAGGCCCCCCAAAAGAGGTGGCAGCCCCCAAATAAACACACTTGCCCTCCACAAACACATCCACGATTTCACTTAGCTCGGCTAGGGCGGACCAAAGCAAAGCGGCAGCCGGCTGAGCCCCCCCTCGGCGCCTGCCCGCCCCCGCCTCCGGGGCCCCTTACATCAGCCTGGGCTTGTCTCCCAAAGTACATGTCTGACGAAATGGCCTTGACGTTGCCGAACTTCCTCTGGGCCTCGTCCGTGTGGTCCAGGGGCTCGCAGTCCGGCTTGCGGCGAGCGGCGGGGCTATGGTTGAAGACAGCCAGAGGCGGGATTACCCAGAGGGGAGGCACACGTGTGTCTCGTTCAGCGCACACACGTCACACGCCTGCTCTATGTTCTTACACAAGTTTATTTGAGAGAGACAGAGACGGAGAGACACAGAGGGAGAGAGTCAGAGACGGAGAGAGACAGAGGGAGAGAGTCAGAGGGAGGGAACACACACACTCCCATCCATTCCCACCCACTCCCCACCTGCCTGCCACATCCCTGGGCCAGGAGGCAGAGCTGGGAGCACGAGACCCCACCCAGGCCTCCAGCCATCACTGCTGCCTCCCAGGGTCCTCCTGAGCAGGGCTGGAGGCGGGAGCAGGGGTGAACAGCCCAGGCCCTCCCACGTGGGAAGCAATCTTAACTGCCAGGCCAAACCCCCACCCCCACCTTATTTTATTGATATTTATTTATTTTCATTTTATTTGAAATGCTCAGAGAGATAGAGAGAGAGACAGTGAGACACACGGACAGGGAGAGAGAAAAGGCCAGCCAGGATTGTGGCGTAGCAGGTAAAGGTACCACCTATGAAACTGGCATCCCATAGAGGCACCAGTTCGAGTCCTGGCTGCTCTACTTCCAATCCAGCTCCCTACTAATGGCCTAGGAAAAGCAGCAGCAGATGGCCCAAGTGCTTGGTCCCTGCCACTCACATGGGAGCTGGATGAAGCTCCTGGCTCCTGGCTTCAGCCTGGCCCAGCGCTGGCTGCTAGGGCCGTCTGGGGAGTGAACCAGCAGACGGAAGATCTCTGTCTCTTCCTCTCTCTGTAACTGACTCTCAAAATAAATAGGTAACTCTTAAAAAAGGGACAGACAGACACACAGGCAGACAGAGAAATCTTATACCTGCTGGTTCACTCCCCAGATACCTGCACCAGCCAGGGCTGGGCCAGGCTGAAGCCAGGAGCCGAAGCTTCATCCGAGTCTCCCACACGGGTGCAGGGGCCCAAGCACCCGGGCCACCCTCCACAGCTCTCCCAGGCCATTAGCAGGGAGCTGGATCGGAAGTGCGAGCAGCTGGGAGCTGAACCGGCATCCATATAGGTGCAGCTTCACAGGCGGTGTAAAACGTAAAACAAGGAGGAGCCGCCAGGCCACCACAGGGTCCCCTGCGGCAGGGGTGCGTGTGCACACACACCCGCACACACACACACACACACCTGCAGCAGGGGTACAGACACACACACACACACACACAGAGGCCTGTGGCAGGGGTGCGGACACACACACCCGCACACACCCGCACACACGCACACACAGAGGCCTGCGGCAGAGGTGTGGACAGACACACACCCACCCCCACAGCAGCAGGAGGGAGGGGCCCACAGCCGTCTTCCTGGAATCCCTGTGAAAGCAGCGGCCGGCCGAGAGGCCAGGAACGCCAGCTCCGCTTTCCTGGCATTCTGGGAAGGGGCTGGGGGAGGGGCCGGGGGCAGCCATGTGACTGCAGATCTTGTCAAAACCTGCGCAACTGTGACCTCAAAAGGGCGGATTTCACTGTCTAGGGAAGCCTTCAAATGGGGGCAGTGGGTCTGGGAGCCGGGCCTCCCCGCGCCCCGGGGCCACCCTCGGGGAGAGGTCGCGCACTCTGTGGCAGAGCCCGTGTTTAAGATGACACGAATGTGCTTGGAGTGGTGGCACACACCGCTCCCTGCCGCGCTGTGGCCGGCACGCGTGGCCGCCCTGGTGCCCTGGCGCACCCGGGTGCTGTACCTGTCTGCGTAGCCGCTGGCCTTGAGCACCGTGTCCATGTCTTTGCCGCTCTCCTTTTTCCAGGAGGAGTCGGAGCTGTCGTCCCAGCTGGAGAAAGAGCTGCCCCTCAGCTCCAGCGGGTCGTCCAAGTACCTGTGTGAGCGCGGGCACGCGGCGGTTCAGAGGCCCTGCCCGCACCTCCCTGCCCCCCGAGGGACCGCACTGGCCGGTGCGACCCCACAGACACAGCTGCCACGCTTCCAAGGCCTGCAGTCTGAGCAGGGAGCCGTCCATCAGCGTGGGCAACACGGGAGACAGGACTGGACAGTCACCGCCGCCCCGCTGTCGTGTGGACAGAGACGAATGGTCATTGGGCTAAGCCCTGGAGACCTGAGGGCCGTCTAGGACCCCAGCATAAGGCGGGCCTGCAGCTCTGAGGAGTGAAGCTGCCAGGCCGGGAGCGCTGACCCCACCCGGGGGTGTCCCGGGGGTCACCCCTCTCCGCAGACCACGCCGAATGGAAGCAATGCCAACGATGCCGTCTAACCCCTCCTGGAGCCGGGCACAGAGCTGCAGGTCACCCTGAGACGCTCTCGGTCTCGACCTTGAGGTGAACTTGACCTGGTTTGCGAGCTCTCAGGGGAGACGCTGACCCTCAGGGTCAGTCTACTGCTCAGATGGCAGGGCTCGGGCCAGCTTTGGTCTGGTGCGTTTACAGGGAAACCTTTGCCCAACAGCAGTGGGCGGGGCAGAGTTCAATGGGCGGGGTCCACCAGGCGGCGCCGTGTCAGCAGACGACATCTCAGGGTGGAGGGAGAGCCCAGCCCCAGAGCTGCCTGCTCGAGGCAGAGTTCAGGAAGCTGGGGGGGGGGGGGTGCGGGGGCCAGGGCTCGGTCTCAGCCAAGGTGGTAGAGAACACTGTCACCCAGGCTTGCCTGGAGCACCAGGGAGGGAGGCCCATGGGAGAGGCAGCCCCCGGCTCCCGTGTGTCAAGAGGTCACAGAAGATGGGGATCCCAGCAGCGAGAGGGGTGGGGAGCAGCCCCACCCGCGTCTGGGGCCTTGGGCAGCGCCGAGTTCACCCTACAGATAGTGCATCTCTCCTCCCTCCGACCCCAGCTCCCAGGGGCTGGCGCCGTCACCCCTCCTCGTCAGCTCAGCAAGCGTTCATGTCGTCTCCCCCATCTTGATGCTGAAGGTGGCCCTGGAGCCAGCCCATCTGCTGCGGGTGCCGGTCAGCGAACGGACCCGCACGGGTGCCGCGTTCCAGAACCGCGCGGGCGCCGGCGTCTCACGGGTTACCTTGAGCCGGCAGCGAAGTAGGAGTCGTCACTGTCATCGGTGTACTTTCTCCGTGGCTTTGCCAGGACTGGCGACTCCTGCTCTATGGTCTGCATGTCCGTGGTCACTGAGTGTGAAACGCCACTGGAGAGAAGAGAGACAGAGCGTCTGTGCCAGCAGCAGGGACTGATGCTTCAGCCTGTATCCCAGCAAAGCAAATCCCCCGGTGGGTGAAGACCACGTATTTTTGGTGTAAGCTTTGCAAACTGTTAACTCTCTGTAGCGACTGCGATGCCACAGAGCAGCTACCTACAAAGGACTTCCAAGACGTCATGGAGGCCAGAATTCAAAGATATTCTTAAGGACTTATTTATTTGAAAGGTACAATGATAGAGAGAAAGAGACAGGCAGGCAGGCAGACAGACAGACAGACAAAGTAATCTCCCATCTGCCGGTTCACTTCCCAAATGGCTGCAACATCTGGGGCTGGGTGAGGCCGAGGCCGGGAGGCAGGCGCTCCATCTGGGTCTCTCCCGTGGGTGCAGGGCCCAAGCACTTGGGCCATCCTCCGCTGCCTTCCTGGGAGCATTAGCAGGGAGCTGCATTAGAAGTGGAGCAGCCGGGTCGCAAACGGGCACCCCAGCAGGGATGCTGGCATCCCAGGGCAGTGGTCCAACCCACCGTCCACGGGCCCCAGGTGCAACAATGTTTGGAAACCCACGGCCCCAGGTGCAACAATGTTTGGAAACCCACTCACACACAGGTCTGTGGAAAAGGCATGGGATTAAAACCACTGTGCATGGGTTCCACAGGATTTTTTTTGTACTAAAATAAACATCTTTCAATTCTATTTTTCATGAACTTAAAAGTGCTCTGCACGTTTGTTACATTTGTGGCATCCATTCTGGTGTGTGTGTAACAAGCCAGATCTCTTCCCGTTTCCTAAGAGCCAAGGGTGGACTTTCACACTAAACTGAACATTAAGGCAAAAACAGTCAAGGGAAGGGAAGACACGGCAGGTCAATACCTACAGCTGAAATCCATGTGGCCCACGGGCAGGGTGTGCACGGGCAGGTGTGCACAGACAGGGTGTGCATGGGCAGGTGTGCACAGGGCAGGGTGTGCAGGCAGGGTGTGCACCGGCAGGGTGTGCATGGGCAGGTGTGCAGGGCAGGGTGTGCAGGCAGGGTGTGCACGGGCAGGGTGTGCAGGCAGGGTGTGCACCGGCAGGGTATGCAGGCAGGGTGTGCACCGGCAGGGTGTGCACGGACAGGTGTGCACCGGCAGGGTGTGCAGGGCAGGTGTGCACAGGCAGGTGTGCAGGGCAGGGTGTGCACGGGCAGTGCTGGCCCCCAAACCCACGGAGGCAGGGCGCCACGTACCTCCTGCAGCTTCCAAAGCCCATGCCCAGTCTCTCCGATTCGGCTCTCTTTTTCCCACTCAAGTTCATCTTCTCCTCTTTCTTCATTTGAATCTCAAGGTCCTTGTAGGCCAATCGCAGTGACGAGACGCTGCCAGAGAGAGCAAGGCCCTCCATTAGCCCTCACCTCCGGTTCTTGTTAGTAAACGCGCGCCACGAGCTGTGTGCACCTCCCGAGGTCCCCGCCAACAGCGCTGGGTGAACCGGGTGGCTTCAGGCTGCTTTCTGCATCGACAGCCACACAGACGGGTTCAGCGTCTCCCATACTGGGCTTTTTCGAGGGGACACTAAGATTTGAGTGGGCTCGTGGACACTCTGCGCTGCTGCTGAGCCCAACGCAGCTGACGTTCAGGGACGGGGCCCGTCATTCCGTGCCGGCAGCAGGCAGGACGTCTCACTGCGATGGAATTCTACTGCTCCTCCCCACCTGTGCTCTCTGCAGCGCGCACTCGCTCTCACCGGCCTGCTCCAAGATCCCAGCACACGCGTGTAAACTCGATTTTAGAGATGAACCAAGGAGAGGGTATAATCATGAAAGGATCCCTCTGTTGACACCAGGATTTTCCGTGGTCCCTGCACAGCCAGGCATCCATGGCAGTGACGTGGGACAGCCAGACACGCCACGGCGTCTCCAGCACTGCCAGTCACTCCCTGGCCTTCCCTTTATCAAACACCTGCCTCAGCTCATGAGCCCAGTGGAGGCTGCATGAAACACTGTCCTTACCCCCGCTCCTAAAAATGCACCGTCTGTGGGGCCGGCGCTGGGGCATAGTAGGCTAAACCTCTGCATGCAGAGCTGCCATCCCATTGGGCACCGGTTCGAGTCCCGGCTGCTCCTCTAGCAATCCAGCTCTCTGCTGTGGCCTAGGAGAGCAGCAGAAGGTGGCCCAAGTCCTGGGCCCCTGCACCCACATGGGAGACCCAGAAGAAGCTCCTGGCTCTTGGCTTCAGATCAGTCCAGCTCTGCCCATTGCAACCAACTAGGGAGTGAGCCAGCGGATGGAAGGCCTCTCTCTCTCTCTCTCTCTCTCTCTCTCTGTCTCTCCCTCTTTCTGTCTGTAATTCTGCCTCTCAAATAAATACACAAATCTTAAAAAAGAAAATAGAAGAAGAAACCTGGGCCTCTGGGAGCAGTAGCAGCGGTAAGACAGCACCACCTCAGGGCCCTGAGAATGGCAGATCTAACCTACGAGGACTCCTTCCTTCCTTCCTTCCTTCCTTCCTTCCTTCCTTCCTTCCTTCCTTCCTTTCTTTCTTTTTTAAGGATTTATTTATTTATTTGAGAGGTAGAGTGACAGACAGAGGGAGAGACAGACAGAGCCTTCCATCCACTGGTTCACTCCCCAGATGGCCGCACAGCTGGAGCTGGGCCAATCCGAAGCCAGAAGCCAGGAGCTTCTTCCAGGTCTCCTAAGGCGTAAGCCCGTAACTCTCCCTCAGGTATCTTTATCTGTCCTGGACAGGCCCTCCGGGGGGTGAGCAGCCAACGGTGAGAAAATTCCCCTTCAAAGACACGGGAGACAGGGACGGGTCTCCCTCCCAGGACGCCTGGCAGGGGCGTCCAGGCTCCGGGAAGCAGGGCGGAGCCGAGAATCAGGAACCCTTGCTGGGCCGTCCTGGGCAGCCAGGCCCCGTCCTGCCCTTCCTGCCACCGCACACAGCCCCAGCGGTTTCACAGCCGGCCAGGGCAGCACCCAGCGACGGCTGAGCTGCCACAGGTCTGGGCGGAGACACCGACCCGGGCGGAGCGGCGCGGATGTTCCCAACAGTCACGGCAGCAGCCAGACTGGCTTCCCAAACCGAATCCATGACCCGCTGCTCTGCACCCTCGCTTGGCTACGCTGATTTGGGCGAGTGCCGCCTTCTAACCATGGCACTCGGGCTGCCGCCTCTCTCTCTTCCACCTCCTGTGACCACATCTGGTTCTAGCCTGGGAGCACCTCCAGCTGGAGCCGCCTGGACAGGGCCTGCTCCCTAACACCCCCACACTCGGACCTGCCTTCCCCGTTGGGTCAGCAACCAAGCTGGGTGGGAGAAATTACAGGTCTGTGACAACCCAAAATCAACTGTACAAAATCATTTCCAAGTGTTTCATCCAAAAGTGGTCCAGTGCTGCCCCCTACGTTCTGTGAACCCAACAGCAAGGAGAAATACCTGGTGCCTGTGGGTTACCTGGGCTCCCCATCCCGGTCCTCAGCCGTGGAAGGGGACGCTGACTGGGTGCACAGTGTGTCCACCGACGCGCCCCAGTGAGCACCGCGTAGCCCTTCAAGCCCTCACAGGCTGGGTGTCGGCAGTGCCTCCACCACACGGGCGGCAGGAACTTGGGCTGACGGACTTCCAGAAGTTCTTGGAGAATGGAATTAAAACATCAGTTTATTTTGGTGCAAAAATTTTTGAAATCCATGCATAAGGGGGGGTCTTCAAAAAGTTCATGGAAGGGCTGGCAGTGTGGCGCGGTAGGTTAATCTTCCGCCTGCAGTGCTGGCATCCCATATGGGTGTGGGTTCGAGTCCTGGCTGCTTCTCTTCCAATCCAGCTCTCTGCTGTGGCCAGGGAAAGCAGTAGAAGATGGCCCAAGTCCTTGGGCCCCTGTACCCACGTGGGAGGCCCACAAGAAGCTCCTGGCTCCTGATTTCAGATCAGCACAGCTCCGGCCATTGTGGCCATCTGGGGATTGAACCAGTGGATGGAAGACCTCTCTCTCTTCCTCTCTCTGTCACTCTACCACTCAAATAAATAAATAAAATCTTTTTAAAAAAAGTTCATGGAGGCCAGTGCCACGGCTCACTTGGCTAATCCTCTGCCTGTAGCACCAGCACCCCGGGTTCTAGTCCCTGTTGAGGCACCAGATTCTGTCCCGGTTTCCCCTCTTCCAGTCCAGCTCTCTGCTGTGGCCTGGGAGTGCAGTGGAGGATGGCCCAAGTGCCTGGGCCCTGCACCCATGGGACACCAGGAGAAGCACCTGGATCCTGCCTTCGGATTGGTGTAGTTCTGGCCGTAGTGGCCATTTGGGGGGGGGGTGTGAACCAACAGAAGGAAGACCTTTCTCTCTCTCTGTCTCTCTCTCTCACTAACTCTGCTTGTCCCCCCCCACCAAAAAAAAAAGTTCATGGAAAATGCATACTGTGGGGAAAACTATGCATGGCTTTTAAGATTCTGTTGCACAAAACTTGTCTTTTAATTCCATTTCCCCATGAACCTTTAGAAGTAGGCTTGTGGGCATAAAGATAAAAGACCGAAAAAATGAACTGGACACAGAGAACAACAGAGATGAAGCTGCCCTTCCCCCTGGCTGCCGGCACCCCTCCTCCTCTCCCCGCTCGGACACCCGGCCGCACGCGGCTCCCGGGCAGCCACACTGCTCTGCCGCTTCCAACACAGCGAACACCTGAGCCGCTGCCCTCGCCCCGCGCCGGCACCTGGGTGCTCACTGCAGCCCTCTCTCCTGGCAATCCCGTGTCAGTGCCATCACCCCCCTTCATTCTTACCCTCCTCCTCCCTCCTCCCCTTCAAGACCCAGGCTCAAAGCCCCCAGAGACGGCGCCAGAGCCACAGCCTGCCACCCGACACCTGGGACCCAGCGGAGAGTCCAGCAGGGCTGCGCGCCCCTGTGTTCTGTGACTGAGACGTAACTCAGGTGACAAATCCACCCGGTTAAGCCCAGGCGTTTCTAGAACAGTCACAAGGTTAGGGCACTGTCACCACTACCTAATTCTAGAAAGTTCTCAGCCTGAAAAGGAACTCCATGTCTAACAGCAGACTCTCGCTCCCTCTCCCCCCGAGCTTGGCAGCCACTGATCTTTCCTGATCTTTACAGCCTACTCTGGACAGTTCTCTCTCCCTTTTAACCATTTACTCCATTTATCTATCTATTGGCCCACCCACCCACCCATCCATCCATCCACCCATCCACCCATCCACCCATCCATCATCCACCCACCCACCCACCCATCCACCCATCCACCCACCCACTCATCCATCCACCCACCCATCCATCTCAGAGAGAATCTTCCACACACTGGTTCACTCCTCAAACACCTGTAACAGCTGGAAGCCAGGAGCCAGGAGCCCCATCTAGGTCCCCCACATGGGTGCAGGGCCCACACACTTGGGCCGTCCTCCTCTGCCCTCCCAGGCCACAGCAGAGAGCTGGATCGGAGGCAGAGGAGCTGGGACTTGATTCCAGGGAAGCGGAATCCCTTTACCCCTGTGCCTTCAATGTTCGCTTTATAGGGCCCCAAGGTCTCATCCCACATGGGTGCCGGTTCAAGTCCCAGCTGCTCCACTTCTGATCCGGCTCCCTGCTAATGTGCTAGGAAAGCAGCAGCAGATGGCCCAAGTGCCTGGGCCCCTGCACCCACGTGGGGACCTACATGCAGTTCCAGGCTCCTGGCTTCCATCTGGCCCAGCCCTGGCCATTGTGGACATTTGAGGGGTGAACCAGAGGATAGAAGATCTTGGTCTCTCCCCTTCTCTCTAACTCTGCATTTCAAATAAAGAAATCTTTAAAAAACTTTTTTAAACTTAATGAAGTTAGGGGAGTAAGTGAGGGTAAGAGGCCCCAGTGATGAGGATTCGTGACCCTGTGGCTAATATGGGTAACATCCCCAGGCCAGCCCCGCTTCTCACAGCTTCCCAGGAGCTCAGAAACGAATCCCCAGTCTACCCCTGAGCCAGACAGCCTGGAGCCCACCCCTGCCATTCCCAAGGGAACTCACCGCCACAGGAGGCCGCGGCACTGTGCACCAGCAGAGCCCCTGCGAGCTGCCCACGCACGCTCCCCTCCAGCTCAGAGCCCTGACTCGCCGCCTCGACTCGCTCGAGGACCCGGTGCCCTGAGCTGCAGCTGCCAGCTCCCGGCTGTGCGCTTTACCACAAACGCCACCCCGGCCCCGGGCACTGGCTCGCCGCCACGCCGGGCAGGGGGCATTTTGGGGGATTCTACAGCAGCTCCTTCCAGCAGCCCTGAGGGTGTCTGGCAGCACCAGGCCTGCCCCCTGCCTGGACCTGTCACAGACGGAGTCGCGTGGTGAGTGGGCGCGGAGCGGCCTCTGCCTCACATGAGCATCTCAGGCTTCCCCGCAGCGCAGCACGGGGCCGCACTGGGCGCCTCTCGGCTGGGTGACGGCTCTCGGCCGGGTGACGGCTCTCGGCCGGGTGACGGCTCTCGGCCGGGTGATGGCTCTCGGCCGGGTGACAGCTCTCGGCCGGGTGACGCCTCTCGGCCGGGTGACGCCTCTCGGCTGGGTGACGGCTCACATGTGGCCAGGCCGCACGTTACCGTCATCAGCGGATGGGCGTCGGTGTTGTTCCACCTTGGGTACGTGGGGATGCTGCCGTGAGCGGCCACGTGTGGGTGCTCGTGTGGACGCACGTCACGCCAGTCTCTCTAGAGCACACCAGGCACGGACTTGCCGGGCCACGCGGCAACTGTACGTTTAGCTTTTAAAGGGACTGCCAAACGGTTTTTCCCAGCACCCTCGCGCACCCTCCCGGGCACATCTGGCCCTCCAGCTCCGCCAGTCTGCTCCTTTCCGTGGCGGCCGCCCTCGTGGCCGTGCGGTGCTGTCTCACTCGGTTTCCGTTTGTGTTTCCCTGAGACGCTCTCTCTCTTCTCTCTCTCTCCCTCTCTCTCTCTCTCCCTCTCTCTCTCTCTCCCTCCCTCTCTCACTGACACCAGCTCCTTCCTCACCTATGACTTCAACCAGAAAGCACCGCCACGTCCCTCACCACGGGTCTCCTCCCTTACAACAGACGTTTGCACAGCATCACCCTACACACACACACACGTGCACACACACACATGTGTACACACGTATGCACACTCCCAGGTGGTCCTGGAGCTAGTGGACTGTAGCAGTCAGACTCACATGGACTCCTCCTTGGGTGCCGCCCTGGCCCCGTCTTCCTGCTCCTTTCTCTTGTCCACAGCCTGAGCTTGCTTTTCGATGTCCTCAAAGCACGAATTCGCCAGTTTCTGGGCTCCCAAGCTTCCCTTTTTGGCCCCGAGCTGGAAGAGAGGTTACAGTCCAGTCGGGCTCCCACCTGCTGAGGCTCTCGATCCGCCAGCGCCTCATCCCCGTCCTCCTGCCCGGTTCTCAGACGTGGACACTGAGGTCACGCGGCCTAGGCGACCTGGCAGAGACCCCACAGCCGGATGGCGCCCCTGCGCCAGGGCGCTGCACACGGTGCTTCCTGGGTGGCTCCCCTGTGGGGTCGGGGGTGTCGGTGCTCACACGGACACAGGGCCGGGGCGGGGCAGGGGCGGGTACACTTCCTAAAGATTTCTTCGCAGAAGCAACGTTAAACACTCATTCTAGAACATTCATCGCACTGAATGAAGCATAAGACTCTTGGGCAAAGCCACACTTACGCTACGGCTCAAAATTTTAAAAATGCAAATAAATTAACCTGACAGAGGGACTTGTTGGTTTGAAAAGCCACAGTACCCGATATTTTATGAATAATACTCACTCCTCTTTTAGCTTGATTTGGTTTCTTTTTGATGAGAGAGGGCACCTCTGCCAAAAAAAATAAAAACCAGCATCAGCCCGTCAGAAAGCAGCCGGCACCTCTCTTCACACACCCTCGGTGCCCCGCGTCTCCGCGCTGGCCGGGCTCGGGGCTCTCGGCGGCAGCGTGCCCGCCCCCGACTGCAGACTGGGACGCGCCCTCCCAGGAAGCTCTGCTCTCAGGACCTCGAGCCACGGTCTACGCGGAGCCCCACGCACAGGGGAGGCGTGGCTGGAGCCCTCCCCCACTCACACAGACTCCACGAGTGGGCCAGTGAGGACGGACAGCGCTCTGTTAGCTCAGCACTGCCCAACGTCGCACGAAAGCAGCAGGCGGGCTCCGGGGAACCTGCAGCCCCGCGTCGTGGGCCTGTGCTGTTTTAGGATCAGGTTTGGCGACTCAGCCCGCACCAGGCCTTACCTCTCCTTGGGAGCTGAGAATGCGCTGTGACGGGACACAGCACACACCACAGCAGCCAGAGAGGAACCGTCCGCTGATGCCGGCAGTGCTCAGCGTGGCACTGGGGACACGCCCCCGCGTGGGCACTCCCTCCCATCCCTCTGGGCTTGCACGGCTCTCAGCCTCCTTAAGGGGAGCTTCTACCCAAGCAGCTACTTCCCAATCAGCGTCCATTTCAGAGAGAATCCCCGGTAACCAACAGTTCACTACTACGTCCACCTATCCTGAAATCAGAAAGAAGAAAGTGGGGGCGGTGTGGATGCTCTGACCACTGAGCTCCCCAGTAAGCAGGGGCAGTGTAGACACTCTGGCCTGCTGAGCTCCCCAGTAAGTGGGGGTGGTGTAGACGCTCGATCACTAAGCCCCCAGTCAGCAGGGGCAGTGTAGATGCTCTGACCGCTGAGCTCCCCAGTCAGCAGGGGCAGTGTAGACGCTCTGACCGCTGAACTCCCCAGTCAGTGGGGGCAGTGTAGACCGTGGCTCCAGGCCCTCAGCCGCACAGGCTCCTTGGCCTTCTCCGTTCATCGATCCGGCTGCTACACAGCAGCCTCTGGCATAAACTCTCAGGCCAAGATCTGGCTACGCCACGAGCTGACTCACTTCCTGGACGGAGCTGGGGCGGGAGGGTCGTACCTGGGGCGGCCTTTGCCGGGGCGTTGAGGCCGTCCACGCTCGGTCCGGGTTCCGGCCCGCCTGGAAATGTAACACACTGACGTCGATGCAGGAAACACCTGTCACGTGCTCGTGAGCGTGCGTGTTCCGGTCTGCCCAGCGCCCACCTCGCCCTGTCCCATCAACAATCTCCCTGCTTTCAGCTCCAGAGCCTGTCACTGTAAGAACTTTGATTGCAAGTTCACTGGACCCCAAGGTATTTTTTATTCAGTGGCCTTACACAACAGTACTTTTGGGGTGGCACTGTCACACAGCAGGTTAAGTCGTGGCCTGCAGCGCCAGCATCCCATATGGGTGCTGGTTGAGTCCCAGCTGCTCCACTTCCAATCCAGCTCCCTGCTAATGCACCTGGGAAAGCAGGGAAAGATGGCCCAAGTCCCTGGGCCCTTGCACCCACATGGGAGACCTGGAAGAAGCTCCTGGCTCCTGGCTTTAACCTGGCCCAACCCTGGCTGTGGCAGCCCCTTGGGGAGTGAACCATAGATGGAGCTCTCTCTCTCTTCCCACTCTCTCCCCCACTCTCTCTCCCCCACTCTCTCTCTCCCTGTAACTCTGCCTTTCAAATAAATAAAACAAATCTTAAAAAAAAAAAAAAAAAAAGACTGTTTGTGGTCTCTTCAATTAGTACCATTACAAACTGTAGCTTAAGATTCTGTTTCAGAGTGACCAGTCCTGGGGCTGGCCCGGTGGCACAGTGGGCTAGGCCACCATGTGACGCTGGCGTCCCACATCAAAGCGCCGATCTGAATCCCAGCTGCTTCACTTCAGATTCAGCTTCTTGCTAATATGCCTGGGAAGGCAGTGGAAGATGGCCCCAAGTGGCCGGGCCCCTGGCACGAACGGGGAGAGCCAGATGGAGTCGTGGGTTCCTGGTGTGGGCCTGGCACAGTCCTGGCTGAGGTGGCCGTCAAGGGAAGTGAACCAGCAGGTGAAGATCTCTCTCCACGGTGCTGCCTTTCACGTAAGTCTCTCAAACCCCCGAAGCAAAATCCTCAGCAGTTGCATCTCTATTGGACTGTCTGGTGCCCTCGAGAATGCCTTCTCTCCACTCCTACTCCTTGTCACACTGGGACCTGCGTGCGACGCCTCCCTGCCGACGTGGGGGAATCTGCACCTAACGCTCAACGGCTGCGCAGCCACTGGAGCCCAGGGCAGCGCGCCACGGCAGCTCCCAGAGGTCACCTGTGCTGTTCCCAGGCGCGGTCTCCACGGCCTTCGGTGTTAGGGGAGGTGGCTCTGGCTGTGCCGATGCCCAGGCTGGGCCGCTCACCTGGGGCAGAGGGAGAGAATCGTTAGCAGACAGAGTCTCCAAAAGAATCAGAGTGGGGGAGTGGATGGTCGCTCGGCCAGCTCTGCAGTGCTGCAGGCAGAAAGCAAGGATTGCGGCCGATGCCATCCAGACCTGCCCCAGGCCCCAGACCCCAGACCCCAGACCCCAGGCTCCCAGGCCCCCAGGCCCCAGACCCCAGGCCCCCAGGCCCCCAGACCCCAGGCCCCCAGATGCCAGGCCCCAGACCCCAGGCTCCCAGGCCCCCAGATCCCCAGACGCCAGGCCCCAGACCCCAGGCCCCCATGTTCCCAGGCCCCCAGACCCCAGACCCCCAGACGCCAGGCCCCAGACCCCAGGCTCCCAGGTCCTCAGGCCCCAGACCCCAGACCCCAGGCCCCCGGGCTCCTAGGCCCCCAGACCCCAGTACCCCAGGCCCCCAGGCTCCCAGGCCCCCAGACCCCAGGCCCCAGGCCCCTAGGCCCCCAGACCCCAGACCCCAGGCCCCCAGGCCCCCAGACCCCAGGCCCCCAGATGCCAGGCCCCAGACCCCAGGCTCCCAGGCCCCCAGATCCCCAGACGCCAGGCCCCAGACCCCAGGCCCCCAGACCCCAGACCCCCAGACGCCAGGCCCCAGACCCCAGGCTCCCAGGTCCTCAGGCCCCAGACCCCAGACCCCAGGCCCCCGGGCTCCTAGGCCCCCAGGCTCCTAGGCCCCCAGACCCCAGTACCCCAGGCCCCCAGGCTCCCAGGCCCCCAGACCCCAGGCCCCAGGCCCCTAGGCCCCCAGACCCCAGGCCCCTAGGCCCCCAGACCCCAGGCCCCAGGCCCCCAGACCCCAGGCCCTCATGCTCCCAGGCCCCCAGGCCCCCAGACCACCAGGCCCCCAGACCCCAGACCCCAGTCCCCAGGCCCCCAGACCACTGGGCCCCCAGACCCCAGACCCCCAGGCCCCAGGCCTACAGGCCCCCAGGCCCCAGACCCCAGGCCCCAGGCCCCAGGCACCTAGGCCCCCAGACCCCAGGTTCCCAGGTCCCCAGGTCCCCAGGCCCCAGGCCCCCAGGCCCCAAACCCCAGATCCCAGTACCCCAGGCCCCCAGACCCCCAGGCCCCCAGGCTCCTATGCCCCCAGACCCCAGACCCCAGGCCTACAGTCTCCCATGCTCTCAGGCCCCCAGACCCCAGGGCCCCCAGACCCCAGACCCCAGGCCCCAGACCCCAGACCCTGGGCCCCCAGGCCCCCAGACCCCAGGGCCCCAGGCCTATAGGACCCCAGGCCCCCAGGCTCCCAGGCCCCAGCCCCCAGATCCCAGGCCCCCAGGCTCCTAGGCCCCCAGACCCCAGGGCCCCAGGCCTACAGGCTCCCAGGTCCCCAGACCCCCAGACCCCAGGCCCCAGACCCCAGGTCCCAGGCCCCAGGCCCTAGGCCCCGGGCTCCAAGGCCCCCAGGTTCTCAGTTCCCCAGGCCCCCAGGCCCCCAGGTTCCCAGTTCCCCAGGCCCCCAGACCCCCAGGCTCCTATGCCCCCAGACCCCAGACCCCAGGCCTACAGTCTCCCATGCTCTCAGGCCCCCAGACCCCAGGGCCCCCAGACCCCAGACCCCAGGCCCCAGACCCCCAGGCTCCTAGGCCCCCATGCTCCCAGGCCCCCAGACCCCAGACCCCGGGCCCCCAGGCCCCCAGACCCCAGGGCCCCAGGCCTACAGGACCCCAGACCCCAGGCCCCCAGGCTCCTAGGCCCCCAGACCCCAGGGCCCCAGGCCTACAGGCTCCCAGGTCCCCAGCCCCCCAGACCCCAGGCCCCAGACCCCAGGTCCCAGGCCCCAGACCCCAGACCCCAGGCCCCGGGCTCCAAGGCCCCCAGGTTCTCAGTTCCCCAGGCCCCCAGGCCCCCAGGTTCCCAGTTCCCCAGGCCCCAGCCCCCAGCCCCCAGCCCCCAGGCCCCGGGCTCCGCTGCCACCCAAGCACAAGACGTACCTCAGGAGAGGCATGAGCAGCAAAAAAGTCTTCCTCCTTTGGGGGCGGGGACGAAGGTGGGACCACACAGCTGTCGAGCCACAGCTGGAACGGAGCACAGGCAGAGCTCAGCACCCCCACCGGGCGCGAGTGGGCTCTGGTTCACCCGCTTCGCTGCCCTCCCAAACGCCAGGGCTGTCATGTCGGTTCCCGCCCACCCGGGGCCCTGGCACGCGTCACTGACGTGGCCACCTGCTAGGCTCTGCTCCAGTCCCGGAGGAGACCCCGCGGCTTCTGAGAAGGGGACCAAGGCCGTGGCCTGTGTGGGCAGGCATCAGCCACAGTCGGCTCTGCACTCACGGAGCCCACGGTCACGGATCCCCTGTGGGCTGAGGCTGGCGCCCGGGCTGGTTCTAGCCATCAGCAGACCCATCACCCCACAAGCACACACCCGGCTGAGCCGGACCAGGCACAGGCCTTCCGGTGCCAGTCCTCGCGCACGCCACAGACATCATGCGTCTGCAGCAGGTTTCACACCGTGTGCACCTTCCTTGTCAGAGGTGGCCCCCGGCGCGGTGCTGCTGGGCTGTGTGGGGCCCGGAGCACACGAGGACTGCAGGGGACACGTGTGTGTGTCAGGGAAGCTGTGATCGGGCACGGGCACGGCCCCCTCCTCAGGAGTCAACACCAGCAGGCAGTAAGGAGTCTGAACAGAAATCCACGCTACAGAGGCCACGTGGGGGCCAGCCGGCGACAGCCAGCACCCGGCGCAGCGCTCCCCCGGGGACAACGCCGGCTGCGGTGAGGACACGCAACACTGGCGTCTTGGGCAACGGGAGGGACTCAGAGATCTGCTGCTTCCTACGAGGGGAGCCAGCGTGCCGGCGGGGCCACCTACGTCGGTGCCGTGCTTCCGCATGGCTTGCGAGGCCAGCGACTTGACCCTCTCCCTGTAGAGCTGGGCGGCGCGGCTGTTGTACTTGGCGTTGGTGTCACTGGTGGCACAGCCGTGTTGATGGAAGAAGGAAGACTGTGGATTAATAGAGGCGCACAGGTTAATAGAGACGCCGCGTCCGGCCCCACGTCGCGGCACCCGCCCACGCGCGACCCGGCGCTGGAGGCACCGGCACGATGAAACACCGTGAGGAGAGCACCAGCACACGCACACTTGTGCCCGCGGACAGGGAGCTGCCTCCACGGCGCCACCTCGCCGCTGGGGCAGAGTCAGAGGGGGACTTGCGTCCCAGAACGGAAGAACTGTCTGTGTCTCCAGGAAGGTGCCCCTGGGGCAGGCGGCCCGCTCGGGACCACGGCCTCAGCCTGGACCCCGCTAGATCAGGACTGGGACGCACGGCACGGGGAGGTGGGGCCCTGCTCAGCGCCACCTCCTCCCCAGGACCATGTACACACCAGCTTCAGCCCCCACTAGGACTGTGTGCACACACCAGCCTCAGTGCCCCCTCCCCGGGACCGTGTGCACACACCAGCTTCAGCCCCTCCCCAGGGCCGTGTGCACACACCAGCCTCAGCCCATCCCCAGGACCGTGTGCACACACCAGCCTCAGCCCCTCATCAAGACCATGTGCACACACCAGCCTCAGCCCCTCCCCAGGGCCGTGTGCACACACCAGCCTCAGCCCATCCCCAGGACCGTGTGCACACACCAGCCTCAGCTCCTCACCAGGACCGTGTACACACACCAGCCCCAGCCCTCTCCAGGACCGTGTGCACACACCAACCTCAGTGCCCCCTCCCCAGGACCATGTGCGCACACCAGCCTCAGCCCCCATCAGGACTGTGTGCACACACCAGCCTCAGCCCCTCCCCAGGACCGTGTGCACACACCAGCCTCAGCCCCTCATCAAGACCATGTGCACACACCAGCCTCAGTGCCCCCTGCCCGGGACCGTGTGCACACACCAGCCTCAGCCCCTCCCCAGGGCCGTGTGCACACACCAGCCTCAGCCCATCCCCAGGACCGTGTGCACACACCAGCCTCAGCCCCTCCCCAGGGCCGTGTGCACACACCAGCCTCAGCCCATCCCCAGGACCGTGTACACACACCAGCCCCAGCCCTCTCCAGGACCGTGTGCACACACCAACCTCAGTGCCCCCTCCCCAGGACCATGTGCGCACACCAGCCTCAGCTCCTCATCAGGACCATGTGCACATACCAGCCCCAGCCCCTCCCCAGGACCATGTGCACACACCAGCCTCAGCCCCTCCCTAGGACCATGTGCACACACCAGCCCCAGCCCCTCCCCAGGACCGTGTGCACACACCAGCCCCAGCCCCTCCCCAGGACCGTGTGCACACACCAGCCCCAGCCCCTCTCCAGGACCGTGTGCACACACCAGCCTCAGCACTCCCACTTGAAGGAAGCAGCGCCTCTAACCCCTGGCCGTGCCAGTCCCATCACTCTGGGCGCAGTGTCCTTGGGGCAGCCATCCCTGCTGCGTACAGCAACCCCAGGACAGGGTCCCCATGGCGTCCACGGCTCCCAGAGCTGTTCCGCCCTGACTGGCCCAAGGCCACAGGGATGGTGCTGGGCACAGCTGGAATTCCGGCCCCAGCAGGATGGTTCCGAGCCCCAACCTATAGCTGAGCGAGTGCCGAGCGGACCCCTCGCTCCCTCCCTCCCCTTCTGGAGCCAGGAGAGCTCCCTGGTGTGGGAGGGGCCTCTGCGACCCTGGCCCTCTCTGAGGTTTAGGAACAAGTCTGTGGGCATCGTGATAATGTGCACGCGTTTCTAAGGAGACGTTGAAACACCGAAGGCACACGTTCCCGAGAGGGGCAGAACTTCCTTTAAACAGTGAGAGGCAATCTTAGTTTATTACAACGGCCCATGGCCAGTGCCTCACAATAGCATGCAAATGCCTATTTAACTCCTCTGGTTACGGAACCATCAAATCCTGTTTTTTAATTATTAATTGATTAATTCAAAGATTTTATTTATTTATTTGAAAGGCAGAGTTACAGACAGAGAGAGGGAGAGACACACAGACAGAGGGAGATCTTCCATCCACTGATTCACTCCCTAAGTGGCCTCAAAGGTTGGGGGTGAGCCAGCAAACCAGGTGCTTCATCCGGGTCTCCCACGTGGATGCAGGGGCCCAAGGACTTGGACCATCTTCCACTGCTTCCCCAGCAGAGAGCTGGAAGGGAAGAGGAGCAGCCGGGACTAGAACCGGCGCCCATATGGGATGCCGGCACCACAGGCGGAGGATTAACCTACTGCACCACGGCGCCAATCCCCCCATTCTGTTTTTTAAGTGCACAGATGTGTATTGTATTACCAATAAAAACAACTGTAGATATAATTTAAGCTTGACAGCTCCTCTTCATAAGTGTATAACTTGATGACTTCATTCACGTGACAAATTCACAGCAGAGCTCAGTGCTCTCGGGGGCTGGCCCTGGGGCGCAGGGAGTGACGCCTCCTCGTCCCACACGGGTGAGGGTCGTCCCACACGGGTGAGGGTCGTTTTCTCGCTGCTCCATGTCCGGTCTGGGAAAAGCAGTGGAGATGGCCCAGGTGCTTGGGCCCCTGCACCCATGCGGAGACCCGAAGACTCCTCTGGCTCCTGGCTTCAGCCACGTGGGCAGTGAATCAGCGGATGGAAGACAGAGCGCGAGCGCCCCCCCCGCCCCATCCTCTCTTTCTGTAACACTGACTTGCAACATAAATAAATAAATCTTAAAAAAAAAATCAGCTTTGGTATCCTCTCTCTGCCACCACTAATGTTGTGTATTCTTCAAAACAATGGCTTAGCCTTATGAAATAACAATCATTTGGCTCCAAGCTCTCTTATTAGATTAAAAGAAAACTGTTTTGTGCTCCACACGTTTTCCATTCCCCAAACAACCCTGACTCAGAACACTGACTTGCCGCCAGTCACGCCGACTTAATTCCCTCCTACAGCTCCCGCTCTCTGCCCGTTCTTCCTTACGTTCTAGAGCGGACTTTACAGGTACCCCACGCTGTGCACAAGAGGAGCAGTTGCAGGGTCCCGGCTCCTCCAGCCACCGCTGTCCAGGAGAGGGCGCCTGTCAGCTTTGCACTCACCACATCCCGGCATCAGTCCTGGGCCTCCCAGGTGTGGGACAGGTTCCCCGGGTGGGTTCTGACCCCTCCCCCAGGGGCCCCCCGCGCGGGCGAGCCCCTTCAGCAGAGCAGCGACCACTCTCGCGAGAAGCAGAGGGACTTACGGCGTTAGCATTCCCTCCAACCTGCATGCAGCGCAGCTGAAGCCAAGACCAGTTGGAATCCAACTCCGTAGACCTAAAGGAGAGAAGACAGAGAAGACACAGACGTCATGCCCCTCCTGCCCAGGACCAGGCCACGTGTCCTGGGGCTTCAGGGTCCTAAAGAGCTCTGTCTGTGTAGACGGGGCACACGCCCCGGGACACCAGGGCTCCAGCGTGGACGACGGCAGGCACAGGCAGCCCATGGCCGGTTTGGCTCTGCCGGGCCCACGAGTCGGCCAGGTCAGGCCAGCAGTCTCCTCCGTGCCCCTGCACCGCGTGGGAACACCCCCGCTCCTTGCCTCCACCCCTGGAGGTGTTGGAGCTGAAATCTGGTGGCAGATCTCTGCCCCTAGTAAGGCACCGCTGGGTGTCCTCAGGCCAGTCTCCCGCCTGTTCAGTGTCTCCTGCATGAGGAGCTCGAGTGATGCTCGCCCTCTTTATTTGTTTTAAGAGAGACAGAGA
This sequence comes from Sylvilagus floridanus, assembly GCA_949820135.1. Taxonomy (NCBI): domain Eukaryota; kingdom Metazoa; phylum Chordata; class Mammalia; order Lagomorpha; family Leporidae; genus Sylvilagus; species Sylvilagus floridanus. Next base: position 41,045,457 of record OX463231.1, on the reverse strand, counting down.
CAGAGAGAGAGAGAGCGAGAGACCTCTCCCATCTGCTGGCTCTCTCCTCCCCTGCCTGCCACCGCCCAGGACCGGGCCAGACTGAGCGAGGAGCCAGGAGCTCCATCCAGGTCTCCCTGTGGGCGGCAGGGACCCGACTCCTTGAGCCGTCACTGCAGCTCCCAGGGTGTGCAGAGGAAGCTGGGACTGGGAGCCGAGCTGCCTTGAACCCAGCCCGCTCTGATGCAGGGGGCGGTATCCCAAGCACTGTCTTTTTATCTTTAAGATTTATTTATTTGAAAGGCAGAATGAAAGAGAGGGCAAGACATACCTACACACACATACACAGAGAGAGAGAGCGAGCGAGCCCGAGCACGCCCATCCTCTGGCTCACTCCCCAAACGGCCACAACAGCCGAAGCTGTCTGCCCCGAAGCCAGGAGCCAGACTCCGCCCTGGTCTCCCTCCTGGGTGCAGGGCTCCAAATGCTTGAGCCTCCTCCCTGCTCTCCCAGGTCCATCCGCGGGGAGCAGCGCGCTCGAGCTGGCGCCATGTGGGACGCCGGTGTCGCAGGTGGAGGTTTACCACGCTGTGCCGGACACCGGCCCTCCCCCCAGGTAGCACCTTAGCTGCGGCACCAAGTGCCTGCTCCCGGACACTCGCCTCACCACCCAACACCACCCCCAGCGCGGAGGGCAGGCGATGCCGGACTCGGTGTTCCTGAAGCGAAAGCCGCAGCCCCTCCAGCCCCTGCTCACGTGGGCGTGAGAAGAGAGCAGACGCAGCAGCGCGGGCAGCAAGGAAGTCCCAGCAACACCCCCGCCCCGGGCTCCGCCATGCAGCCTTTACCTGGAACGCAAGCAGGCCCCGCACCGCCTGCAGGGCAACGTGGGTATCTCAGAATGGGCACAGCAGCCTCACCAAACGGGCAGGCGCACAGCAGGCCGCAGGGCACAATCCACCTGCTTGCGACAGCGAGGGCTGGATCCAGAGCCCAGCTGGGGTCCCCACGTGCGGGGCGTGGACCCCAGCATTTGCTGCCGCCCCACCCTCCCACCAGGCATGCATCAGCAGGGACCTGGGCGCGAGTGGAGCTGGGACCCGGGACCAGGCTCCTCGCCTGCTGAGCCCTGCCCACTGCTGTCTGTGCCTACTGATCTGTGGAACCCGCGTGCTGGATCCGAGTTGTTCCCAAGCCAACGGTGATGTACAAAAGTAAAAATTAAACCACACTTGACAAGAAATCGGTTTCCCAAAGGCAAACAAGCAGAAAAGAAAAGAAAAAACCCTCCTTTTAGAACTTCTCCTCACCAAGCAAGACGGCCGAGCCGTCGCCGATCTCGCGCCGGGGTGGGGGCTACACTCGCGCAGCCCCAGCGGGGCAGTGGCCGGCAGCCTGGTCTCCGCAGAGAGGGAGACGCCACGGGCTTCAGCTCCGGGACCTCAAAGCCTTGCTGTCCTCACCCGTAAATGAGGGACCACTGGAGCATGACTTATTTTGAGCGCCTGGCTCCCGGTAAACACCGCACCATTGTTTTGTTTTGTTTTGACAGGCAGAGTGGACAGTGAGAGAGAGACAGAGAGAAAGGTCTTCCCTCCATTGGTTCACCCCCCAATGGCTGCTGCGGCCTGCACACCACACTGATCTGAAGCCAGGAGCCAGGTGCTTCTCCTGGTCTCCCATGGGATGCAGGGCCCAAGCACTTGGGCCATCCTCCACTGCACTCCCGGGCCACAGCAGAGAGCTGGCCTGGAAGAGGGGCAACCGGGACAGAATCCGGCGCCCTGACCGGGACTAGAACCCGGTGTGCCGGCGCCGCAAGGTGGAGGATTAGCCTGTTGAGCCACGGCGCCGGCCGTGTTTTTTTTTTTTTTTTAACACCGCACCATTGTTAAACCACCGGGGTACCCGGCCACAGGTTCTATTTTTTTTAAAGATTTATTTAGTTACTTGAGAGTCTGAGAAGCAAAGTTACAAAGAGGCAGTGGGGGAGAGAGAGAGAAAGAGAGAGAGAGAGAGAGAGAGAGAGGTCTTCCATCTGCTGGTTCACTCCCCAAATGGTTGCAACAGCTGGAGCTGAGCTGATCTGAAGCCAGGTGCTTTTCCTGGTCTCCCATGGGGTGCAGGGCCCAAGGACTTGGGCCATCCTCCACTGCACTCCCGGGCCACAGCAGAGAGCTGGATGGGAAGTGGAGCAGCGGGACTAGAGCCGGCGCCCAGGTGCTGGCCTTGCCCACTACGCCCTAACACCGGCCCCAAAGTGTCGCCTTTCTGCAGTAAAAGCAGCAGCCAGATGACCTCCACGGGGTCACTGCCGACATGCGCCAGGGCTGCGCCAGGCCTCAAACTTTACACGAAGTCTTCCACCTGCCCCTCCTGACACGCCGTCGCGTCTGCCAGCCCAGAGCTATGAGGCCGGGCCCCAGCAGCCGGCTCCGGCCCCTCATCCTTGCTCACCTCCCCCGACGCTGCCTCCTGCTCAGCCTCCAGGCCTCGGAGCTCAGAGGAAGCCCCGCGCTGGCGGCTGAGGCCCTGCACCGCGCCCCACGACCCCCGCTGGGGGGCGCTCCACAGGCCTGCGTGCTAACCTCAGCAGGTCTCTCACGCGCTCTGCAAACGCTACTCCCCTCATCTGCTCCAGCTACTCCCCTCGTCTGCTCCAGCTACTCCCCTCGTCTGCTCCAGCTCACCTTCCGCCCAGCAGGATGCTGCTTGGTCGTCTCCTCTCCACGCAGCATCTGAGCTTGCCCGTGCCCCCGCCCCATCCGATCAAGGCTGGGGTCCGGTCACCCACCCTGCATGAGCTCATGAAAGGCTGAATCGTGGGCTCGCAGAGAAGCGGGGTGGAGAGAAGCACCGGCGACTTGGACAGCACCACAGGCGCCGGGCAGGGGTCCCGGGGGTCCACGCGGCCCGCCCACCCCTGCACTCCTAACCTGCCTCCCAGCCCCCCTGCTGGCCCGTCGCAGCTTATCAATTCTTCCTTTCTAAAGTGTGCTTGGAGTTTAAAAAACTCCATTTAAAGAAACCTACCACCTATGCCTCCGTGAACAGAGGTCATGCCTGGGACTGCTTCCACATGAGAGTGATAGTGAGAGTGTGAGTGTATGCACGTGCGGCAATGTGTACATGTGTGCATGTGTGTGTACATGTGTGTGAGTGTGAGACTGAGTGTTGTGTGCACATGTGTGTGAGTGTGTGTACATGTGCGTGTGAGACTGAGTGTTGTGTGCACATGTGTGTGAGTGTGTGTGTACATGTGTGTGTGAGACTGAGTGTTGTGTGCACATGTGTGTGAGTGTGTGTGTACATGTGTGTGTGAGACTGAGTGTTGTGTGCACATGTGTGTGAGTGTGTGCGTACATGTGTGTGAGACTGAGTGTTGTTGAGCGTATGTGTGCACATGTGTGTGAGAGTGTATGACCGTGAGTGCATGTGTGAGTATGTCCACATGTGTGTGCATGAGTGTGTGTGAGACTGCATGAGTGTTGAGTGTGTGCGAGTGCATGTGTGAGTATGTCCACGTGTGTGTATGAGTGTGTGGGTGCGTGTGTGCATGTGTGGATGGGTGTGAGACTGTATGAGTGTTGAGCGTGTGTGCGTGTGTGAGTATGCCTACGTGTGTGTGTGAGTGCGTGTGTGCACGTGTGTGTGTGTGTGTGTCCACGTGTGTGGAGAGGAAAAGGGGGGAAAGGGATTCTGGAGGGGGCACGTGCACTTCTTTCTTCCCACAGCTCGGAGTTGCTTGGACTTTTTCCCAGTGAACGAGATTTGTCTGGGGAAATATCCAAAGAGCAGCTCCACCTCACACTTGCAAAAGCCAACCAGAGGCGCCGGCCCTGTGACGCGGCACGTGAAGCTGCCGTCTGCGACGCCCACATCTCATGTGGGCACAGGTTCTAGTCCCGGCTGCTCCACTCCCAATCCAGCTCCCTGCTATGGCCTGGGAAGGCAGTGTGGGCCCCTGCACCTGCGTGGGAGATCCCGGCAGAGTTCCTGCCCTGGCCACTGCAGCCATGTTGGGAGTGAACCAGCAGATGGAAAATCTCTGGCTCACTCTCTCTGCAAATTGAACTTACTGTGGGAACCCAATCCCACTGCAATGTTGCCAGCCTTCACTCTCTTGCCCGGGGCTGTCTGCCGCCCCCACTACACAGCGGTTTTCAGCTGCTCTCTCTGGATCCCGTGTAAGCACTGGGGTTTATGCGGCTGCGTTTGTCTGACTAACAGGCCAGTGGTTGACCCCGAGACAGCCCAGACACGGCGCTGGGTGAGTCCTGACCTGAACACCTGACTTCCGGAGTGGCCAGGACTGGCAGATGCTGCCAGAGAGGAAGACGAGGAGGGAAGACTGGGTAGCGAGGGAGGCACCGGGCAGAGAGGGGGGAAGGCTGCAGCAGAGACAGAAAGGGCTTTGTACAGCTCGCGTCCAGTCTTCTCACACCCTGGGCACGCCGGGTGACCATATGCTAACTGGCAACGGCCCATCAGGAAACAAAAGTGCATTAAAACCAAACCTGATTCCCTGGAGAAAGAACCATCTCTCCAGCAAAGCATGCTGGGAAAGCGGAACGCTCAGTGCAGGACATGGACTTCCATCTAAGACCTGGACCCGAGGAAGTCCTGAGGGAGAGGCGGTCACAGCTCGGCGCACTGGAGGTGGCAGTGACGGCTGTGACACCAAGGCACAGGCAACAGAGGGCAAAGCAAATTGGACTTCGTGAACAATTTTAAAAGCTTGTGCATCAGAAGAGAATGTCGACAGAGTAGACGCGACTCACAGACAGACAGTATCTGCAGATCACGCGTGTGACAGCAGGGGCGGGGACCAGGAAATCACCGGGTCTGGCCTGCCAAGGCAGCGGCAGGCGGGACTTGAAGTCCAATAAACCTATAGCAGGCTGGGCTTCAAGGTGGTCGCAGTGCGCGGCCAGGAGTGGCGTTACAGTGGGTTACAGGGGTGGCCCTGGGCAGTAGAACGGTTTCACCCCTGTGATAAAGAATCAATGTGCAGAAAATCTGGAGAGCCCCCAAACCTCAACAACAATGCCAGTTCCAAACTGGGCGAAGGACTGGGGAGGACGTCCGACATCGCTCTCCACCTGGGAAATGGACGTAAAAGCCGCCACGAGCCAGCTCCTCGCAGCCATCAGAGTGGCAACTGCCGAAGACACAGCACCGGTGCTGGCCGGGCCGTGCAGACACCAGAACCTTCGGCACTGCTGCAGGCACAGCCGCCGTGAAGACTGGGGCTTCCTCCAACATCACCAACAGAATCACCTCGTGGAGCAGCGATTCCACGTCTGGGCCTGAACCCAAAGAACGGGGAAGAGAGGAAGCTGCAGCCCCGGGCTGACGGCAGCATCAGGCACAGAAGCCACCCAAGGGTCCACCAGTGGATGAAGGGATAAGGAGGGTGGTGTGTGGGGATTACTGTGCAGCTGAGAAAGGTGGGCAGCTCGGACGCCTGCTGCACCGAGACCCTTTAGGACGTCAGGTGACGTGAAACACGCCACTCAGGTGGGGCGGGGGCACAGAGAGCAGAACGGGGGCTGTCGGGACCAGGCAGGACCCTAAGCACATGGGCCGTCTTCGGCTGCTTTCCCAGGTGCATTACCTGGGAGCTGGATGGGCAATGCAGCAGCCGGGACTCAAACTGGTGCCCATATGGGACGCTGGCATGGCAGGCAGTGGCTTTAACCCAGCGCCACAGCACTGGCCACACTAAATAAATCTTAAAACACACACACGCACACATACACACACACACACACACACACACACAATATTATGGAACCAGAGTCTCAGAAAAGAGAAAAGAATTGACAGCCACTCTGAAAGCAGTTAAATAAACACAATAATTCCGTCTTCTAAACAGCAGCCAGGCGTACCATGGCTGTAAGGACCCAGCCCCTCATGCTTTTACAAGCTAATTTCTCAAAAAAGAACTCCGTGCATCAGGAAAAGTTATCTTTTAAAATCTATCAAAAAAGAAAAGTAGGTGTTGGAGCTGGTGCTGTGGTGCAGTGGGGTAAGCCGCCTACAGCACTGGCATCCCATATGGGTCCCAGTTCAAGTCCCAGCTGCTCTATTTCCTGTCCAGTTCCCTGCTAACGTTCCTGGGAAAGCAGCGGGAGATGGCTGAAGTCCGTGGGCCCCTGCACCCATGTGGGAGACCCAGAAGAAGCTCCTGGCTTCAGATCGGCCCAGCTCTGGCTGTTGCAGCCATCTGGGGAGTGAACCAGTAGATGCAAGACCTCTTTCTCTCTCTGACTCTCCCTCTCTTCTCTCTGTAACTCTGCCTTTTGAATAAATAAATAAATCTTTTTTTAAAAAAAAAAAGTTGTAATTATTGCTACATAGTTTCTGTGCTGACATACAAGTATCTCTTTATGAATTATAATATTGTGTCCTGTTGTACAAATGTGGGGAATATAGCAATCCTGTTGTGCCAATGGTCTTGAAATAAAACTGCTGGCCACAATCCCAGCGGCCTGCCCAGCGGCTCCTGCCCTGCAAAGAGGCGAGCTGGCTGGTGGCGCGGGCACACCGGAGCCTGAGCCACGGCCACGCCACAGGCCCTGCAGAAGGCACTCTGGCAGCCACGGCGGCGGGTGGGCAGCCCTTGCTCGGCACCTGGCCCTGAGCGTGGCTGCGGACCTGTTTTCTTTCTGCGTCATGATTTCCACTTCTTTCACTTCACTGAAAGGTACTTTCCCGCTCCCCTGGCCTGCCGGGCCCCTCTGTCCAGGGGTCACCTTCCTTCCTCACTCACAAAGGCCTCACGCGGGCCACCACCCGAGCAGCCGGACTTCAGATACAGACAGAGGCCAGACCTGCAGTCGGAAACGCTTGGAACTGCCAGGGGAACCACGCAGGTGTCGCTCCCTGGAGCTCTGCTCTGGTCATGGCCTCAGGAGCTAGGCGGCACTGGACGGGCAGCCCCCACCTGACTCTCCACCTGCGAGGGGCCGTGGCTGGACCCGAGCAGCCGGACCGCCTCCTCCCGAGCCGGTGCTCTGTGCTGCCAGCAGGTAGGAGGGGAGGAAACGCTGGCCGGAGCCCCCGCGTCCGCACTCCACAGCGCCATCCCCGGGCCTCTGAGCGCTCTGCACCCCCCAGAGTGGGCGAGTGGCTGCCTGGGACGCTGCACCCCTCACTGGAGCCCCTGCATCTGAGTCCTGGCTCCTCCTGTGATCCAGGTCTTGCTAACATGACCCTTGGAGGCAGCAGGTAACGGGGTCCCCGGCAGGCACATGGGAGCCCTGGGCTGTTTTAAGTCCTTTGGCCTGGCCCAGTCCTGACTATCGTGGGCATCTGGGGAGTGAGCAGAGGATGGAAGATCTCTCTCTCTCTGCCTTTCAAATTAAATAAATAAAAGAACCCATTTATTTTCCCAGCTTATTCAATGATAAAAGATTTAAATCTCTATAACTCACAATCAACCTGTCTTTTTTTGTTAAGAACATTTGTGAGATGTCTGTTCTCAGACCCCCTTTTTTTTTTTTTAAGATTTATTTATTTATTTGAAAGCCAGAGTTACACAGAGAGAAGGAGAGGCAGAGAGAGAGGTCTTCCATCTGCTGGTTCACTCCCAGTTGGCCGCAAGGGCCAGAACTGTGCCAATCTGAAGCCAGGAGCCAGGAGCTTCTTCCGGGTCTCCCACGAGGGTGCAGGGGCCCAAGGACCTGGGCCATCTTCCACTGCTTTCCCAGGCCATAGCAGAAAGCTGGATCAGAAGTGGAGCAGCTGGGACTCGAATTGGCGCCCATATGGGATGCTGGCACTGCAGGTGGTGGCTTTACCTGCTATACCACAATGCCGGCCCCCTGACTTTTTTGTTTTAAAGATTTATATTATTATTTATTTGAAAGGCAGAGTTACAGAGCGAGAGGGGGAGACAGAATGAGAGATCTTCCATCTATTGGTTCATGCCCCAAATAGCCACAACAGCCAGGGCTGGGCCAGGTTAAAGCCAGGAGCTTCCTCTGGGTCTCCCATGTGGGTGCAGGGGCCCAGGCACTTGGGCCATCTTCTGCTGCTTTCCCAGGCCATAGCAGAGAGCTGCATTAGAAGTGGAGCAGCTAGGACTTGAACTGGGGGCCATGTGGGCTGCCAGCATGGTAGACAGTGGCTTAACCCCTATGCCACAACACCGGTCCTCAGCCTGCCATTTTCTTGGTGTCAAAGCCAACAGAGAAAAGGAGGGAAGACGCCATAAGACAGCAGGGCGGCTGCGCCCGGGGCGGGGGGTCAGACTCACCGGATGAAGCTCAGGTGGACGCCCAGCGAGCGGTGCGAGCCCGAGCAGTCGATGCACAGGAACACCCCGTAGGTTATGCTGGCCCAGCTGGGGTTCTTGGCGCCGCAGTCGAAGCACACCTGAGGGGAACACGGGAGGCCCGTTAGAATGAGTCCCCGCGAGCCAGTGACTCACCTGCGGGCGTGGCACGCGCCGTCCGGAAGGGGCTCGACCGCAGCAGTTCCGCCTCGGGGTGCTAGACAGTGGCTTACTTACACCCTCACATTTCAATCTCTTTTACTGGAATCACACCCCACTATATTGTTTTATGATTATTCCAACATAATTATTATTCACGCATTACAGCGAGCACGTGCGTGTGGAGACAGGTGCACTGAGCGGCAGCAGGGCGCAGGCGTGCCGTGCCCTAGACAGCACCTGTCCTCGAGACCTGTGGGCAGTGGACGGCGCTCCCAGGAACCCGCCTTGCATGATCGCCGCCCTCACTTGGCCCACAGAAGGACGCGCAGTGATGGCTGGCATGCCACCGGGGGATCAGCTCCTGAGAGACGCTGAGGCGCCCCCTCTCGGGGTCCCCGGCTCCAGGTCTGGAGGACGCGGCAGCCCCGTGGCAGGGCACGGCGAGGCCCCAGGCCCCACAACGAGGGAGCCCTCAGCTGACACGGCCTCACAAGAGAGCCTCACCTGTTCAGGGCTAAGACCCAGGCTTGCGGGAATGCAAAACACGGCAACAGGGAACCACAGAGCGAGGCTCCTCGGGCTCGCCCTTCCCCGTGAGAACTCGGAGGCACCCGGGCCGGGACCTCCCTGCCACCTGGCTTCCCTTCTCCCCCTTCTCCGTGGGCATAAAGCTCAAAGAACCTTGCTGAGCAGGTTTGGGGATCTCTGTGTCTCCCGGAGGCTGAACAGCGCCCCAGGGCAAGCACTCAGCAAATACCTCCAGGAACAAACTCCAGAACGTTCTGTCAGCTGGAAAACTGTCCTCGGCCCCTGCCAATGCCAGGAAGTCAAACACTCCTCATCTGATAACGGGGCAGAGACAGCACCTTGAAACACACAGGCCTGCGGCTGAAGCGAATGTTTACGGCGCACTCAAGCCAGCACAGCAGGTGAATTCAACGCTCTTCCGGGAAGAAGACCCAGACACGTCTTAGATGCGGGCTGCGAGGCAGAAGACCCGGGTGGAGGCTCCACACCACCCTCAGGAACGACCTAGCGTCTTGGGGGCAAAACCCGAGAGCAGCACGCGTGCCTTCTGACGCCCCTCACCCCGAGCTGAGCGGGCGAGGGACCCAGGCCAGAGCATGCGCAGACGGGGGCACATGCAGATGCGGGCAGGGATTCTACCTGGGGCCTCCCGCGTGCGGCCAGGCCACGTGCTGGCCTTCGAAAGGCTCCCGGCAGCAGGAGGGCCTGGGCGAGAGCCACTGGCCGGAGGAACCCTGCAGTGGGGTGCCAGGCCTCATGACTGAGGGCAGACAGGTGCTGCTCCAGTCTGTGAGGCCATGTGGGACCCTCACCCCTCACTCCCAGAGGTGCTGTGTGCCCGGCACCCGGAACTGCCCCGGCGCCCACACGGTGCCCACAGGGCACTGCAGGGCGCTGCTGCCTGGAGCCCATGACCCAGTGCACACGGCGTTAGTTGGACAGCCCCACCCAAGGGAGCACAAACGCAGACGGTTTTCGAGACAGGGCTAAAGGGGTTTGTTCGAGGCAGAGACGGAGAGCGAGCTGCATCCACCAGTGTCTGCGATGCCTGGCGAGGCCGGGCCCTCGCCCAGATGGCAGATTGGGGGGGCAGGGATCAGCTACCTGAGCCAGCGCCTGCTGCCCCGGGTGCATGAGCTGGGAGCTGGCGGTGGGAACTGAATCCAGGCATCTGCTATGGGAACGGGCATCCTAACTGCTGGGCCAAGCAGCTGCCCCCAAGGGCGTCTGGTGTCCCATGAAAGTGACCCAGAGAGGTTGCGGGGGCCCGTGTGGTGCTGCCGTGGTGAGGCTGCTGGTCGCAGCCGGCATCCGGTCTCAGGGCACTGGCTGGAGTCCCAGCCCAGCTTCCCAATAAAGCACCCGGGCGGCAGTGGGCGACGGCGCATGGACTTGGGCGCCTGCACCCATGTGGGAGCCCAGGGTGGAGCTCCAGGCTCCTGGCTTCATCCGCCTGGCCCAGGCCCAGCAACTGCAGCCATGTGGGGAGTGAACCAACAGATGAACAGTCTCTCTCTCTGTCACTCTTCCTTTTAAACAAGTGAATAAATAAATCTTTAAAAAAGAAAAATTACCCAAAGGAGGCAGTGGCTGGCAAAAGCCTGTGCGGGAAATGCAGGGGACGGCAGGGACGTGGGGTGCGGAGCCCGGGGCGGGTGGGAAATGCAGGGGACGGCAGGGACGTGGGGTGCAGAGCCCGGGGCGGGTGGGAAATGCAGGGGACAGCAGGGACGTGGGGTGCGGAGCCCGGGGCGGGTGGGAAATGCAGGGGACAGCAGGGACGTGGGGTGCGGAGCCCGGGGCGGGTGGGAAATGCAGGGGACAGCAGGGACGTGGGGTGCGGAGCCCGGGGCGGGTGGGAAATGCAGGGGACGGCAGGGACGTGGGGTGCGGAGCCCGGGGCGGGTGGGAAATGCAGGGGACGGCAGGGACGTGGGGTGTCGAGCCCGGAGCAGGAAATGCAGGGGACAGCAGGGACATGGGGTGTGGAGCCCAGGGCGGGAAATGCACAGGACAGCAGGGACATGGGGTGTGGAGCCCAGGGCGGGAAATGCAGGGGACGGCAGGGACATGGGGTGCGGAGCCCGGGGCGAGTGGGAAATGCAGGGGACGGCAGGGACGTGGGGTGTCGAGCCCGGAGCGGGCGGGTTTGGCTTCCGGGACATCGGCAAGGCCAGCTACGCGCAGACGGCACTGGGCTCTGACGCAGCAGCTTCAGCACCTCCCGGCTCGCCAGCTAGGCGCTGGCGCAGTTGGCGGGGCCCGGGGGTGGCAGAGGTCAGTGGGCAGCGAGACGCCCAGCGCGCCCACTGCCGCCTCGATTCTCCTCTTGCTGGAAGACAGTGCTTTGGGGGGGGGGGCTCTGCTGTGTTTCCATAAGGAGCTCCAAACCAAAACCAAGATACTGTGTTATACGCAGAATCTCAGTTTTTTAATTTTTTTTGACAGGCAGAGTGGACAGTGAGAGAGAGAGACAGAGAGAGAGGTCTTCCTTTGCCGTTGGTTCACCCTCCAATGGCTGCCGTGGCCAGCGCACTGCGGCCGGCGCACCGCGCTGATCCGATGGCAGGAGCCAGGTGCTTCTCCTGGTCTCCCATGGGGTGCAGGGCCCAAGCACTTGGGCCATCCTCCACTGCACTCCTGGGCCACAGCAGAGAGCTGGCCTGGAAGAGGGGCAACCGGGACAGAATCCGGCGCCCCAACTGGGACTAGAACCCAGTGTGCCGGCGCCGCAAGGTGGAGGATTAGCCTAGTGAGCCACGGTGCCGGCCAAGAATCTCAGTTCTTACGGGGCTGAAAAATCAGTACATCTTAACCAACGATCGGTTTGCCTGAGTGTGAGAGTAGTAACTGCGATGGAGACACCGAGAGCTGCTATGCGCGTTCATGCCTCCACAACCTCTGAGAAGGCAGGCGCTGCTGCTCGTGCCATCGGCGCCACCTTGCCGGGCGCGTGCACCTGCCCAGCCACACACAGCTGACACGCAGAAGCGCTGTGGTCGACCGCTCTGCAGCCCGCCTCGACGTCCCAAAGTTTTCCAAGGAGAGGCCTGCATCTCCAGTTTGCACACTTCACACATCACGCAGCCAGGCTCCATCCTCAGAGAACATGAACGACTGACAGGCGCCCAGCTCAGAGTCCTCTGCTCCCGGAGCCCCCTCTCTGCCCACAGCGTCTCTGACCGTCCTCACCCCTACTCTGCCAGCTCGCTGAAGGCGGGCGCTGTGTCTTTTTAGCCATCAGTGCATGCAGTAGGCACTGTGCTGCGTCTTTTAGGCCATCAGTGCATACAGTAGGCACTGTGTCTGTGGGTTCCTCATGACAGATTCAACCAACCCAGACTGAAAATATTTAAAAACAGTGACACAACCAAATACGAGTAACAGGCACTGCAGCGTGGGCTTTCTGGTGCAGCGGGCGAAGCCACGGCTCAGGCCCCGCTGCTCCCCGCTTCCGATCCCCCTGTCTGCTCATGTGCCCGGGAGACAGCGATGAAATTCAAGTACTTAGGTTCCTGCCGCCCACGTGGGAGACCCAGATGGAATTCCTAGCTCTGGGCTTCGGGCTGACCACACTCCAGCTTTTGAGGGCATGGAGGCGGGGGGGCGGAAAACAGTGGAAGATCTCTTTCTGTTTTTCAAATAAATAAATGCATACATAAATCTTTAAAAAGAAAAGTACTAAAAATAAGTACCATCAAGTCTAGAATTCTACACAAGAAAAACTGTCTTTTAAAACAAGCACTCTTCCTCCGCCTAGCAGTGCCGGCACACCAGGTTCTAGTCCCGGTTGGGGCGCCAGATTCTGTCCCGGTTGCCCCTCTTCCAGGCCAGCTCTCTGCTGTGGCCCGGGAGTGCAGTGGAGGATGGCCCAAGTGCTTGGGCCCTGCACCCCATGGGAGACCAGGAGAAGCACCTGGCTCCTGCCATTGGATCAGCACGGTGCGCCGGCCGCGGCGGCCATTGGAGGGTGAACCAACGGCAAAGGAAGACCTTTCTCTCTGTCTCTCTCACTGTCCACTCTGCCTGTCAAAAAAAAAAAAAAAAAAAGAGCAACACAGCAGAACAACTATTTGCGCAGCACTCGCCATATGTCCGGCACTGTAAGTCATCGCGGGAGGATTAGGAAGCGTGCAGGCAGATGCAAGTACCCTGTTTTCTGTAGATTCCGCGCTCCATGGGGGTCCACACCGGCCCCGAGCCCTGAGGGACGACTGTTCCCTGTCGAGTGCTCACTGAGAGAACAGCACAGCACCTACGTAAGAGCAAGGCACGGGCGGGGGCTCCCAGAGGGGAAGCCGACCCTCAGGGCCGAAGCCTCTGCAGAGCTCCACGTCAGAGTCCAAGCCATGCTTTTTGCAAACCCATCTCAAAAACGTGTATCATTGCCCAACTCCGTCCTGTCATTGCAGCCCCCGCCTCCAGCGCCGGCATTCGGCCTGGCGGTTATGGTGGCTAAGACGCCGCCTGCCCCGACACTGGGAAGCCTGGGTTCAAGTCCTCTGCGCTGGCTCTGGCTCCCTCCTAACGCTCCACGCTGGGAGGCAGCAGGCGACGGCTTGAGTGCTTAGGTCCTGCCACACTCGTCCGAGACCTGGCTCGAGCTCTTAGCTTTTCTTTTTTTAAAAAGATTTATTTATGTTGAAAGTCAGAGTCAGGGGGACCTTCCATCTGCTGTTCACTCCCTAGAAGGCTGACACAGCCAGGTCTAGTTCAGGCCCTTTATCCGGGTCTCCCACATGGGTACAGGGGCCCAAACACTTGGGCCATCTTCTGCTGCTTTTCCCAGGCCACAGCAGGGAGCTGGATCGGAAGTGACCCAGCAGGGCTGTGAGCCATATGGAATGTCGGCACCCCGGGCAGTGGCTTCACCTGCTCCTCAACAGTGCTGGCCCCCGGAGATTTATTTACTTAAAAGGCAGTTACAGAGAGAGAGGGACACACACACACATACACACACACATAGAAAGTGGGGGGAAGGAGAGAGAGATGGAGAGAGGGAGAGAGAGAGAGACCTTCCATCTGGCGGCTCACTCCCCAAATCGCTACAATGGCGGGGCCCAGGCCAGGCCGAAGCCAGGAGTCTGGAACTCCAGCTGGGTCCCCCACGTCGGTGGCAGGAGCTCAGGGACTGGGGTCGTCTTCTGCTGCCTCCCAGGTACATCAGCAGGGAGCTGGACGGGAAGTGGGGCAGCAGGGACCCCGACCGGCTCCCATATGGGACGCTGGGGTCGCAGGCAGTGGCTTTACCCGCTGTGCCACAGCACCGGCCCCAGTTCCCAGCCTCTGGCTTTGGCCTGGCGCAGCCCCAGCCCCAGGACTGCGGGTCTGGGCAGGGAGGAAACCAGCAAACAGGAGGACCGACGTGCCACGAGGGGTGTGCTCCGGGAGACGGCATGGCACCGTGGAGCAGCGCCGCTCCCTGTGTGGTTCTCCCCACACAGCAGGAGCGCAAGGTTCCCGCGCCAGCACCGCCAAGGCGTCCTGGCTCACCCGCTGGATCTTCACTGTACCCCCTTCTGGGTCGGAGCCAGTGCACGCCCCATCTACGAGGCACAGAGTGGCCAGGCAGCCCACCCGGCGTGTGGAAGGCGGCAGGGTCTGGACAGTGGGTCACAAGGTCCCGGGCCCCTCAAAGGCGCGCCAGGCACACGGCTGACCAGGTCAGCCCCAGGGCCCTCTGTGTCCACGGTTCCCACTCTGCTAGCTGGGGTTACAGTAACCATCTGGGAGCCGGACACCACCCCCAGGCAGCCCCCCGGCTTAGACCTAGAACAAGCAGACTCAGCAGCTGCCCCCACGGAGGCGGCAGTGGGCACCGGAGGGCACTCTGGCCACGGCAGGGACGTGGACAGCCCTTTGCACTCTCCAGCTCCACTCCGACAGGGCGCCTGCCCCTTGCGCCCCATGCGTCAGTCAGCTCAGCATCCCCAGGCAGCCAGGAAATGTTGTCACCAGGTATGGGGGGGAACCACCCTCTGGAGACAAAAAACCCGGGAAAACCCCAGCCTGGGAAGGGAGGGACCTGCCGGCGCCCACGAAGGCACAAACAGCTGGGAGACACCCACGGCCACCGAGCAGCTTCGCAGACGGGGAAACTGAGGCAGGACACCAGCGGGTGTCAAAGGGGACCCGAGAACTTCCGAGGCGCGCTGCTCCGCGGGGAGGGGGCCGCCCGGCTCCCCGCGCACCCCGTGCCGCCGGCTGGAGCGAGCCCCCGGCCCTGGCCCTAGCCCCTGCGGGGCCCCGGGTGCCCCATCAGGACTGGCAGGAGCCCCGGGACGCGCCCCCGGCCCTCCCAGCAACTCCGGACGGTCCAGGCTGTACTCCGCAGCCAGCTGCCAGGACCCCCGGAGACCCCCAGGCCTGCCCGGGACCCCCAGGTGCCCGCGTCCCCCCGCCCCCCGGGGCCCCGGGCGCCCCCTCCCCCGGGCCTCCTTCGCGGGGGCCGGGAGCGGCGCGGCCGGGACCGAGCGAGGCCCAGGCGCCGGCCCCACAGTGCGACGTGTCACAGGCCGGCCGGCTCCTCCTCCCTCGGCCGCCCGCGGGGTCCGGCGGGGGCGCCGGGCGGGCCCGGGCACGCTCGGCGGCGGCTACCTTGTTGGTGGGCACCGAGCGGAGGCGCCTGAAGATGGTCAGGATGTCCTGCTTGCTGGGGTCCCCCATGGTCCCCGGAGAACGCCCCGCCAACCGGGAAGCGCGACGAGCAGCGGTTGCCGCCTCCGAGAGACTGACGGAGCCGGGGGGCGGGGCTGCGCGTGACGGCGAGGCCCCGCCCCGGCCCCGCCCACAGCGGCGGCGCACGCGTCTCTTCCTCCCGGGGACCCGAGCCGAGCCGGGCCGCTGGCCACGCCCCGCGCAAGTCCCCGCCCACCGCCGCCCCGCCCCCGGGCACCGCGCGCGCCTGCGCAGAGGGATGGCGCTCCTTCGGGGTGGAGGGCGGCTCCACGCTCCGTCTGGCTGGGGGGCGGTTCCGCCTGCCTGACCGCTCCTCCCGGGCGTCCTGTGGCTCGGCTCTGAGTGCCGGGACGTTCTCCCTCGGACGGCGCCAGGGCTGGTCCCCGGCCCTTTGTGTCTGAGGGGCGCAGGGGGAGCTGGAACGAGGTCAAGGCGAGGTCGAGGCTGCTCCCCACCGCGGAGAGCCTCGGGAGGGCAGTGCAGGAGAGTGGCGTCTACACCAGCGCGGTCTACACCGCAGGCGCGTGGGAGAGCAGCGCATGTCCACACCTGCGGCTGTGGGCTGCGTGTCCACAGACCTCGGCACCACCCAGCAGTGTCAGACGGTTCTGCCTGCTTCCCCTGCTCTGAACACAAGCCCCTTTCTGTCTCGTTTTGAACTTTGGCTCCTGGGCTGGAGGTGCAGGGTCGGCCGAGGGACTGAATCCGGGCCGGCTTCCTGCTCTCGGGGCGGGGAACACATGTGTGTCCGGAGCGTGGATTTCTTGGGGTCCCAGCTGTTTTGTCCACCTCTCCGTCCGCAGCGCCCAGAGATTTGTGGGATGGGCCTGGGCCGTAGGAAGCTCCAGAGCTGGCCGCTGCCGGTGTGATAACAGGCCGATGTCGGTGAAGCCATCCCGGCCTGAGCCCCTGGGGAGCTGGATCTGCGGGCGCGGCTCTCCCAGCAGAGCGCGGCCCCGGGGACGCTGGCCCGCCGTGGGCAGCAGGGAGGTGGCTGAGGCACCAACAGATTCTGAAACGCGGCGTGCGGGATAGGGTGTCGGTTTCACTCCATTACGGCACTGTCCCGCAGTGGGGAGGGGACAGTGCTGGCCACAGCGGCGCTGGCACAGACACCCTCAACTCACCCCCAGCCGAAGGATCGCAGCCCTAGGTGTGGCTTCCAGAAGAAAGTCAGGGCGAGATCCTAGATCTAAAATTTTATTTACGGGGCTGGTGCTGTGGCATAGCTGGTA
Organism: Sylvilagus floridanus; assembly: GCA_949820135.1. NCBI lineage: Eukaryota > Metazoa > Chordata > Mammalia > Lagomorpha > Leporidae > Sylvilagus > Sylvilagus floridanus. The sequence goes on along the minus strand of OX463231.1, from coordinate 41,028,594 downwards.
AGGCCACCACCGCCTGCAGTGCCGGCATCCCATATGGGCGCCGGTTCAAGTCCCGGCTGCTCCACTTCGATCCAGCTCTCTGCTGTGGCCTGGGAAAGCAGTGAGGATGGCCCAAGTGCTTGGGCCCTGCACCTGCATGGGAGACCAGGAGGAAGCTCCTGGCTTTGGCCTGGCTCAGCCCTGGCCATTGTGGCCATTTGGGGAGTGAGCCAGCAGATGGAAGATCTCTCTCTCTCTCTCTCTCTCTCTCTCTCTCTCTCTCTGCCTGTTTGTAACTCTGCCTGTCAAATAAATAAATAAATCCTACCAAAAAGAAAAAACAGCGAAGCTGGGACTCAGGCCCCGGCAGGCTGCTGGGCGATGCCGGTGTTCCGAGACCCCTGGAGCCGCAGGCTGCCTGCCCGGGGTGTCTCACTTCCAAGTTTTATTCTCGGGGTGGATTTGGCCTCCCAGTCGGGATGCTGATGGGGGCCTGCATCTCTGAGTACCTGGGTTCAAGCCCCAGTTCCACTCCCGTTTGAGCCTCTACTCACACACGCCCGGGCCGGCTCAAGCGGCTGGGTCCTCACCCTCCTGGCCCGGCCCCAGCTGTCACAGACTTCTGGGAACTGGACCAGCAGATGTGAGCTCTGTCTCTCTGCCTCTCAAAACAAAAGCAAAAACAAAAACAACAACAAAAACTATTCAGCAGACAACCCCGTTAAGAAATAAGACAAGCCACAGACTAGGGGAAAACATTTGCAAAACACACATCTGATAAAAGACTTTTCAGGAAAGAATTCTCAAAATTTAATGGTGGGGCTGTGGTGCAGTGGGTTAAAGCCCCGCCTGCAGTGCTGGGATCCCATACAGGCACCAGTTCAAGTCCCGGCTGCTCCGCTTCCAGTCCAGCTCTCTGCTGTGGCCTGGGAAAGCAGTAGAAGATGGTCCAAGTCCTTGGGCCCCTGCACCCATGTGGGAGACCTGGAAGAAGCTCCTGGTCTTCGGATCAGCGCAGCTCCGGCCCTTGCGACCATCTGGGGAGTGAACCAGCAGATGGACGACCTCTCTGGGAGGTCCTGGGGGCCTTGACTGCGGGAGAGGTCACTCTGAGAAGCTACAAGAGGTTTCAGAGAACTGCCCTGTTGAATAGGATTTGCATCCTTTAGGCGTCACACTGCGCATTGTCCCCGTGGGTTTTCCCTCCCGTGGGGGAGAAGTGAGGCTCTATCTTGAGCTCAGTGTCCTGACTGCTCTCTACCCTGAATGTGGAGGACAATGAGAGTCTTCCAGAAGAAGCCAAAAATCCCAAGAATGAGGGAGAACGAGAAGACTTTCAGAGAGCAAAACTGAGGGCAGGAAGAGATCAAAGGAGGGTTTTAAAAAGGGCACAGGGGAGCTGGTGTGGCGCCGGGTGTTACCTATGGCACCATATGGGCACCAGTTCGAATCCTGGCTGCTCCACTTCCCATCCAGCTCTCTGCTATGGCCTGGGAAGGCAGCAGAAGGTGCCCAAGCAGAAATCCAGGCTCCTGGCTTCAGCCCGGCCCAGCCCTGGGTACCTGGGGAAGGGACCAGTGGGTGGGAGACCCCTTAGCTATGTCTCTCCATGTCTCGTGTCACTCTTTCACATTAAAAATAAAGAAATAAAAAGGTGTGGCCACCTGGGCAGGCACACACTGCCTTCTGTGTCTCTGTTGTTTATCTTTCATAAAGATAAAGACATCCTGATCCGCTCCGGCCAAGTGAAACAGCATTTCGTTTATTCAGCGCATTTACGGGTCAGTAGGCGCTTGCTGCATGCCTGATGCCACCCCAAAGGAAAACAGACCGGGCCCAGACAAAGTGACGCTAAGCACGGTCCATGCCCCGCCCGCCCCGACACAAGGGTCTTCAGCGAGGACGGGGAGAGAACCGGGGAGCGCCCAGCTCTCGGCCCGGCGCTCCCGCTGGGTCTCAGAGCTCTGAAGATGAGCGTCGATTCCTGCCGACCCGATGTGCTCAGGCTGCCCACACGGGACATTACCCAAGGCCCAGTGTGAAAGCTGCACCGATTCTGGGAGGAAACAGAAACGGGACAGGTGCCATTCCTTTTTTTTTTTGACTGGCAGAGTGGACAGAGAGAGAGAGAGAGAGAGAGAGAGAGAGGAAAGGGCTTCCTTTGTCTGTTGGTTTAACCCCCCCAATGGCCGCTGCGGCCAGAGTGCTGCAGCCGGCACAGCGTGCTGATCCGAAGCCAGGAGCCAGGTGCTTCCTCCTGGTCTCCCATGCCGGTGCAGGGCCCAAGCACTTGGGCCATCCTCCACTGCACTCCCAGACCACAGCAGAGGGCTGGGCTGGAAGAGGGGCAACCAGGACAGAATCCGGTGCCCCGACTGGGACTAGAACCCGAGGTGCTGGCGCCGTAGGCGGAGGATTAGCCTATTGAGCCGTGGCGCCGGCCTCGATTCCTTTCTTTAATGAGGTAAATGGTCGGGAATATCGTCACTGGCTCACGTTCGCGGTGCAGCAAAATAACGGGACCGTGGAGTGAGGACGTGGCTACAGAAACCCATCCTTGAGTGTTGGTAACTGATTGGAATCCTCAGGAGCTGGAAACAGTCCAAATGTCCTCCCCTGGACTCCCAGCGCCCAACACATTCATTAGAGGGAAGCTGCCCGAGACCCGGACACAGCCCTGGAGCGGGAAGACAAATGAAATGAAAGACGAGACGATTGTAAAGGCTCCGGATTTTATGGTTCTGTGCATATGACGTTGGCTGCAGAAGGCGAATCTACAGTACTAGGAAACAGCTGTGGTTTTAGGGACCAGGGGTGAACCTGGGGTGTGACGGAACAATATACACATACGGCCACAAGAGCCAGGGCTGGGCCAGGCTGAAGCCAGAAGCCAGGAGCTCCATCTGGGCCTATCCTGTGGGTGCAGGGGCCCAGGCATTTGGGCCATCCTCCACTGCTTTCCCAGATGCATTAGCAGGGAGCTGGATCGGAAGTGGAGCGGCTGGGACTCGAACTGGTGCCCTTACGGGATCCTGGTGTCGTAGGTGCTGGCTTAACCTGCCGTGCTGTAGTGCCAGCCCCCAGTTCTGTATCTTAATTGTGGTCCCGTGACTGGATGCATTTGTGAAAACTTGAAGAACTGGGGGCGGGCACTTGCAGTAGTGGTTAAGACACCGTTTGGGATGTCCGCGTCTGAAATCGGCTGCACCCCAGCTCCAGTGTGGATTCCGGCTTCCTGGCAGGCAGCAGTGATGGCTCGCGTGGCTGAACACCTGTCACACACCTGGGAGACCTGGCTGGAGTTCTGGCTCCCAGCTTTGGTGTGTCCAGCTCCAGTTACTGCTGGGATCTGGAGGGTGAACTAGCTGCTAGAAGTGCCTTTCAAAAAAACAAAGTTGCCGATCTGCACCTAACCGTGTAGAGAGCCAGCCGGTGCCGAGCAGTGTGGACCACCACACAGCCCTGAAACATGTTTGCAGCGGAAGTACTTGTAGGGGTGGGAGATGTCCAGCTGCTAACAGAATGCAGCCATGCTTCATCTACAGTTCTGAGACACCCACGCTGCCAGCAGCTGCCAGACCCACACGCAGACCAGTGTCAGCAAACTTCCAAATTTTCATCTGAGCCTCTGCACCAAAAAATCTTACACAGGGCCACAGGAGCAGCCCGCCTGGCGGAGTGGCCAGTGGACCTGCCCGCGGTTAAGCCATGGTGATCCGAACGCCCCTGGGTCAGGGTCCTCTGAGTCCCCCTCCTCCTGGGCCGGGCACTCAGTGGCTGCAGCCATCGGCCAGGCCCACCGAGCTGTATCGGCCGGGCAGCTTATGAGCGACAGAAGTCTTTCCCACACTTCTGGAGCAAGTCCACTTTCCCACGCATGCAGCCTTCCAGCTGTATCCTCGACCCCTCCAGCCTCTCTTACGAGGGCTCCTCCTCACCACCACCCACCTCCCAAACACCCACATCCTAACGCCATCGCCTTAGTGGGATGGGAGATTAACACTGGGGCCCTAGTGCCAGGTCAGTTCTCCTAACCCCGAGACTGGTGAAGCCGTACCTGGCTGGGATAAGCCTCAGACCTCGACCACAGGCCTGGCCTGGATCCAGCACGGCATGGCGGCGCCCCCTCCACACTGGCTCTGGTTCCTTCTGCAGGCACCTGGAGCTCTCCGGCCTGGCCCCAGGGCCCTTCTGCCTGCTCCCACTGCAGGGACCAGAGATCTAGCCCGGAGGCCACTGCCCGCCCACCCAAGTGAAAAGGGGTCCAGAGAAGATGTCTTCCACAGGTACCTGGGGAGGGCGGCAAAGGTGGGGCGTGGCTACCACTCTGCAGAGGGCTCGGGTTGTAGAAGGGCTGGGAGAGGACAGTGGTGTACAGGGCGCCCACTGGAGGGGCTCCTGCCTTCAGCACACCCCAGCGTCATCCTCACTTTGCAGCCGCAGGGGCCTCGAGTGCCCTAAGTGGTGAGGTCCTCCCTGTCTGTCTGCACAGTCTGCCCTCCCTCCCCCCGGTGGGGCGCGGGGACTTCTCACTGAAGAGGAGGAATGGCTCCGCGCGGCTGGGCTCGGGGGAGGCCTCCGGCATCCTCCATGCGTGTGGTCGGTGGCTGCACCTGCCCCTCCTGTGCGGCTGTTCTGTCCTCAGAGCCTAGAGGGTTTCCTCAGGGAAAAACACAGCCCTTCTTGTCTGTCCTGGCACCACCAAGTCTTCACACAGTAGGTGCTTAATAAATGCCCAGGGAGGCACTGGGTGCCGGATGGATGGACGTGGAGGGAGCCCGCTGCTTTGCTGGTAGGGTCAGGCCCTGAGCAGTTCCCCCGGCCACTTGCCCTGGACAAAGCACGCTTTCCCTTCACCTGGGCTGTTTCCCCAGGAGCTAGGAGGGGACTGGTCGGGGGCCACAGGGACTTCAACCATCCCTTACCTGACGCGTTGTGAGCAGGTCCACTCCAGGTCTGCCCCAGCCCCGTAGGCTGTCCGGTGACGGCCAGGCCAGGCCAGGCGGGGGAGGGAGGCCTTGCACGTCTGGGTGGCTCTGGGCAGTCCTGTGGCCCCTCTGCAGGAACCTCCAGGCCCAGCGATTCAGCTCGGGGGACAGCACAGCCAGATCCCCGCCCAGGTCACCTGGGGGGCTTGCAGCGGCTGAGGAACACCGGCCTCAGGCCCCCGGTGCCTCACTGAGTCCTGGGAGCCGAGGGAGGGGAGGATGGCCGGTGGCGCTGACCAGGGCTGAGCGAGGCCAAGAGCACACAGGAGGGAAAGCCAAGGATGGCAGGGGACCCCAGCCCCAACCGGCCGCTGGGTCCCTCGTTGTAACAGTGACTGCCTCAGAGCACCTGTGGCTTTCCCCCCTTCCTCTAACCCTCCAGCCAGGGAGGCACCCACCACCCCTACTGGGAAACAGGCCCGAGGCTGCCCAGGGCAGGGGAGCAGAGAGGGGGCCTTGCTGGGCAGAGGTCATCCCATGCGAGCTTCAGGCCCCGCCCCTTTCCACTGTTGTCCGGGTCAGCCCACACGTTCTGTTTTGAAAAGATTTATTTATTTGAAAGGCAGGGCATCAGAGGGAGGCAGATAGGCACAGAGGATCTTCCATCCACTGGTTCATTCCCCAAATGCCTCGGACAGCCAGGGCTGGGCCAGGCCAAAGCCAGATGCCAGGAACTCCACCCAGGTCTCCCACGTGGGTGGCAGAAGCTGGACTGGAAGCAGAGGAGCCGGGTCAGCACCGGCACTCTGATACGGGATGCCAATGTCATAGGCTGTGGTTCAATCCACTGTGCCACAATGCCGGGCCCAGCCCGCACCTCGCTTCTCCAGTTGTCAAGCTGGGCCTCCTTTGTCCTCAGCTCCCCCCAAGTGGGGCAGGGGCTCCTCAGGGATTCTGCTCAGTGCCTGGGATAGCTGGGGCTTCTCCATGGAGCAGGGATGGGGCGATGTGTCTCTCCCCACGGGGGACTGGGGTCACCTGCAGATAACTCAGGAGGTGGAACACAGGCCCGACGCAGGGCAGGGACTCAAGAGCTCCCAGGGCGACAGGTGCCGGTCTTGTGTGTGGGGCCTGGAGGTGGGGGCAGCCCGGGCTGTCCACCCCAACCTCTGCCCTTACTCTTGCCAGGCTCTGAGGCTGCTAACCCGCGCAGACACGCCCGCTGGCCGTGGGAGTGCAGGGCAGATGCTCAGTACAGGGACTGATATGCGCAGATGGAGTGTTTATTGATTTTGTCCTAAAATACTCTACACTTAAAGGAACTAAGAGACTGGACAACTCTGGGCCAGTCTGTAGCGCAGGAACGAGGGCTTCTGCGAGTTCTCACACAGACACCTTCCAAGCGAGACGAGCGCCCACCGGAAACACAGAGGAAATGCATAGCTTGTGACGGCGGCGGCCACGCCCCGCAGTCTGCACTAACAGAATCAAGGCTCTCCCCCTCCCCGTGACCCAGCGGGGCGCTGCTGCAGGGCTGGGCTCTTCACAGTGTTCTGGATAGGACCAGGGGCTGAGGCGCTCAGCGGCCCCCCCCAGCCCCGGGAGGACAAGCCGCCCCCCAGCAGTCTCCACTTCCGCTCTGGGAGGGCCCATGGCCCAGCCTGTCCCAGGGCCGCGGACTTCAAGCAGTTTGCAAGTGAAACGCGCTGTCCGAAGCCGTTACGTCTCATTAAAACAGCAGGTGAACTCTTTAGATTCTCTGAATATCAAATAATATATACAGATATACACAAGACATGACGGTCTCGCATGGTAAAGCATCTCAACCTACAAGGCAGTGGCTTGCAAAGTTAGTTTTGCTTTTAAACCTTCTAAATCACTGATAAAATCATTAATTTGCAAAAGAATAAAGTTTTAAGCAAGAGTAGAGAAAATACTTTTTAAACATGGTGACTTTGGGGAGCTCTATGTGGTTATTCCTGAAGCCTGCACCCCAGGGCCCGCGTGGCCAGGACCCCCTGCAGCGTGCACTCCGCCCCTGGCAGCTGCCCTGCGCAGCATGGGCGGAGCCGGCCCTGCCGCGGGACCGCTCAGCCTGCGGCCTGACTTAGAGCGGGCGTAGAGAACGCAGAACTGTACACGGCCTTTAGACTAAACACCTCAAAGTCTCCACTCCGAAAATGGCGCCTTGGTGTGTTCATTGAAGTTGCACGTGACGGGAGAATTCGGGGTGACCGCCGCCGGCCGGGGCCGGGGCACAGGTCAGGAATACACAGATCCATGATACGCTGGGAGGGCTGCTCTCCTCTGCGGCACCGCGTCTTCCTGCGCCCGCAGCTCCTGCTGCACCGGACAGCTGAAGTGCCCAGCTCTCCGCCCGCGAGGATGCCACACGGCCAGCTGGGGGCGCCAGAGCCGCTGCTGCCTGGGCCGGGGGCTAGCGGGGCTCCTGCGGCGGTGGCTCCCATCCCTCCGCCAGCCCGCCCATGGCCCATCACTGGATGGCCTCGACGTAGTTGGCCGGGTACAGGCCGACCTGTCCGCTGTCCAAGCGCCCCTTGCACCAGCCCTGCTCATCTTCGTCCTCTATCTTGGTCAGCTCATCCCCTGGAAGGCAAAGAGCAAGTGGGCTCAGCGAGAGGCCAGGGACTGCGGCCAGCGTCTGAGCCCCACGAGGGCCCCAGCCTTGGGCATCCTCCCGGGGCTGGGGCCAGGGCTGCTTCACTCCCAGGGCCTCTGAAATGGCCGAAGACCGGCCGCTCTCAGAGCGCCCTGCGGCAAGCAGCACTTCGTGGCCACTGTGGCTCCCAGGGGACGACAGAGTGTTAACTCCGCAGGCCTGAGCCTCCCTCCCTGGCTGTCCCCACCCCACCCCACCCTGTGCCCCCTCCCTCACAGCTCTGGCCCTCACGGCTGCCCCCACCTGCTCCCCACTGGCTGTTTCTCATCTTGGCTAACTGAGGCTATGTGAGGGAAGGGACCCTGTCAGACCCCTGGACCTGTCATCCTAGCCCCAGCCCTTGGCCCAAGGCTCAGGCTACAAACCACTCACCACGCCTCCTGACGTGTGACGGACCCCGCCCTGGCTCCACCTTCCCTGCTTTGGGCTCTGGTGGGGGAGATTCGGCGAGGGAGACACACCGGGGACCGGCGGAGCTGTGACAGGGTAGGCTGGCTCTGGGAACCTGGCAGTCCCGGGGCTGTTCTCCCTGACTGGTCACCTTGCGGCTCTGTTTTGCTAGCGTTTGATTTTTCAGAATCAGATGCAGCTCTGCCCTGTTCGGCAACACGTCCCTGACATTTTTATTCTGTGTGGCAGCAAAACGGGCGAGGATGTCTGTATTCTGAGCCTGGGGCTGGTGGCACTCGCAGGCTGGAGGCCCAGGGCCACAGCTCAGTGGCTGGGCGGTCTGGGGCCTGCCCTCAGCGGGCACCGAGTCAGCGTGAGCCCCGGCGGCTCCCCCGGAGGCGGCGCCGCTGTGTCCGCAGCAGCCCTCGGGCAGAGCAGGAGCAGGCGGGCCGTGCCGGCCGTGCCGAGCGGCCCCGTGCACCCTGCGTCTCGGCCTGGCTGGGGCTGCTCCCTGCGTGCGGAAGCTGCCGCGGTGTAGGACGAGGTGGGCACCGTGGGGTGGTCAGGCGGCCCCCACTGAGTGCAGAGGCCGCAGAGGTGGGGACTGATCTCACATTGTGAAAAAGCAAAGCAACAGAAAACAGCCCGACGGACAGGGGCGCCTTCAAGTCATGAGGACGTGAGCTGATGACGAGACCGTTCACTTTGCTTTGCCTTTGACAATGTGCTTCGAGTTGTCTGTAAAACCGCTGTCAAACCCAGCAGGCAAGATGGAAAAATACGAAGACATGAAAAATAAATAAAGTAGGGGTAACAACCCCAGCACAGACGATGGAAAACTGGATACAGAGGCTTTAAGGGAACACAGGGAAGTGTCCCCGATGCTGGCGACCCGCCCTGGGGTGGTGTCCGGCGACAGTCAGCCGGCACCGCTGTGAGCCGAGGGCCTCTGGGCACAGCACCCCTCCCTCAGCTGTTGGGGTCGGCGGGACACAGGGGCCTGGGTCCGCTGGGGGTGGCCCTGCTTCCGTCTTCCTGGAGGGACAGGTGCCTGCTCTGGGGTGGCTTCAAGGAGGGGCCAAGGCAGAAACAAGAACCTGGGGTCCTGTGGCCCTTAGCCCTGGGCTGCTACAGGTTCTCAGGGCTAGCACATCACTTTGCAAACAGAGGGCTGCGGCCGATTTCAGTAAACTGCAGCCAGCACATGAAACATACACGTGCACACGCGTATACACACACACGTATACTCACACACACTCGACAGGACAGAAATCCCCACAGGCACTCAGGACCCAGACTGCTCTGCAAAGCCAGAGTCAAACCACTGGCAGGCAGGTGTGTGGGGCAGGTGTGGCTCTGAGGGCTGCAGAGCCCTGGCCAGCGCACGGTGCTTCCCTGGGGTCTGGGCAAGGCTGTGGCTCTGCCTAGGACTAGGCTGGCAGTGAGGGCCTGCGGAAGGGCTTCCCTTGGGGACCTGCAGGGCCGGCTGCTCCCAGAGGGCGCTGGGGGAGCCCGGTGGTCCAGGCTGGGAGGGTCTTCTGCTGCCCGTGATCAGTGTGCCTGCCCAGCCCTGCAAGGGGAGACGTCCTGGGCAGAGACCCGGGGCACAGCACTGTTTATTTTCTGAGCTCTGCTCTGCCATTTGGACACCTGCTCATTTTGAACTGGGGGTGGGGTGGGGAGGTAGGGGTAGTGAGGCTCCATGAGATTGGCAGGAACCTTTCCAGACTTTGTAAAACCAAAAAGAGAAACCTCCCAGGCAGGTAGGAAGCCCCCGGCCCCGGGAGCCGCCCGGCGCCCACCTACCGGCCTTGAAGCTCAGCTCGTCGTGTTCCTGCCCCTCGTAGTCATACAGCGCCCGGACCCGCACTTCCGTCCCTGAGGTGGTGTCCTCGTCGAAAGGATTGGAGTCCCCGTTGGCATCCGTGGAGGAGAACGGGTTGTTGGACTCGTCGTCTGACCAGTCGGCGGGGTAGCTCTGGGTCTTCTCATAGCTGCTCACGCTGCAAGAGAGGGGTTGACACCAGGTCCTTGGCACGGGGCTGGCAGAGGGCAGGAGGCCCCTGCCCAGAGCCTCAGCCCCGCCCGGGGCCTCCACCCAGAGAGGAGGGGGTGCAAGAGCCTTGGGCTCGGGGCTGACGGCTCCCCAAGGGGCACAGCTCCCCCTGGCATGATGGCATGTGTGACCAGGCCCTGGCGAGAATTCATGCCATCCACACGCATCCTGAGGCCCCGGGGACAGTGCCCCGGCAGAGGAGAGCCAGTCCCGCTCCTGCAGGCCCTCAGCACAGACATCCTGTCCGCAACTGTCCTCCTGGGGTGGTGGAGCCAGGGCCTTGCGGAGTTACCAGAAGACAGAGAAAAAGCGCCACAAGAGTGTTAGCTGTGCCCTCCCGAGTAATCGAGAAACCAGAGACCGGCCACCGCGGGCAGCAGGCCAGGGTGCAGTGCGGCAGTGCCCACCTCCAGAGGAGCTTCATGCATTGCTCGGTGAGACCCCGAGACGCCCCTGGACAGAGAGAGAGGAAAGGCAGAGAGCGAGGCGGCACCCAGAGGGAAGCGCGTGTTCACCAACTTTTTGGGCTTAATGTCCTCCTTCTCACTGATGGTGCTGCCCGTGTCGTCCTCGTCCTCGAAGGGGTTGTAGCTGGACTGTGACTGGGCGGGGTTGCTCGGGACACTAAGGTTGCTATGGGGAGAGAGAGAGCTTTCAGGGGACCGGGCTCAGTGGCCACTCGGGGCAGGATCCCGGTGCCAGATTCGAGGCCAGAGCAGCTCCTCGCCCGAGTGCAGGGCCACGTTGTTGGAACGGGAACGTTACTTCAGCAGACACGAGGCAACACCGTGCTTCCACGGCCTTCCTCACGTCTGCTTGCTGCTCCCACTGCCGTGAGCTGGTGGGTCAGAGAGCTCGGGGGGCTCCCTGGGCGGGCGCTGGGCCCTGCTGATGAACAGGGGCGCCAGGCTCCCCACACCCCCAGCACGGTGCCCGCCTTTGACCGCCGCACAGCCTTGGCTAGGCAGAAAGAAAGACCCTCCCTGCGCTCCAATGCACTCGATCAGCCGCCCCCCGGCACCGAGAGGGCTGGGAGCCAGGGGGTGGGATGGAGGGAAGGCGGTGTGCAAAGCACTGGAAGGGAGACTGCATCAAGGAAATAGAGAGAGAAGCCAGGTCCCCCGAGCGCTGGCACCACCAAGGAGCCCGGGACTGCCGTTCGTCACCCCCCGGCAGCACCCCCCCCCCCCGAGACCAGGCTGCTGGGAACAGGCAGCTGCCACCCAGGGGCTGGGAGGGGGCAGGACACAGCTCCACGCCGCAGTGTTCTGAGCAGCCAACAACCGTCTCTGGGCTCCAGGCTGTGAGGTGCACAGGCCCAAGCGTTCAGGCTGCTGACCGGTAGGCCGTGTGCTGAGACCAATGAGCCTCTTCTCTCCTTGGCAACTTCTGAGAAGTGCTGGGCGCTCGGCTGCTGAATTTGTGCAATAGCCGGGCCAGCCTAGAGCCTCCCCGGGCCCCACGGAGGCAAAGTCTCCTCCTTCTGCATCCCTGGGCCTGGTACTTACTGCCGGCCCATCCCCCTGCCCCTAGACGGCTGAAGCCAAGTCCTGCAGTGTCCACAACTGCCTATGGCGTGGAGGCCTCAGGGCAGGTGCCGCAGGAACACACTTCCCAGGTTCTGATGAGCTCAGTGCCGCCCCTTCCAGCCACAGCTCGTTTTCAGCCAATGGCTACGTCAGAAACTACCCAGACCTCAGTGAGGTGGTGGCTGCACAGGGACCCCCGCCAGCCTTCGCCCACCCCTCCTCCACGAAGCAAACACACACATCCCTCAGCAGCCACTGCACCACCACGGGTGGCACCTCCTCCTCCTGCCAGGCCATGCGGGCGCCCCGGGGGCAGACCAGCCCTGGCCCGGTGGCCCTCGCTCAGGCCCGAGGGACGCTCACTGCAGGCTCCCTCTTGGGCCTTGCAGCCAAGGCTCATCCTTTGGGCCACTGGCCTGAGACCAGGGGCGGGGGCTGAATACCAGGGGGTCTCCCAGGTGTCCCGGGACTATGCAGATGGCCCAGGGCACTTGTCATGCAGGGCTGGGCCTAGCACTCACCTGCTGGGCTTGCTCTGGAGAGCCTGGTCGCCTGTCTGGCTGATGCCTGTCAGGGTGACACCATCGGACGCCTTCTTCTTCTCCCTCCGGCTGAGGGTGCGATTCAGGTCTGCAGACCACTCCTGGACAGCAGGTGCCGAGAGACAGAAATCGGCAGGTGTGCTTGTTGGAAGCCACAGCTGTCCCAGCACCTGCCCTGCGCAGCGAGTGACCCTCGGCCTCAGGGACTCTACTCTCACAAGGCTCCCGGGAGAACTCCGCCTCCTCACACCCACCTGTGGACCCACAGGTCCTGAACCCTTGCCTGTTAAGAGCCTGGCATCAGCAGTCACAACTGCCCTGCTCAGGCCAACGCACAAGACCCTGTGTCCCACCAAGAGAGCCGACCCCGCCCCTTTCCCCCACAGCTCTCAGCTCCAGCCCCTCGGGCCAGTCCGAGTGGTCGCGCGGGTGTCCTGGGGTCTCCCGCAGTGGACAGGAGCCAGCCCACGGAGGAGCGTGGCTGGGGCAGGGCCTCCTCCTGGAGAGCTCAAGTCCTTCCCATTGACACCCTAACCGGCCTCTGGGTCAAGGGTCAACAGCTGGCTCGAGGGAGCCCTCAGCTGGCCTGCAACGAGGGAAACACCGCTGAACTACAAGTAGACCAGGGCCTGGGCAGCTCCCGTGACCACAGGGGCAGCTGTGATCACTCAGGTCTCCAGGAAGCACAGCCCCGCCCGCCACAAGGCAGACCAAGCGCTCCTCTCCGTGGCTCACTGTGTTCCCAGCAGTGAACCGGAGGAAGGGGGCTGGGTCCTGACTTTCCAGAAAAGTCCACGTGTGCCTCCGTGCCTCCGTGGGTGTGCCTGCACCTCCCTCCCTCCCAGCTCAGCGCAGCCGAGCCCACAGCTCTGCTCTCACGGAGCTCCAGGCTTTAAGGTTAGAAACCACCTCAGAAACGTCACGTCCACTCTGCCAACTTGTCCCACGAGGAAACTGTGGCCAGAAAATAATCTGGCCACACAGGATGGGAGGCGGGTCTGGGCCCTGGACTCCCACCCCAGGCCCATTTCTGGTCTACCAGTTGCTCTGCTGAGTGAAGGAAGCCGACTGAGAACTCAGCCAGAAGCCCAGCGTTCTGCAGTGACCTGCGAGTGCAGCAACCCATCCGGGCTTGGGGATCTGCACCAAGCAGACCGGGAGGCAGGGAGCCCTGAGCACAGCGCCCGGCAGACCCGCTACCGGACACGCCGCAGGTGGCACCGGGGAGTTGGCCGCGGCAGGGGAACTTACTTCATCCTTGCGGCATGGAAAATAAAAACAAGTGATCACATTAGAGAGCGTCAGGCAAGGTCCACAGCAGCTGCAAACGCGTGCACAAGGGACAGTCTGCGGCCTAGGCCCAGGACACCCCCCCAGGACACCGCATCAGCACACTTCCTCCCATTGTGCGTCCCCCAGGGCAGAGGTGGGCGGACTCTGGCCCCCACTCCGACTGCCTCCCAGAGCCTCTGTGGAAGGAACACAGCCTGCTCTGCCACCTCCCACAGGGTGCTGGGGAGCACTGGGCTGACAGACCCCTCCCCTGAGGCCATTTGGAGAAACTGTGAAAACCAGCAGACAGCAAAGGTGTGAAGACGGGCAGCCACAGACCAACCAGGCCCGGAAGGCCGGGCAGGGCCTAGGGACAGTCACCACAAGGGACCAGGCCAGGGCCCCCACCCAGCCTGGATCAGGGACTGGATCCTCGGCAACCCGAGGAGACGGGCCACTGCTGCCCCCTTGACATGTGGGGGACAGTCACACAAGGGCCAAACGGCTTGTGCAGCACTGCACAGCCGGCGAGCGGCTGGAAGGGGCTGACTGCAGCGTGGGCACAAGGCGCCCATGTGGCAGAGCAGTCACTCCCAGCATCCCCCTCAGGGCAAGTGTGGCCAAGCCCTGACCCCCTTCTCAGCCTGCACGTGGTGCCCCGGCCCTCGCCTGCTCAGCCCGTCAAGGGGAGAGAGTGCTTCTTTCAGGGAACGTGGGGGACAGAACTTTCGGCCAATGCCTACTATGCTACCGTGACCCAGTCCTAGCCTGGATGGTCCCAGACTCCCAGGCCCTCACACCTCACAACATGAAGAGGCCGGACTGGGAAGCGCACAGCCAAAGTGGGAAGAGTGGAGACGCTCACTCTGAACACAGAGCTGCTGCATTTAGCCCTGGAGCACCGAAAGTCTCTTGTGGAGAAGGTCAGGTGCTGCCGGCTAGGACGGCCTTCACCTCCCATGGGCCACCGCGAGGATGGGGCACAGTGGCTGCTCCCCTCCCAGCCGTCCCACAGTGTGGGGCAGCACCCCAGCTCGTGTGTCTGCAGCCAGTGGTCAGCAAGTGGCAGACCACGGAGGACACCTTGTGCCTTCGCCAGGGGTTCGGAAGTGCCTGAAGCTTCCAGGCCTCACACGTGACCTTGGCGTGGACCGCAGCAAGGCTCGGGGGCTGCCTGATACGCAGCCCAAGCGGCAGCACACGAACGTCTGTGCTCAACTCTACAGCCCAGGGGCCCTACCAGGCCAAAGAGGCCACGGTGGAGCCTCCTCTTACCTCAAACTGCGGCCAGTTCATGGCCATGCCTGGCCCATGGTTGGCCCGGAACCACCTCAGGTCCTCCACTGCGTCGGCTGCTTTGATGTTCTGTTCCAGGTCACGGTAAATGGCCTTGTAGCTGCGTGAGAGGGACACAGGCTCTCCAGGACCAGCCTCATTCATCCAGCCCCTTACAGGGCACCAGGGCGGCCCTCACAGACGCAGAGCAGGGGTCGCCCGGCTGCCGCGTGCACAGGTGCAGACAAGCAGCCACCTCAGCTCAGACCAGGTGGCCACAGGTGAGCTTTGCTTGCACTGGGTGATGCGTGTGGGCCGTACAGGGCACCACGCTGAGTGTGACCCGGTACCTCCTCCCTCCATGGGTCTCAGAGGGGCTGGGAGGTGTGTGCCCAGAGACGCGCAGAGCCCTGTGGCTACCACCGTGGAGGCAGCCCCGCCAGCTCGGCTCCCGGAAGCTGCCCTGCGGCAGGAGTGTGTGGCACGGCAGACTGACGCGTTCACTTCTGACCTGGCTGGCAGGGTCGCTCACTCTCTCTGGGCCTGCCTCTGCTGTTAGCACACATGACATCTTCTGTTAAAGGTTAAATTGGGACCTCAGAGGAAAGGGTGCACCGGGTCCTAATGCTGGACCGCAAACGTGACCTCCCAGGGAACAGGGTCTTTACAGAGGCGATCAAGCGGGAACGAGGTGACTAAGGGGGGCTTCAATGCATTAGGACTGGTGTCCTCACTACAAGGACAACCTGGATAAAGACGCACACCGAGAGAAGGCGGCCGTGGGGCTGGAGCGACGTGCGAGAGCCGAGGGGGCTGGTGGCGGCTGGCAGCCCCGGAGGCAGGAGGGACTCCTGGAGCCTTCAGAGAGCACAGGCCTGCACAGCCGCGGACCTGGGACTCCCGGCCTCCAGACCGTGCGAGCCAACTCCCCTTGTTCTGAGCACCCAGGGGATGGCTGCACCACTACACGGACGGACGGCAGTCTCCCGGAAGACCAAGGAAGACAAGCCGTGCTGAGCCCGGCCTGGGGCAGGAGGCACCTGTCACACTGCAGAAGTGCCGCGCACAGCCGCAGGGGAGCCGCAGCCCGCCGCAGGCCAGCTGTTCAGCCTCCTCTTCAACAAGGAGGGGTGCGTCTCCTGGAAGAGGCCCTCACAAAGACCGAATGAAGTAACCGCTGCCTGATTCGCTCCTTGGCAGGAGACAGCAAGCCTTTGCCTGCGGTCCACCCTCAGCGTCCATGGCCCCAGGGAGCCTGGACCTCTGCCCTGATGAGGCATCGCAGGACCAACAATGGGGAAGAGCAGAAGAAACCCCACGGCTCCCACAGAAGGACACGGAACTGTGGTCTGTGCTGTCCTGGGGACATAGAGCCACCGCGCAGCTCTGGATCAAAAGGGCCTCACATCCTGTCTGGAGCTCAGGCCATCCCGGGGCAGGACGTGCTCAGCCTGGGGAACGCTGGACGCACCCTCAGGGGTTTGCAAATCAGCCAGGTGTGGCTGTTCCTAGCTGCAGCCAGAAGGCAGAGCACGCCCTGCCGAATATGCTCAGGCAGGGCCAGCCGGTCCAGCCACGCCTGCCACGGGTGTGCAGCACCACACGGACGCAGCATCAGAGTACAATGTGAGCACGTGCAAGCGACCCTGCACCCAGGCCCCGGGAGCAGCGCAGAGCTGCTCTGCCCCGACTCTCAGCTCCAGGAAACTTACCCAGCCACGTTGGACAGGTCCAGGTGCTTCTGGACCTCCAGCAGAACCTCCCGGAAGAAGCGAAGGCGCTTCTCCTCGAATTGCTGGCACTGCTCAAACACCTGCTCCATGTTCTCCATGTACTGGGGGGTGCCCTGGTCCAGCTCCTTCAGGGACTTCTCATACTTCTCCTTGGTCTACATGAGAACCAGGCAGGTGAGGCTCATCCACATGGCCGCTCGCCCCCACCCACCCCTGGACTTTCTCAGGCCGCCCAGACTCCAAAACCCAAGAGCAGGAGCTCTGGCGTCTGACAGACATCAAGTTCCAGTCCCAGTCTAGACCCTCTGCTTCAGCGAGACAAATCACATGGCTGGCTCCTGTCCTGCCTCTCAGACCTGCCCACACCGGTATGTAGGTGAAGGGGAGGGCCTCCCCAGGGCTCAGTGTACACGGTTCTAGCCACGTCTGCTCTCAGTGCCAGGTGGGGCTGGAGCCGATCCCGGTGTGCTCCCCTCTCCTCGGAGCCACCTATTCCTCACAAGATGGGGACAGTTCCTACTTCACAGTGTTCTCATATGTCAACAACAGACACAGAGCTCAACTCAAAAGTCCTTCAATCCACCCCACTGCGACCCCTTACACAGGAGTCTTAGGGGAAAAGCAGGTGTGGCCTCGCTCAAGGCTGTCCCAGGACAGTCAAAAAATGCACGAAGTGTCCAGGAACTGGCCAAGGCGAGCAGGTGGTTCTGGCAGGTGCCTTGGGGTCAGCACCGTCACGTTCACACAGGCCTCCCCAGCCTCACCGCGTGTGCCAGGTCACTCATCTGGTACCTGGGAGGAAATGCGGGATGGCAGGACGGCCAGGCTAGACCTGGCCCTGCTCATCTCATGTCTTTCCAACGTAAGACCCCAGAGAGGGGGTTGGCGTGGATCTCTGCCCCTCCTGAGGCCCTGCAGACCCCTGGAGCACGTGCTCGGGCCCCTCCCCCACCCCACCCCCTTCTTGGACTTGTGCCTGGGAAGCTCCTCTTCGCACTCCGGAGACCTTCCTTCCTGAAGCTTCTCCAACTTGCTCAGGAGCCCCTGGCACAGAGGAAAAGGCCCCCTGCAGGCCCAGCGCCTCAGCACTGCCAGTGCTGACGGCCTGGGAAGCCCTATGGGGGCCGAGACTCACAGCTGAAGCTTCTAACGCCTGCACCAAAGGCTGAGTGTCCACAGCGGGACGCAGAGCGGAATCCCCCCGGGCACTGGAGCAGCACAGGCCACCCAGTCACCCTGCCGCCCGCCGCCTTGCAGCAGGGCAGAGGAGGGGAGCCTTCACCTCCTAGGACACTTTTAGGGACCAGATGCTGCCTAGTCTTTAAACCCCACAGCCCTGGGCTCCCAGGCAATCACTGCATGTGCCTGTGGAGCGCGTCACGCTGTACAATGCTCTCCCCTGTCTGAGACGGAGTCCACTGTCTGCTCACTGACTCTTCCTGGCCAAAGGCCATCGTGCCGAGCTCCTGGCCTCCCACCGCCCCTGCCACACTCTCGGGCATGGCACTGTCACGGCTGCAGGACCGCGGCATCCCCTCGCCCAGCCCTGCTTCAGGTCTCAGCGCACTGGGCTCCCTCGGCCTCCATCCCTTCCACGCACAACCACGGCAGCCCTAAGCCCTCTGCCCTCCCAAGCTGCTGATTCAGCTGGCCCTCTGGGTCACTGGTACACACTGGTCTTCATAGCCCCCTCCCAGCTTATGAACCAGACCCTTGCCCACTCCCACGCCCGTGCCCTGCACAGCCCCCCCACCCCCCGGCCAGAGTCTGGGCACAGGGAATCGCCCGAGGCTGCTGCTCACCCAGCCCTCAGCTCTGCCTGTCATCCGAGGTGGGCGCAGGGCTGTGCTGAGGTGAGGTGCTCGCCTGGCTGACCGTCCTGACACGGGGAAGGTGACTTACTGGTATTTACCCCTCTCTCCGCCCACCCACCCGAGTGGTCACGAGACCAGTCTGCCGGATGTGTGGGCCAGTGCCGCCGGCAGCCAGGCAGGCAGACAAGTGTGTGGTGTACCTTAAGCACATCCTGCTTGCATTTCTCTACTTTGTCTTGCAGCTTCTTGAGCTGCTCTGGGTTGAGGGACGGGTCTGCCTTGCTGTTGGCCTCCCTCGAGATGGCCAGCTTCTCCTCTTTGCACGCCGCGTGGTGGGCTTTCTTGGCTGCCTCCACCTGCAGGAAGAAGGAGCTGCTGAGCACCGGCCACATTGCCGGCAGCTCAGAGCGCTCGCTACAGACCGTGGGGTGCACGGGCTACGCGGACGAGGGAAGAAGCAGGTTCAGAGCTCAGCAAGACCATCAAGCAACGGGCCCTAACGAGGGTTTCCTGGGGCCACTCTGCCAGCGCCGGTCCAGGCACAGCAGAAGGAGAGAACCTGGGCTGCCACGAAGCTTCCAGTGTTCACCTTGGGGAAGGCAAACGAGAAAATTAAACGCTCGAGTAACTAAGAGGTGCAAAGTGCTGCGGGGGATTGACACAGCAGAGTTGAGGAGGTCAACTGAGATTACGGGGAGCAAAACCAGAAGGAGGTGTGGACCCTGGAGGCCCGAGCTGCCAGGCGGCTGCAGAGGGGAAAGCGCACACGAGGGAGAGGGCTGTGCAGGGGAGGGAGGCTAAGAGTGAGTTACACACACACACGATGCCGGGGAGGGAGGCCAAGAGTGAGTCACACACACACATGCACACACATGATGCCGGGGAGGGAGGCCAAGAGTGAGTTACACACACACATGTGCACACACACACATGATGCCGGGGACACACACACAGATGCTTCCTAACGGGACCAGACTGTTCCCTGTAAAGGGAAAGGGGAGTTTGGACAACAGCCTCCTGAGGGGGAAGCAGTTTCCTCACAAGTAGGACGAGAAGGAAGGAAAAGGAGAGGTGGCAGAAGCCAAGACAGACAGGAGAGCCTGTTTCTGGGTGGCTCTGAGGGGGCGGCAGCGGCGCAGCTCCTGGGAGAGGCTGGGTGCAGAGCTGATGTCGCTACAGTGGGGTGGGGGCCCAGCCGAGGCCACCCTGAGGCTGGGGGCTGCAGCCTCCAGTCAGTCAAGGCCAACAAGACTCAGTGGCTTTGGCTGATACTTTTGAAAAAAGGAATATTTGGAAGAAAAACCCACACAAGAGATAGAAAAATACCTGAATTAATCCTTTCTGCCAGTCCAAGCAGATCTTTTAAAAGTTTATTTAGGGGCCAGCACTGTGGTGTAGCGGGTAAACCCACCACCTGCAGTGCCAGCGTCCCATATGGGCACCAGTTCAAGTCCCGGCTACTCCACTTCCGATCCAGCTCTCTGCTGTGGCCTGGGAAAGTAGTGGAAGATGGCCCAAGTGCTTGGGCCCCTGCACCCACGTAGGAGACCCAGAAGGAGCTCCTGGCTCCTGGCTTTGGATCAGTGCTACTCTGGCCGTTGCAGCCAATTGGGGAGTGAACCAGCAGACAGAAGACCCCTCCCTTCCTCCCTCCCTCTCTTTTTCTGTGTAACTCTTTCAAATAAATAAATAATTTTTTAAGAACATTTATTTATTTATTTGAGAGTCAGAGACACAGAAAGACAAGAGGGATGGATGGACAGAGTTCCCATCAACTAATCTACTCCCCAAATGCCCACAATGGCTGAGGCAGAGCCAAGCTGAAGCCAGAAGCCAGGAACCAAAATCCCAGGTCTCCCGTGTGGATGGCAGGGAGCCAACCACCTGAATGCTTACTGCTGCTCCCAGGGTCTGCGACGGCAGGACGCTGGAGTCAGCAGAGCTGGGACGCGGCCCTAGCAGTGATGTGGGACGCAGGCATCCCACGCAGCAGCCCCGAGACCAGGTTGAAGGGACTCACATCCGGCTGTATGACCAGTGTCAGGAGTTCGGGTTTTGAGCTCCATCGCCACGTGGTTCTGATCCCCGGTATCCAAGCCTCTACAATGAGCCGGTGAGGACAGTGTGAACACTGCCCATGGAGCACTGGGGAAATGGCGGCCACCGGGGCTGCTGGCCTCCGGCGTGGCTTCTCTGCCAGCTCTGGCCTCAGGGGCTAACACAGCCAGCAAGAACGCCGGGGAGCGTGGGAGGCAGCACGGCCAGCGCCGTGGCCAGCAGGAGGGGCCGTGCGGCAGCGTCACCTCTTTCAGCTTCTTGGCCCAGGGCTTCTGCGCCTTCCGGAAGCCGTCCTCCGCCTCCTTGGTCTCCTTGAAGCCCCCCATCATCTGCTTGTGGAAGGCGTCCTTCTGCCAGTTCTTGATCTTCTCGAAGTCCTCGTTCATCAGCGAGGCCTTCACCTCCAGGTGCAGCTCGCTCACCCGCTCCGCCTCCGACATGACCGCGATCCAGGCCTTCTCCACGGTGCCGTACTGAGGCCCTGGCGAGAGCAGCAGCTTAGTCAGCGCTGGCCAGCGCCAGGCCAGCAGCTGCTAGGGAATCCTCCCGGGGACCGATAGGGGCCCCGCACTCGCGCTGGCTCACACTGCCTCTGTGGAGCTCTCAAAGGCAAAGCTGGGCACCTGGGAAGCCTGAGTCTGCAGCCAGGTGGCCAGAGGAGGGAGTGGCCGCGCACCTCCCACGGCACCCGCCTCCCGCCTCTCAGACTCCTGGGTGGTCAGCAAAGTTGGGACAGGAGCCTGCCTGCACCCAGCTGGAAATCTCGGGGCAGTGTGTGGTCTGAGTCCCCTTACTCCCTACTCAGGAAGAAAACGGTAAGGGGGCAGTGCCAGGTGGCTGAGACCACCAGCAGGGGGAGAGACGCTGTGAGAGCTGAGGGTGCAAACGGAGAAGGCCCAGGGCCAGTCCCGCGCTCACCAGCTGCTGACGGGCAGAGTGTGGTCTGCCTCCCACCCTGAGGAGCCCCTCGGATCTCCGACCCAGGACGTCCACACCAGCAGGCTCCCTCCCTGCCGGGCAGCATACTTTCAGCACCACCCCCGCCTGCACTAAGCTGCAGAATCCCACCAGCTTTCTGGAAGGAGGGCGGGGCAAAACCTCCCCCTCCCAGCACCTGTGGTCCCTCCCTGCCAAGTTCAAACAAGAAGGCCTTTCCTGACGTGCTGCATGGCCACGTGAAGTGACCAGTGTTGGAAAGCACGGAGCTGGGCGGCAAGGCCTTTGGTTAACCAGGAGCTGTTCCGCGTGGGGCTGGCAGAGGCAGTGTGTCCCATGAACAGCAGGACTGGTGCAGCCTAGGCCTCTGGGTGACGGGCATCCTGCTGCTCCCCAACAAACTCCAACTGCCCAGAGCCCCTGGCCGCCTCCTCACCCTTCTCCACGAGCTGCCTCCAGCGCCGGGCCCACTCGGTGAGCTGCTGCGCGTACGCCTTCTCGATGCGCGCCCGCTCGTGCAGGCAGTTCATGAGGTCGCTGCACAGGCGGTGGCCGTCATCAATCCGCTTCACCGTCCGCTTGTAGTTCCCCACCTGGAAGACAAACCCTCGGTGAGGCGGGGCTCAGCACAGCTGGCCACCTGCCGCCTCTCCTCGAGCTGAGGCCGCGCGTTGGCTCCCGGCCTCCGGCCCGCCCGCGTTACCTCTCGCCTCCCCGCAGCCCACGAGCCCCCACACTGTCAGCACAGCCCCGGTTCGTGACTGACAGCAGCTGCCCAGGGAAGGGCCCAGCTAGGAAGGAGTGTGGGGCTGAGGACCCCCAGACGGCCTCTCCTGCAGACGGAGCGGCTGGGGCCAGCGAAAATGCTTTGTTTTTAAACAGAAAACTAATTGTGTTGGCAACTCAGATTAAAACGGCCTTTTAATTTCCGTGATGGGCTTCCTTGGCTGCAGGCCCCAGGAGCATGGCTCCTCCCACAGGCCCACAGGTGCCTCCTGCTGTGTCATCATCCACGCTGCATCGTGGACACTTCCCAGCTGTGTCAGCGAACACGATTTCCCCCCACTGAGCGCCCTTGACTGCCAGTGTTCCAGACCTCCCCCCCACCCCCAGAATAACTGCCCCCTTGGACAGATGACAGCGTGGAGGCTGGCGCGAGCTACGGCATTCGCTGAGACCCACAGCCACCATTTGAGAGGACACAGGCAGCTGGCACCTGAGCACACGGAGCAGCCAGGACAGAAAAAGGCCCTGTGACACGACGTCCTTTCCACCACTGTCTCCCACAGCCTCGGGGCCACTTTACCTTTTCTTATCTGATTTAGAAGACTTATTTATTTTGAAAGTGTTAGAGAGAGAGAGAGCTCGTCCACTCACTGCTTCCCTCCCCAGATGGCTGCAATGGCCAGGGCTGGGTCAGGCAGAAGCCAGCAGCTTCATCCAGGTCTCCCACATGGGTGAGGGGGACCAAGCATGTGGGCCATCTTCCGCTGCTTTCCCAGGCCATTAGCAGGTAGCTGGATCAGAAGTGGGGCAGCTGGGGCTCGAACAGGCACTCATGTGGAATACCAGTGTCACAGGCAGCAGCTTTATCCACATGCCACAATGCTGGCCCTTCTTGATTCTTCTTTTTTTTTTTTATTGGACAGGCAGAGTGGACAGTGAGAGAGAGACAGAGAAGAGAAAGATCTTCCTTTTCCGTTGGTTCACCCCCCAATGGCCGCTGTGGCCAGCACACCGCACTGATCCAAAGCCAGGAGCCAGGTGCTTCTCCTGGTCTCCCATGGGGTGCAGGGCCCAAGCACTTGGACCATCTTCCACTGCACTCCCTGGCCACAGCAGAGAGCTGGCCTGGAAGAGGGGCAACCGGGACAGAATCTGGTGCCCCGACCGGGACTAGAACCCGAGGTGCTGGCGTCGCAGGTGGAGGATTAGCCTAGTGAGCCACAGTGCTGGCCTCACTTTTTTTTTTTTTTTTTAAAGATTTATTTATCTGAAAGGCAGAGTTATATAGAGAAAGAGAGAGACAGAGAGATCTTCCATCTGCTGCCTCACTCCCCCAACGGTTGCAACAGCTGGTGCTGGGCCAGGCCAAACCAGGAGTCAGGAGTTTCTTCCAGGTCTCCCAAGTGGGTAGCAAGGGCCCAAACACTTGGGCCATCTTGTGTTGCTTTCCCAGGCACATTAGCATAGAGCTGGCTAGGAAGTGGAGCAGCAGGGACTCGAACCAGCGCTCCAACATGGGGTGCAGGCATCACTGTAACCCATCGCACCCCAGCATCAGCACCCGGTTCCACCCTCCTAGCAGGCTCTGGCTGCCTGACATCCTGCGTATCCTCTCTGGTCAGCGTCCGTCTGGAAGCTCCCAGACGGCACGGGGACCTCGCCTGCTATGGCAGGAGGGTTGCAGGCTCTAGGAACAGGGTGTGGAGGAAGTGGGTGGCACCACCTGGAAGAGGGGTGGTGACAGACCTGGCCAAGGGACAAAGCCGTGGGCCCCGTGGGAAGGGCTGCCTGAGGCCAGAGCTCAGATGGCCCTGCCCCGGGGCCGGGCCCTGCCCGGGCGGCACTCTCACTCCCCGAGGCCAGCGTGAGCCCACCGCGATGTCCAGCGGCCCCACTGGAGCTGGAACGGCTCTCAGACGGCAACCACTGTTGCTCTTCCAGCCTGGCCGCTCGGCAGTTCATAGCAAACACAGGGTCTAAACCTGAGCTCGTTGTCTTTGTAAGATTCACTTTATTCACTTTAAAGTCAGAATGGCAGAGGAAGAGACAGACAGAGAGAGAGAGAGAGAATGAGAGAGAGAGAATGAGAGAGAGAATGAGAGAGAATGAGAGAGAATGAGAGAGAGAATGAGAGAATGAGAGAGAGAGAATGAGAGAGAGAATGAGACAGAGAGAGAGAGAGAGAATGAGAGAGAGAATGAGAGAGAGAGAGAGAGAGAATGAGAGAGAATGAGAGAGAGAGAGAGAATGAGAGAGAATGAGAGAGAGAGAATGAGAGAGAGAATGAGAGAGAGAATGAGAGAGAGAGGAGAGAGAGAATGAGAGAGAATGAGAGAGAGAGAGAATGAGAGAGAGAATGAGAGAGAGAGAGAATGAGAGAGAGAATGAGAGAGAGAGAGAATGAGAGAGAGAATGAGAGAGAGAGAGAGAGAATGAGAGAGAGAGAGGTCTTCCATCTTCTGGTTCACTCCCCAAATGGCTGCAACAACTGAGGCTGGGCCAGGCAGAAGCGGGGAGCAGGATCGTCTTCTGGGTCTCCCACGAGGGTGCAAGGGCCCAAGCACTTGGACCATCTTTGCTGCCTGAGCAGGGAGCTGGATGAGAAGTGGAGCAGCCAGGACTCGAGCTGGCGCCCACATGGATGCTGGCGCTGCAGGAGGCGGCTTCACCTGCTACGCCACAGCACCGGCTCCAAGGAACCTGCGCTTCAATTCCTCGTTTTAGCAGCTCCTTTTCAGCATTTTCACAGCACATCAGAAGTGACGTTGTGTAGCTGCTTCCCATTAGGTGGGGCCTTGCTGTCGTTCTGAAAATCACCACAGAAAAAACACCCAGGACTCACACACACACCCCACCCAGGACACACACACCCCACCCAGGACTCACACATCCCACCCAGGACTCACACACACCCCACCCAGGACACACACACACCCCACCCAGGACACACACACCCCACCCAGGACTCACACACACGCCACCCAGGACACACACACACCCCACCCAGGACACACACACCCCACCCAGGACTCACACACACGCCACCCAGGACACACACACCCCACCCAGGATACACACACACACCCCATCCAGAACACACACACACCCCACCCAGGATACACACACCCCACCCAGGATACACACACCCCTCCCAGGACACAGACACCCCACCCAGGACACACATACACCCAGGACACAGACAGCCCACCCAGGACACACACACCCCACCCAGGACACACACACCCTACCCAGGACACACATACACCCAGGACACAGACACCCCACCCAGGACACACACACCCTACCCAGGACACAGACACCCCACCCAGGACACACATACACCCAGGACACACACATACCACCAGGACACACACACACCCAGGACACACACACACATACACCCAGGACACACACACACCCTACCCAGGACACACATACACCCAGGACACAGACACCCCACCCAGGACACACATACACCCCACCCAGGACACACATACACCCAGGACACACACCCCACCCAGGACACACACACACCCCACCCAGGACACAGACACCCCACCCAGGACACACACACCCTACCCAGGACACACACACACCTAGGACACAGACATCCCACTCAGGACACACACACACCACCAGGACACACACACCCCACCCAGGACACACACACCCCACCCAGGACACACACACCCTACCCAGGACACACACACACCCAGGACACAGACACCCCACCCAGGACACACACACACCACCGGGACACACACTGCCGCGCCGGCAGCAGGCGGCAGGAAGAGCCCCGTGGTTCCCCGCTGCTGCCAGCAGCACTCAGATTGGCAGTCGCCCCCACAGCATGCCTTTGGCTCCCCAGAAACCGGCCCGCCTCTCTGATTTTCAGGACCCTTGAAAAATGTTGACAAAGGAAGACACGTCTCTGCCAGTCACGCGAGAGCACAGCCCGGCGGCACCGCAGCACTGACATCTACAAAGCGGTGGTGAGCACAGGAAGGCGTCGGGCAGAGGCTTCTTGCCGGCCCTCGGCAGGGGGGCCTGTGCTCATCAGCGGGCTGGAGGGGTGAAGGAGGGCACACTCCACAGGCCCGAGGGGCTCACACAGGAGCCCTGCTGTCCCACTCAACGAAAGGGCTACCTGGGGGCTCCTGAGAGCCCATTGCTCCTGGCCTCCACCCCCGTAAACCACCAGCGGTGTCGTGTGGCGCTCCCATCCCCAGCAGGCACTGCGGTCCTAGGAGCAGAGCTACAGATGCTGTTCTCGAAAGTCAGAGAGAATCCACTCAGGCAGAGCCGCCCTCTCCAGGGGCACACGTAGCTGAGTTCAGACACACGCACGGCGCGTCCGCCTAAGGCACGGAACGCTCCCACCTCCCCAGGAAGCCCCCGGTGCCCTCGCGCAGTCCATCCCCACAACCACGAGAATGTGGCCCACAGCAGGCCTGTCCCTGCTGTCCCGTGCACACGCCACCACTGATCTGCTCCTCCCATTGACGGATACAGGGCTGCTCTCAGTGCGGCGTAACTATGAATGCAGAAGCTGCAAGTACTAATCTACAGGTCTTGTTGTAGGGAAAAGTAAAGACAAAAGACAAACCGACTGAGCTACCCCCATAACTACAGCCCAGAGACGTGAGAGCATGGACCTAAGAGAACCTTCAACCTGGGCAGGCACACGCTCCTCCCCAGCACACGGTGGAGCCCACGCCGAGACGCACGGCATCCTGTCGTTCACATGCTGAGGACCGCAGCGTCATCAGAGCACCACACATCCTGATCTTACCAACGGCCCGATGTCACTCCTACCCCTCCCTCTCTGGAATTTCTTGTTCCTGCTCCTCTCCCATTCTTGGTTCCCAAAGAACGGCTTCTCATGAATGTCTCAGTTGCCAATCCTGTACCTGCTACTGTGGAAGGCCTCGGAGCGCCTCCTGGAGAGCGCTTGAATATTGTTTCCTGGGCTGCAGTTCTGAATAAGCCCAAATAAACTCCTCCGTTTTGTAACTGACTCGTGCCTCAGTTGTCTCTCAAGGGTGAACAGGGCGGACACATATTTTCACTTCCTTTGGGAAAATACCCCAGCATGGAATGGCGCTCTGTGTGTGTTTAACAAAACTGCGGAACTGGGACCCAAAGTGGCTGTACCCCTGTGCACTCCCGTCAGCAGCCCAGGAGAGCGCCGGCTGTCCTGCCTCCTCACCAGCACTTCGTCTTGCCAGGATTTTGTTTCTGCTTGAATTTCAGCCATCCCATCGCACACACAGCAGTATCTGTGGCTTTACTCTGCACTTCCCTACTGTCTAATGACACTGACAACGTTTAGTTTAACCCACGTGCCTGCTTTGGTAGCATATGCGCTGCTTTATACATTTTAAAAATCAACATGAGGAAGGGTTCTAAATGCAAGGACATTAATTTTGAAATTTCTGACAAGTTGATCATATACCGGAATAAGAGTGTGTGTGTGTGTGTGTGTGTGTGTGTGTGTCACCAGTCTTCTAAATAAAAGCTCTCTTTTACTTCTTCAAATAACTAGCTTGTTTCCAGATGGCCAAGTGGCAGACAGTTTAACGCAGAAACTGGCAGTAAACAAGATTTGCTCCAAATCCCACTACCAGCTGATTCATTCACAAAACGCCCGTTTTTGGATGAGGTCTGATATATCTATGTCCCCAACTTCCTCTACACTCGGGCTCACCTCACTCAGATCCTCAGACACCAAAGACAAATGCCTGGGGCACCTGCAGGGTGAGGCACCTCACGGTGCTAGGACTGTGGCACCAGGCAGCAGGGAGGGGTGAGGGGACACTTAAGGGGCTTTTCAAGGACCGGTAGGAAGCGGAGATTAGAGGCACAGGGACCAGCAGCAGCAATGGCAACGACCGGAGCTGTGAGATACCCACCAGGAACAAAACACAGAACGCAGGGAGGTGACTGGACATGGGTGGGGCCTGCTGGGGACTGGAGGGAAGGTGTGGGAGAGGCCTCTTTTTTTTTTTTTTTTGACAGGCAGAGTGGACAGTGAGAGACAGACAGAGAGAAAGGTCTTCCTTTTGCCGTTGGTTCACCCTCCAATGGCCGCCGCGGTCGGCGCACTGCGGCCGGCGCACCGCACTCATCCAATGGCAGGAGCCAGGTGCCAGGTGCTTTTCCTGGTCTCCCCATGGGATGCAGGGCCCAAGCACCTGGGCCATCCTCCACTGCACTCTGGGGCCACAGCAGAGAGCTGGCCTGGAAGAGGGGCAACCGGGACAGAATCCGGTGCCCCGACCGGGACTAGAACCCGGTGTGCCGGCGCCGCAAGGCGGAGGATTAGCCTGTTGAGCCACGGCGCCGGCCCGGGAGAGGCCTCTTGACACTACGGCTGCTTCATGGCCAAACTGGGCAAGCCAGGAAAGGCGCCGCTCTGTCCTCCAGGGGACAGGTGGTGAGGGGCGGAGGTGGAGCTGGGTGGGCAGTCGTCATGCACACCTTGCCAGGGCTGGGCCCTCCTTCCCAGAGGCTTCCTGGGGTCGCTCGCTGCCTCCCAGCCATCAGGCCTGGCCCAGGGCCTCCCCCTTCCACCCACAACACCCTTACCCTGGGCCCAGAACGCTCAGCTGCCCACCCTCTTCCTGGCTGCAAACCTCCCTCCAGTAAGCCAGGCGCTGAATCACTTCTCTGGCTGCCTTTGGCCCCACGCCCTGAGACTCCAGCGCACAAGAGCCCTGGTTTTTAAGTTAGCTGGGCTTCCTGCATTTGTGGAAACATCTGTGGAATCAGGCACAGCGGGAGTGTACTCTACAAACCAACGGGTCTGTAATCACAGGGTGCTGGCGGCACTGTTCTAACAGGTTGTACCAGTTCCTCATCCACCCTGCAGGCACGTGGGTGTGAACAGTCCCCAGGGACCTGGAGAACGCCTGCTTCTGACCTCACCACCCACGTATGTTGCCACCACCTTTCTGTGGAATGCAGCAGCCTGAGGCAGCAGGGAAGCAGACCTGGGGATTCCTGGGGGTGGACTCGCAGCTCCCTGCACTCCCCCAGCCTCCTCAGTGACACTATCACCAACAGAGGGGGCTGACAGGTCACCGGCACAGAAGCGGCTGTATATGGCCCTTTAAATGGACCATCCAGGGGCTGGTGTTGTGGCACAGCAGGGTAAGCCTCTGCCTGTAGTGCCGCATCCCATGTGGGCGCCGGTTGGAGCCCCGGCTGCTCCTCTTCCATTCCAGCTCTCTGCTATGGCCTGGGAAAGCAGCAGAAGATGGCCCAAGTCCTTAGGCTCCTGCACTCGTGTGGGAGACCTGGAAGAAGCTCCTGGCTCCTGATCAGCCCAGCTCCGGGTGTTGTAGTCATATGGGGCGTGAACCAATGGATGGAAGACCTCTCTCTGTCTCTCCCTTTCTCTGTCTGTAACTCTGCTTTGCAAATAAATAAAATATTTTTAAAAAATAAATGGACTTTCTATTTTAATACTTTCCACCCTCTCTTTGGTTGGTGACCATCAGACCCAGTTCATAGATAAATCAGCTAGTTACAGCCAAAGTTCCAGGTAAAGCCCATGGTCTGAGTGAGAAGCGGGCCAGGCAAGACCGCCCCAAAGCTGCTAATGCTCCACCTCCAAGGGCCTCCCCCACCCCTTCCTGCCCAGGCCTCTGGACCTCTGCAGGACTCCGGCACGTGGGAGCGTGGGGCCAGGCGTGGCAGTCCCACACTGAGGGCAGTGTCAGGCCTGGGCTAGACCACCCTGCCCACCATGATGCAGGCCCTGCTCTGCCCCAGCCAGCCTCGTGTCCCGTTTCCCAGATCTGAACAGACCCGGGGTGACAGCAGGCACCCTGGTGTCCCAGTCAGAGCCGTACCTGGAGAGGGCGTGGCCTGTCTCCCCACTCACTCATCTCTCCCCACTGCCTTCAGCTGGGCCCACACTCAACACGCAAAGGAAAAGCATGAGAGGTGAACCAGAGTGACTCAAAGACGATGCAGGCGAATACTTCTGTCATGTAAGGGGAGGGTCTTTAAGCACAATCTCAAAAGTAAAAGCTACAAGGACACACACACCACACACACTTTATTACATCGAAAACTAAGAGTTTCCATTTAGAAACCAACACCATGGACAGTTAGCAGACTGCGAATGCTCTCTCACAATCAGCTATATTTAAACTTGACAAGGGACTAAAATCTGGAGTGTCCCAGAAAGTCCTGCACACTCCAGCCAAGAGGCCCCCAGCATACGGGGCTGTTCCCACGTGTGGGCCCCGGAGGATGCACTGAGAACCACCAGGCAGCTCTGCACCTCCAGGCCGCACGTGACAGCAGGAAGTGCGTGTGTGGAGAGGTGTGCAAGCCGCACCCCGACTGTCCTGGTGGGAACACGGGCTGGGGAGCCTTCTCCCAGGAGCCAGGCGGGACTGAGTCATGGAGCACACACCTGCCCTGCAGCCCCACAGACACGTTTCCTCGGGCCCCAGGGCAGGTAGCACACGGGTCAGCGAGGACGTGCAGACCGGCAGACCCTGACGCCGGGCAAACACAGCCCCGGTGTGCTGACAAAAGCTCTAACAGGCATCCAGGGGAGGAGAGAAGGGGAGAGGGGAGTTGGGGAGCGTGCCCCCACCCTACCTGCCCCCATCCTTGCACTCTGCTAAGGCTCGGCTCCTTTTCCCGGCGGAGGGTTCCCTGACAGCACCAGGTCCTGCTGGGGCACCACGGAGAGCCTGCATCACCGGCACTCGCCTGCAGAGACCAATTCCCCACTAACGGCCCCTGCTGGCTGCCCCGGCTGGGGGCCACGAGGGTCCTTCCAAACACGGTCCCCATGCCCTCTGATCGCCTCCAGACTGCCTCACGTGCGAGCGGCCACCCTGCCAGTTTCCCGCAGCGGCGGCATCACAATGGACTGTGTTCTGCCAGGCAGGCCCTGCCGGTGCTGTCACCTCACTCAGTTCTGTGACAACCAGCGTCTGTTCTACAGAAAAGGGAGCGCAGGTGTGAAGAGGTGCAGCCAAGAGGCAGAGCTCCCGGCCAGCCGCTGGGGCCGAGTCTGAGGGCTGCAGGGTGGAGCTCAGGGTCAGTGTCGAGGGGGCTTCCACCCATCCCGCCGGTTCCAGCAAGGGCCGCACACAGAGTTGGAGGCGTCAAAGCACTGCAGCCCCCCCCCCCCCCCCCGCCTCATCCTGCTGACAGGGTCATCCCAGAGACCCCAAGCCTGCAAACGGCTGGATCACTTGCCAGGGACGACCTTGATGTATCCCTCTGAATGATCAAGCCTTTAGCCTGTGACCCTGGAGGCTGAAGCTCCACAGCCAACTCCTCACACCCTGCAGAGCAAGGCTCGAGGGCGAGCCAGGCGGCCAAGCTGCCAGCAGAGGGGGACGACTGGGGGTGTCCTCTCAGCTAAGTCAGGGACTCGGAGTCGAACGTCGTATCCAAAGCTGATGAAGGAAAGGACGGAACAAGACCCTTTTGGGATTCCTTAATGACAGTCATGCAGATGGCACTGAGGGGGCTCACGGAGCCTGTGATCTTGTTCAAACCCACTGCCCCCCCAGGGGTCTCTAACATGGCCCTGACGCGTGGGACCTTGTGGCAGTCCCTCTCAGTGTATCTGTGTGCCTTCCGCCATAAGGTGGCGTCTGAGTTGAGCCTGTGAGGGACAAATGCCCTGGGGAACGTGGGTTTCCAGTGCACACTGGCTTCTTCCTGGTCAGCCACGCTCTCGGCTTGCCCTGGCCACCGCCTGAGAAGATCTGACCTGTCACTGGCCACATCTTCATCGGGGTGATGCCCTGAGAGGGCGGGAGAGCGGCGCTGGGACCCGAGTCTGCAGCAGCCTCACTGTCCAGGCCGCCCCAAGTCGGGCCCGGCTCCCAGCCCGGCTGACCCAGCACTCAGCTGGCCACTCCGTGGGGGCTCTCTCCTGTCCCAGCTCCAGGTTGTCAGTCCTTGCCCCACACTCCCTGGCTGAAATTGGTATTCATCAAACAGGAAGGTGAGGGATACGGAGCTCACTGTCCTGAAAAAACACCCCTGCTGCTTGGTCATTTAAAAGCACAACTCCCAGATTTCAACAGCCTTAGAGATTAATTGGGTTATCAATCTTTCATTGAAATTTCAAAATGACAAGTTAAAAAACGATGAAATGGAAAACAGGACCCCAGTGTTCAGAGCCTAGCTCCAAAGGCAGAATCCATGGGACAGAAAATGAGACGGGCAGATGTGCCACCGCAAAGCTGCTGTGACCTTGGCTCTTCCTTAAGGGAACTGGCCAGGTTCAACGCCCTCTGCTCCTGGTGCGTGTGCTACAGATGAGAAGGTGATGCTGGGGACCGGGCGTGCCGCGGCACCTGCCACACCTGGGATGGGGTGAACCACCGCCCAGCGCCTGGCTGTGGAGGCAGAAAGAAGCACACCCGTGTCCCACCCTGCCACCAGGCGGCAACGGCAGGACAGCAGCACACGGCTGCCAAGGGCCGGTCGCTGCCCTCTCCCTTCTCCCTGACGCCCACAATGCCACTGGGGTGGCAGGATCGCCTTCCCGGTCTGTGAGCGATGCTTGCTGAAGAGCAGCAGGTGCTGCCAGCAGACACCCTCGGGACACCCTGGCCAACCGCAAAAGGGGCAGAGAGCCCCAGAGACCCGACAGAGCCAAACAACCAGTGGGACGGCTGTCTGAGAAAGCTGCATAGCACTGCCTCCAGGGAGCTTCCCAACTCCCTCCAACTCGCTCCAGGCCCTCTCTGCCCTACCCCGTCCCCTCCAGCCGCCCCACAAGCCTGCTCTGACCCAGGCCCTCTCTGCTCCACCCGTCCCCTCCAGCCACCCCACAAGCCTGCTCTGACCCAGGCCCTCTCTGCCCCACCCGTCCCCTCCAGCCACCCCACAAGCCTGCTCTGACCCAGGCCCTCTCTGCTCCACCCGTCCCCTCCAGCCACCCCACAAGCCTGCTCTGACCCAGGCCCTCTCTGCCCTACCCCGTCCCCTCCAGCCGCCCCACAAGCCTGCTCTGACCCAGGCCCTCTCTGCTCCACCCGTCCCCTCCAGCCACCCCACAAGCCTGCTCTGACCCAGGCCCTCTCTGCCCCACCCCGTCCCCTCCAGCCGCCCCACAAGCCTGCTCTGACCCAGGCCCTCTCTGCCCCACCCTGTCCCCTCCAGCCGCCCCACAAGCCTGCTCTGACCCAGGCCCTCTCTGCCCTACCCCGTCCCCTCCAGCCGCCCCACAAGCCTGCTCTGACCCAGGCCCTCTCTGCCCTACCCCGTCCCCTCCAGCCGCCCCACAAGCCTGCTCTGACCCAGGCCCTCTCTGCTCCACCCCATCCCCTGCATCTGAGCCCCTGATTTACGTCATGACTCCCACTCCCCTCACGAGGCCCCACCACACCAGATGGGAGGGAGCCTTTGTGCCCCCATCTCTGGACCCCCACTGTGGCACCCCAACATGCGTGCCCACACAGCCCCACTGAGCACTGAGGACCCCTCCTGTTCTAAAACTGCATACTCGGACCTGTCACCGCGTGGAGGGGGAAGCGTGTCCTTCAACGGTTATGACTCGGACACGAATGACATCAGATGAGAAAACCAAAATGCGACTCTGGAGGCTACACCTCTTGCCGGCACAAACCCGAGTGTTCAAGTCCATCCAGGACTGGCGTCCGGGACCAGGCCTTCAGAGCCTGTGCTGAGGAGCCAAGTCGGCCACCTTCTCCCAGCTCCCACCTGCAGTAAGAGCTGAGTCACGACACAGCACACACTGCAGCGACCTCTGGGCTTGGGCCCTGGCCCTGGCCTGCAGGTACAAGACACACTCCAGCTGTTGTGGGGCCACACTGTTTGGAGGGCCTGCAGCGGGTGCTGGCCCCAGTCTACCAGAAACAGAGCTGCCCGTTCCCAGCGTGAGCAGTGAGCACACAGGCTAAAGGTCACTGCACAGACGGCACAGCAAGGGCACGAGCAGAAACCCAAATGACAAATTCCTCGCCCCTGTGGCATTTGGCCAAGATAAAGCCCTTGCAGCGTTCCCTGGGGGCTGGGTGAGGCAGATGGGCGTGGCCAAGCCCACTCCGCCCTACTGTGTCCACCCTCCATGGGCTGGAACTCACCATCGCTGCCAGCTGCCAGCCCCAGGCTCCTCTCAAGAGAGCTGGACCCAGCGGCAGGAGAGCTCCTGTGAGACCCTCAGTCACGGCTACCTGACACCACCACCTGCCTCCTACCCCTTCAAGTGCCAAGTTCCTATCGTGGAGGACAGACAGCAGGGCGGGCCTGTAACTGCCCAGCTACAGGACGGCAGCCAAGGACAGGGAGGGCTGGGCGGTCACTGTAACTAATGCTGCTGCTGGCCTGTGAGCCCCACAGCACAGGACCGCCCTGTCCCGTTCACCTCTGTGCCAGGTCTAGCGTAGCGTGGGTGCTCAAGCCATGCAGGCTGGGCTGCGGAGGGGGCAGCTTGGATAGGCCCCATCGCCGCTGTGAGCGAGCGTAAAAGCTGTCTTCTGCTGGAATCGCAAGGTCCAAGGCAGCGACTGGCGCCCACTGCTGCCCGTCCTCGAGGGCAGCCGATGACCGGATCTGCTTGTTCTGAACTGGAAGAGGCACCCACTCCAGAAAGCCTTAATCTGAAGAGCCATGAGGCTGGGAGCACACGGGCTCGAGAGAGCAGGCAGGTCAGACCTGGCCAGAACACTCCGGGAGGCTCGAGCCCTACGTGAGCCCGCGGCTGACTGGGGCCCTGGAGTGAGGCAGGCCCAGTTTGCCCTCCAGCCTGGCCACCAGCGAGTGCTCGGAGATGCGGGCAGCGACTTTTAGCACTGCTGGGGACAGATCTGCCACGGTGTCCCAGCGCCTGCGAGGCTTCCCTAGAAGTTCTGGTGGCCCGTGAACAGCCTGATGGCCTACAGCCCAGACTCTGCACGTCAGCCTCAGAGCCAGAGAGAGGCCCCAGATGCCACCGGCTCAGGCGTGGAGCCACAGGGGAGGGCCCAAGGGCTCCTGGAGAGAGCCAGGGCGACTGGTGAGAAGAGCCGAGCTGCCTGACACCCCACTGAGAATCCCCTGGGCAGGCCGTGCCAGGCTCCAGCCTGCTGAGGGAGTAGCCTACTTGGAGAGCAGCCTCTCTCGCCCCGCCATCCCACCTTCCTGCCTCCCTCCAGAACAGGCTTTGGCTCCCAGGAGGTCAGGGCCATGGCCTGAGTGTGAGCAGGCTCCTTCAGCCTCCAGACGTCACTCCCTCCCTGAATGTGGTCCCTCCTCCCTGCTCCGGATTCAAGGCCCAGCTCAACCCAGCAGCCACAAGCCTCCCCGAACTGCGCGGCCCCGCAAGGCTCCGACACTACGCAAAGCACACCTGTTCTCCTTACTCTAAGCACGCCCCCCCAGGAATCACGGCCCTTCCCCTTTTCTCTTTTTTTCAAAACCTCTTACTACAGGCTGGGGTAGAGCAGGATAGGTCCTCTCCAAACACCCACTCAGTCCTTTTACACTATGTCCCTGTGGGTGCTCTCTCCTCGTTCACTCTCCTGCAAACACCGGTGTGCTTAGTGAGACCCGCCACGCCTCCCTTCCCGCCCTCTCTCCAGGAGGCAGCCCCGGTACCAAGGTCTGCCTACTGCCTGTCTCTTCTCTCCAAGTGCTACGAGGGCAGGCTACGTCCCTCCTGTGAGGGCAGATGGCCAACGACCTTCTCCAGCCAGCCAGGAGTGAAATTCAGTACAGAAGAGGTTTGCACCTCTAGACCTTTCTCGGCTTTCTTGGGAAAGCTGCCCTCTGTGTGGAAGCGGAACTTGCTGGCCGCCTGGCGAGACGTGCAGCTGGGGGAGCACACGCGAACCGCCGTGAGCCCGGCAGGGCCTGGCCATCTCCCCTCCCCACCGGGCTCAGACACAGCTGAAGGGACCTTGAGGGGCTGCACAGTGCCCGAGCCTGCCTCAGCCCTCCTCAGCACACTGCAGCTGAGGAATCGGGGGGAACAGGAGCGTAAACAGCTGGACCTGATCAGGCTCCTTGCTTTAATACACACAGTGTCCACCTGAGTCGTTTTTTTTTTTTTTTAAATAAGCAGCTAAAGACTTCTGCGATATCATTCTGCTTAGCTACAAAAATACCCCAGCAGTTTCTGCCGCCAAGTAGGTGACCACACACTGCCAAGGGTACTGCAGGAGCAGCTCACAGAGGCGTGCACATTTACCCACAGCGCCACAGCAGGGGGACACAGGCTCCAGCCAGGTCCGCCCTGACCCCACACCACCGGCACGCATTCACTCCTCTAATCCTCACAACACTAGGATGCAAGTACCCTGGTTACTCCATTTTGCAGACTGGGAAACTGAGGCAACATCTGGCCCACAGCCACACACAGGCAGAAGTAATGAGGCAGGCCCCCGGCCCCCAAGCAACGTCCCCCCTGTGCCCGAGCTGCTCCCGGCCTGTCAGTCACAGGCCCTCCTGAGGGGGCCACCCTGCCTGCCCCACTGTTGAGCCCAAGGCAGGCGCTGGCCACTGCTGCTCAGCGATGTTCCCCCCCAGGGAGAACAGAGAGGCGCCCCTGACAGTGAGGCCTTCTGTCCCACATGAAGATGAACTACATGGCTGGCGCTGTGCTGCAGCAGGTCAAGCCACTGCCTGCAATGCTGGAATTCCGTATGGATGCCTGTTCCAGTCCCGGCTGCCCCACTTCCAATCCAGCTCCCTGCTAAAGCACCTGGGAAAACAGCAGACGATGGCTCGAGTGCTTGGGGCCCTGCACCCACGTGGGAGACCAAGATGAAGCACCCGGCTCCTGGCTTCAGCCCGGCCCAGCTCTGGCCATTGCACTCGTTTGAGGAGTGCATCAGAGGATGGAGGATTCTCTGTCTCTCCTTCTCTCTCTAACTCTTCCAAACAAAATAAATGAATCTAACAAGATGAACTATACCTCTACAGGGCAGCGCTGCACGGCCACCACCAGCCCCACGAGGGCTTCTGTGACATGGATGAGGTCACGGCCTCGCGGGCGGCAAGCAGGCCTGCTGCCTGTGCGCCCACGCTAGGGCGGGGGCTGAGCGGAGGTCACGAGGTCATGAACTCCAGCACTGTCCCAGAGGACCTGTAACTGCTGGCTCTGACGCGGCTTCCTCTGGTTTCACCCGGCCCTGCTGCTGAGCGGCTGGCCGAGCTCCTGCCCCTCAGTGAGAGCCCTGGGTACCGAAACTGGAGCTCTGGCCTACATCGCGCAGGACAGGCGGGTGGGCAGCTCCTGCACCAGGCGCCTCTTCCTTCAGCCTGGGAGGGAGTACCAGCTCCTCGAGGGCAAGGACTCAGTCGTCTCACTGCCTGCTGCGTCCTCACAGGCCCGGCACTCAGCAGGTGCTCGGTAAATACAAACTTCAATTAAACGGAGTCGGTAATGACCTTGACCCCAATGCACAGGACAGAAGAGTACTCACAGCATTTTGAGCGTCCTTCCCATCTTCTTGAACACTTGGGTACCTGTGATCCCCTGTCCCTCCTGGACAGTGACAGCAGACGGGACTCAGACAACACTCCCAACTGCTTCCGTCGTAGGGACCTGCTGCACGGGTCCCCGGTGAGCACCAGGGCCGGACCCTTGTCTGGTGCCTCCCGCGCCGGCAGGGCAGCCAAGGGGTTGAGGTCTGCGTCCTCACCTCATCCCAGCAGCCCCCTCTTACAGAAGCCCCTCACTTACAGAAGAACACCCGAGACTCAGGTCAGCAACGTGCCCAAGATCACATGGCTGTCAGAACCCAGACCTTTCCAACGGCAAAGCCAGGGCTCCTCCCACACGCCCACAACTGCCAGAGACATCTTAGGGGTTTTGCCAGGGGACAGAATGGGATCAGAAAGTTGCCTTTGCTCATTAGGCAGGTGAAGCTGCTGCCTGTGATCCCAGCATCGCCTATGGGCACCGGTTCGAATCCCGGCTGCTCCACTTCCAATCCAGCATCTTGCTAATGTGCCCAGGAAAAGCAGTGGCCAAGGCCCAAGCGCTTCAGCCCCTGCACATGTGGGAGACCCAGATGAGGCTCCAGGCTCTTGACTTCAGTGTGGTCCCACCCCGGCTTGCGGCCATTTGGGGAGTGGACCAAGGATGGAAGACCTCCTTCTCCTTCTGTCTTTCCCTCCCTCTCTGTAACTCTACTTTTCAAATAAAAATAAAATACAAATTTAAAAAAATAAATAGAACACAATAAAATAAGTAGATTTTGCTTTAACCAGCAGGCAAGGCTCAGGAAGAATGACGCCCGTTTCCCCTAAAACACCACTGGGGGCAGGTGTCTGGCCGAGTGGCTAAGATGCTGATTACGATGTCCATGTCCTACATCCGCGCCTGGGTTCAGGACCTGCCTCCAGCTCCTGCTGATACAGACCCTGGGAGGCAGTGAGCGTGGCCCTGCCACCCCCACGTGAGAACTGGACTGCGTTCCGCAGACGGGAGCTTTCTCTCCGCCTCTTGAATAAATAAATAAATAAAAGAGCCGTCATAAAACAGTCTAATGCGGATGGGAAGGGAGTCCTTGCAGGCACACATCGGTGGGCACCCGCGGGCCCCACCCTGGCCATCCACACGTGTACACTGAACTCGCACGGGGAGCAGCCCCGCAGGCGAAGCCCGGGAATGACTGCATGCTGCACAGCTACACAGAAAGGACTGCCTGAGGTGGACAGACCAGCACGACCCTGCAGCCACCAGACGTGCTAACGAGGCGAGCTCCCGCCTTCTGGGTTCACTAAGGCACACCTGACCTGGCCAAACAGCCCTCTCTGGGGCCGCCAGGGTCTGGCTGCAAACGCCGGCCTCTCCACCGCATCCCCTCCCCACGGAAACGCAAAGGGTGCTCTCGGGAGCCGGTGAGGCGTTACCTCCCAGAAGCTATCGCTGGACACTTCCACTCCCACGGAATCGTCGTAAGCGACAGACATGTCTTCAAAGGGAGAGGGGCAGCAGGGGGTGCTTCAGCTTCTGGGGCTCAGAATCTGCAGACA
This sequence comes from Sylvilagus floridanus, assembly GCA_949820135.1. Lineage (NCBI taxonomy): Eukaryota > Metazoa > Chordata > Mammalia > Lagomorpha > Leporidae > Sylvilagus > Sylvilagus floridanus. The sequence continues at coordinate 40,989,699 of OX463231.1, read as the reverse complement.
AACCTAGAAAAGAAAAACACACGCTGCAGTGGTTTTCAGATCCCCAAGGCAGAAAGCAAGCCATCCTCATTGTACCGTCACCGCCTTTCCTTAGGAGAGAGCACACAGGAAACCCACCCGAGCCTGGGCACTGGCGTGCGTGCATGTGTGTGCGTGTGTGTGTGTATGCGTTCCACAATAACAAGCAGACCTCAGCACCGCCCTGACGAGTGTCTTGTTCTCACATCAGCAGACGGACAGCCTCCCTGAAGAATCACAGGCCCTGTCCCAGCACATCCCAAACACCTGGCAGGACGGGGACCAGGACAAAATGGGAGTGCGAGGAATCCCACTCTTGACACCTGGCGATTGTGGGCTGTCCAGAGCTCCCACCACCTTCCACGTGTGCCGGGCACTGCTCCCCAAACCTCATATCAGCTGATTCATGTCAGCTACCAATACCCCAAACTCAGGTCGCTTTGTTCTGACACCGTGTGAGACTCAGACGACTGGCTGACCGCACTGTTTGAGTAACCGATGCAGTGACCTCCGGGCCAGGCAGGGGGGACTGGGTGAGGACTGCCCCCATTGGAGGGAGAAGTGGAAGAGCCCTCAGCACGTTCCTGAGCGTGGAGCACAGCACTGGGACCACCTGCTGCCCCCCGGCCCCTCCCCACCTCACCCTGTGTCAGGTCACAGGGCCAGAGACCTGAGATGGAAACCCCAGCTGAGCACAGGGCGGGGCTGGCAGAGTGCTGGACGCCTTCTGAGCACCTGTGTTCAAGGTTCTCCATCTGTGGCCACGCTGGCCCTCGGGGTTCCCCGTGACGCAGTCTAGAGCTGAGTAGGGAAGGCAGCTCCAGCATCAGGCCGCCTGGGCTTCACTCTCACACCCATTACGGACTGGCTGGGCGGCAGTGGCATGACACCTACCCTCCCCTGGCCCCGCTGCCTTATCTGTAGAAGACAGGCGGCCACAGGACCCGGGCCGTGAGGGCCCAACACGCCCCGCGGCCTAGAACAGCATGGGCGCACACTAAGTGCTGTGAACAGGAGGGAGGTGGCTGGTGCGGCCTTCCCCTTGATGACCACAGTGCTGTCCTTACGTCAGTGGCTGTTTCGCAGTGGTCAGGGAGGTCCCCAAGCAACGAACGATGGTTATGCGCGTTTGACACCAAGGCCACTGTTCATAAGAAAGTGTTTTCTCCACTCCACTAAGATCTTTCCAAAAGCGATCTCAAGTTTAAATCGGTCAGGTGTCCGAACGTCCACCTGCCATGTGCGGGTCTGACCTAGTGGACTGCCCGGCTTCCACAGGTGAGTGCGAGGCTGTGTGCAACAGGTACCAGGTACAGAACAGGCGAAGGGCAAGTTCTCCCCAGCAGCAGGCTGCACCCCAGCAACGACAGCGTGCTGGCGGGCTGGGCAGGTCACCGTGCCTGGGCTCCACAGCCTCCCCTTCCCTGCAGAATCCACGGCACCACCCAGGGCCCTCCTGGAGTCACCCTGGCCGACAGCAGCAGGGCTTTCCACCCAGAGTGGCTCCTCACAGAGTACCAGGGCAGTCTCAGCGTGGCCACCAGGCCCCCAGCGAGGCTGCAGGGCCAGCCCCGGGGCAGCGGCAGCAAGGAACACACCCCGCTCTGGGCCGAGAGGCCGCCGGACACCTGGGACGCTCGGGCAGGGGAATTCACGCTCTGTCCCGGTGCAGCTGTGGCCACACAGGGAAGAGTGTTCTACACATGACGTGTGAGAGCCTCCTCCATGCCACGGGCCAGGAGAGGCTCAGCACGATCACCAGCATTCAGGGGCGAGAGCCCGGATGACCGAGTGAAGAGTGACGGGCTCACGGCACCCCAGAGCAGCCAAGGGCACTCTGAGCTGACCCACGGGAACAAGGACACCCGTGAGGGGAGGGGGCTTGCCCGAGCCACACAGGGCAAAGCTGGAGTAAGGACTCTACTCGCTCACCTCCCCTCTGTCCAGGGCCCAGCCACCACAGCAATGCGCTCAGCAGCTGTGACCTCCCTGCGTCACCACAGTACGGTGCCTTCAGGCCTGACGCGGGCCACTCACCCCACTGGCATCCCGCGCAGCCAGAGCTCCAAGACTGGTGACCACAGGCCGCTCAACGACCTCGTGTGCAGCAGCTCCCTCCCCTGACTCTTCGCTTTCCAACTCACACATTCTCCAAAGTTAAACAGGAATCTTTATTAACTTGAGTAAGACAAAATTAGAAAGACAAGATGCCTTCTGTAACGCTGTACAAGGCATTCCAGGTCCAACGTAACTAACTGCAGAAGCTCCGCACTGTGACTCCACTTCCGGGTCAGGGTCTCAGTGAACCGTGCAGCCAGAAACCAGCAAAGGCATCCAAAGTCCTGAGGGGCCCCGAGGCAAGGTACGAAGAAGCCGCGGAGACAGACGAGGGGAAACTCATCTCTGACGTTCCCAGAGCGACACCACTTCTCTGGGGGCCTCTGCTGAGTTCTGCCCCTGCTCCCAGGAGCCTTGCCCAGTGGCCCAGCCCTCCCACTGCACCCCACACCAGCCTCAGTGTCAAGAAAGCAGGGGTACAGGGAGAGCTACAAGGAGGCACGCAGGAGCCTTGCTATCTATAGGAGGGTCAAGACGGGTCAAAGCAGCCAGGGAAATCCCATCTGTCCCTGGAAACAAGGAACAGAGGCAGCGTTTGCCTGTGGTGCTCACGCAAAAAACACTGAACACTGCACGCTGGGCAGGATCTGCCGGCACCACCGACTCAGTGTGGCGCAAGGATCAACCACTACCCCAGGCCCTGTGACCCCTGAGTCACATCAGCCACGCCCAGGCCATGGGGAGTCAGGGGGAAGCAAGCGCCCAGGAGCATCATGGGGCTCAGTGACACGACAGTCTCATGCCAACTGGAAACTGGGGAGCGGGGGAGCCCTGCCATCATCGCCACTGTCAGCTGGTCTCCGTGATCTCATTCGTTCACTCATATGTATGTGAGTTTCGAGAGGCGAGGTAAAGGGGTGGGCGCTCGCTGCAGCACGTACGACGCCACTTGGGGTGCACACATCCTATTCCTGAGTGTCTGCTTGACCTCTGACCCAGCATCCTGCTGACGTGCACCCCGGGAGGCAATGGTGAGGGCCCAAACTTCACTTCTTGGCTCTGGCTTCACTCTGGTCCTGCCCTGACCACTGTGGACATCTGGGGAATGAACCAGCAGATCAAAGATCTCGGTCTGTCTGTCTGTGTCTCTCCCTATTTATCTGCCGCTTTTTGTTTTTTTTTTTTTTTTTTTTTTTTTTGACAGGCAGAATGGACAGTGAGAGAGAGAGACAGAGAGAAAGGTCTTCCTTTGCCGTTGGTTCACCCTCCAATGGCCGCCACGGCCGGCACACAGCGCTGATCCGAAGGCAGGAGCCAGGTGCTTCTCCTGGTCTCCCATGGGGTGCAGGGCCCAAGCACTTGGGCCATCCTCCACTGCACTCCTGGGCCACAGCAGAGAGCTGGACTGGAAGAGGGGCAACTGGGACAGAATCTAGCACCCCAACCAGGACTAGAACCTGGTGTGCCGGCGCTGCAGGCGGAGGATTAGCCTAGTGAGCTGCGGCGCCGGCCTCCTTATCTGCCTTTTAAAATAAAGAACTGAGCTGCTGGGAATACAAACGGCCCTTGAATTAGACTTCAATTTCCTTTAAATAAAATTCAAAAACAAACTGTACTAGGGTAATGGGAAAATCAAGAAAGGCACAAACATTACATTTTGTCAAATGCAAACAGAACGACTTTGCCCTTTCAACCATGTAACTGAACTGAAGTCTGCAGTTAGTGCTTGGTGGCCATCAAAATCAAGTCTCAAGATCTCTGCTCCATCTGTTTGTCCAAGACAAGAAAAATGGCAATACCCAATGGTAAGAAGTTTCATGTTTCAATCAACTTGGGCATTCTTCTATTATATATATTTTAATATATTTATTTATTAAAGATTTATTTATTTGAAAGTCAGAGTTACACAGAGAGAGAAGAGGCAGAGAGAGAGAGAGAGGTCTTCCATCTGCTGGTTCACTCCCCAATTGGCCACAACAGCCGGAGCTGTGCCAATCCAGAGCAAGGAGCTTCTTCCGGGTCTCCCACGTGGGTGCAGGAGCCCAAGGGCTTGGCCATCTTCTACGTTGTTCTCAGGCCATAGCAGAGAGCTGGATCTTGGAAGTGGAGCAGCCAGGACTCGAACCAGCACCCATGTGAGATGCTGGCACTGAAGGTGGCGGCTTTACCCGCTACGCCACAGCGCTGGCCCCTTTTTCAATGTATTTATATGTACAGCTTAGAAAAACGAAAGTAACCTACATTCCATAGAGGACTCAGGTGAAAATCTGCAGAGAAAGGGAGAAGAGAAGAAGGCTCATCCAGAGCACGGTGGCCCCAACAGCAAGTCCTGCCTTCCCCCGGCGAACACCAGGCGCGGCCTGCTCCCTCCCAGACTGGGACAGGCGGTGGACACGCGTGACTACGGGGCCTGGAGCTGCAGACAAGCGGTTCTTGGGTACAGAAAAGGGAGAGGGCACAGCACACAGCCTCGGCTCTAAGGAAAGAATCTTCTGGAACAAAAGGCCCCTTGTGTGCAGACACTGACCCCCTCCCTGCTCTCGTGTATGGACCCTCTTCAGTGGAAACCCACTGCCAAGCAAGACCAAGGCGGGTAGCCATACCCCATAAAAGGCACGCTCGACCCCAGAGAGACCAAGGCTGCCAAGAGAAGAGCTGCCCGGCAGCACTGCACAGGTTTTCTCTGGCGAAGGCTAGATTCCCCTGCAATTCTCCAGAGGTGGTTCTGCGGCTCTACCTGGGAGTCCAGGCTAAGGATTTTCAGGAGTGGAATAAGCCGACATCAAAGCAGCCAGCATGAGGCGAGTGGTGTAGGGTGTAGACCCCACGTGGATGCCCCATCCCATACAGGAGTGCCTGGGTGTAAGTCCTGGCTCCGCTCCCATTGCAACTTCCTGCTCATGCACACCCTGGAAGGCGGCAGTTGATGGCTTGAGTACTCGAGTCCTTGCCACCCACGTGAGACACCTCGACTGAGTTCCCCTTAAATCTGTGCTACCAGTTCTAAAAAGTGAAGCCTCAGGGGCAAAGTGTGGGCATAGTGGGTAAGACTGAGCTCTGGGTAAGTGGGGGAAGACATAGCTGGCACTGTGGCGTAGAAAGCAAAGCCACTGCCTGCAACGCTGGCATCCCATATGGATGTGCCCCAGGCCAGCACACACTGGGCCCTGGACAGACGTGTGCTGAATTCACATTTAGTTCCAGGGGGCGCTCCTGCGCAACCGGGGACTCCAGAATGACTGGAGTGGCGGACAGTCCAAGATCTCAGATTCCGGTGGTCTCTGCTGTTGCCCACACTGAGTCAGAACATTCTTTAAACCGTGCAGTCCTGGAGGTCGACAGAGCTTGCCAGGGCGCCCTTGGCCCAAGCTGGAAGCTGGTGTCACCTCCCTCTTCCCCACCCTGGAGCTGATAACAGGTATCAGGTAAACAAAAGATACACATTCCCTAAGTACCTCTACCCAACCCCCTCAAATGCCCTTAACCTGTTCCAAAGACTAAAAAACAGGTCATTCCCTAGGCTGCCATAAAGCAAGAACATTGTGATACCAGCACTGGTCTCCCTGGAAGTTGGCCTCGGGACAAAGCCCTCCTCTGGTGCCCACTAACCACAGAAGGCAGCCCAGGGAGGTGCTCCAGGCCACACCCCCAGCACACACAGCAGTGCTGCGCTGGCTGCTAGAACACCTTGCACTGAACAGACTGTCAAGGGGCTTGTTCTGGCTTCATTTTCCCAGGGGGAAATTCTTTAGCAGTGGGGAAATTCTGGCCTGGGGCAACAGAAGGAGCCCTCCTTGAGTAAGGGACGAATTTATCGCAGCGCCACCTCCGGCCAGGCACTCACTCTTCTAAGTACAGACTTCATTCACAAATGTGAACTGATACATGCGCCAGGTATCCTTCTAACCCCGACAATAGGGTAGCGAACAAGACAGACTTGATCCCTACCCTCCTTTTTTTTTTTTTAAAAAAAAAAGATTTATTTATTTATTTGAAAGTCAAGAGTTACAGAGAGAGAGAGGCAGAGGCAGAGAGGGAGGTCTGGTTCACTCCCCATATGGCCACAACAGCTAGGGCTGGACCAGGCCAAAGCCTGAAGCCAGGAGCCAGGAGCGTCATTTGGGTCTCCCACATGGGTGCAGGGGCCTAGGCACTTGGGCCACCATATGCTGCTTTCCCAGGAGCATTGGCAGGGAGCTGGATCGGAAGTGGAGCAGCCGAGACTTGAACCAGCGCCCACATGGGATGCTGGCACTGCAAGCAGCAGCTTTACCTGCTAGGCCACAGCGCCGGCCCCCAGGATGTGCTATTAAAAACCACGCACATGCATGCCTGCTCCTCACGCTTGACCTCAGAACGCTCGCTGTGTGTGCTGCTGCACGCCTTCTCGATGCATAATGTCTTTATCAAAACATCTGTCCTTTGACTCAGCGATTTCCTCTCCAGATTCATCACTATGGCATCATTATTTAACAGCAACAAACAAAAACAATACAGCACTGAAAACTGTCTCAATTTCCATCAAAGCACAGAAAATGCCAGCAGCCCTGTGGGTGGGACGCCAGGCAGCCAGTGGGAAGAATGAGGCAGAGCTTCCGCACAGGTGTGAAAGCAGCGCAGTGTGGCCCCGCAGAGCCTGACCCCTCGCACGCACGGACAAAAGTCCTGCTGGGGCCACAGGGGGCATCAGACTGTGCTCTGTGGGGTGCGCTGGGGGCGGGGAAGATTAACGTCACATGTCACCTTGTAACTCCTAACTAGCCGAAAATGCTATTAGCATGTGCTGCTTAGAACACAAAACTAGCTAATAAAAATCCCAGCAAAAAACCTCACTTTGTTTCCTTAATGGCCTTGTCCCGGACATGAGAAGGATCCCACACCACCTCACAGGGGGCAGGCAACACCATGGCTTCAAGACAGGGTGCTGGCAGGCATGACGCAGCAGGTAAAGCTGCCACCTGCGATGCCGACATCCCATGGGGGTGCTGGTTCGAGCCCTGGCTGCTCCCTATCCAGCTCCCTGCTGGTGTGCCTGGGAAAGCAGCAGAAGATGGCCCAAGTCCTTGGGCCCCTGCACCCACGTGGGAGACCCGGATGAAGCTCCTGGCTCCTGACTTCACTCTGGCTGTAGTGACCATTTGGGGAGTGAACCCGTGGCTGGAGGATCTCTCTCTCTCTCGCTCTCTTTCTCTTTCCCTCTCTTTTTCTGAAACGGTGCCTTTCAAGTAAATAAAGTAAATCTTTTTTTTTTAAAAAAAAGCCATTTTAAGACAGGGTTCACGTGCACCCTAGGCTCCTCCCCACTCGGCGTCGGCTTCCTCACGGCTCCCAGGGCAGGGCTCCCACTCAGTCCACTCTCAACCTCCGACAGCCCAGGATCTCCTCTCAAGCCCCTCAAGGCAGAGGCCCAGATCCTTACAAAGGGAGCTCCGCTCACACTCCAGAGTGTCCGGTCCTCAGACCCCATCCCCACCCCTCCGCGTGCTCTCCCCAAACACCCTCCTGCAGCCCTGATTTTTCCCCAGCTGACCTACTCATCCCGCCCTCACGGTGGTCCTCCTCAGTGCACAGGCCTGTATCAGCCACACCCCTGCACCAGGCCTTCCCTGAACTCCCAGCACCACCACCGCCACCACATCACCACCACATCACCACCACCATCATCACCACCACCACATCACCACCACCACATCACCACATCACCACCACCACATCACCACCACCACCACCACCACCACATCACCACCACCACATCACCACCACCACCACATCACCACCACCACATCACCACCACCACCACATCACCACCACCACATCACCACCACCACCACCACCACCACATCACCACCACATCACCACCACCACCACATCACCACCACCACATCACCACCACCACATCACCACCACCACCACATCACCACCACATCACCACCACCACCACATCACCACCACCACATCACCACCACATCACCACCACCACCACCACATCACCACCACCACATCACCACCACCACATCACCACTACCACCACATCACCACCACCACATCACCACCACATCACCACCACCACCACATCACCACCACATCACCACCACCACCACATCACCACCACCACATCACCACCACATCACCACCACCACATCACCACCACATCACCACCACATCACCACCACCACATCACCACCACATCACCACCACATCACCACCACATCACCACCACATCACCACCACCACATCACCACCCCTGCCCAGCTCCCACCCCCTCCCTGCTTTGCTCTTCCATTCTGAGACATGTAGCCTCCAGCAAACTGCAGCATTTACTTGACTGTTCTATTTCCTGTCCGCCTCCCCCAAGGATGCAAGCTCCCAGGACAGGAGTCTGGCCCCAGCAGCCAGGACCTGACAGGCAGCAGTCACTCCATGAAAACTCACCAGATGAACTCAGGGAAAGGAAGGCTGAGGGGCGGCACCGTGGCACAGCAGGTAGAGCTGTGCCTGCAATGCCGGCAACCCGTCCTGGCTGCTCCACTTCCGATCCAGCTCCCTGCTAACTCACTTGGGAAAGCAGCAGAGACCCAAATGCTTGGGCCTCTGTACCCACATGGGAGACCCAGGAGAAGCTCCTGGCTCCTGGCTATGGACTGACCCGGCTTCAGCTGTCATGGCCATTTGGAGAGTGAACCAGCAGGTGGAAGACCAGTCTTCCTCCCCCTCCCTCTCTGTAACTCTGACTTTCAAATAAATAAATCAATCTAAAAAAAAAAAAAAAAAGGAGGGTAGGGGCCAAGTCTGTCCTGCTCATGGTGTGGGGGTGTATGTGTCTTTTTCTACAACTCTGCTTTTCAAATAAATAAATCTTGAAAAAGAAAGGCTAAAGTGAAGAGCCTGGGTAACCAGCTTTACGCAGACTAGAGACCCACAGATGGAAAGCCATCAGAATGTGTGTGGAGATGCCGTAACTCTCGTAGTGCGAATTTTTATAAACACCCCTGCACACGTTCAGGGGAGCCCCAAATGGGCTTGGCTACTTTGGTGCAGGACGTGTGGCTGAGCCCCTGGCTGGCACTGCCAGTCCCAGCCTAGCACCAGCGTGGGCTCTGGCTCTCCTGAAAGTCCACTGGACCCTTGTAAGAAAGGCCAGGACCTCCTGCTTCCCTCCAGGCCCAACCCCTGCTCTGTGGGGGGTGCCCAGGGAGTGAGGCCTGAGCTAAAACACTGCCTTGTGCCACTGGCAAGACAGGGATACTTTCTTTGATGGCTCAAGTATCTGGCAGACCTAGTGTGTTTCCAATGATTCCATCTGGAAAAGTGGACATTCCTCAAAGGAGGAGATAGAGATCAGCGAATAAAGTGACTGACATCTCTCGGGAACACTGTCACGCACGTCACTCAACAACGGGTACAGCGTGTGCTCTGCTCCATCCTGGGATTCAAGGAGGCTCACCAAAGGGAAGCACGGAGGCTCCACTCGCAGAGCCTGGCCCAGTCCAGAAGCAGCCACCAGTGTGGACGGCGCGGGCTGAACACAGGCAGAGGCGCTCCCAGAGACCGAGGAACCGGCCAGCAAGCCTGGTCAGCCAGCACCTGCACCTACCGTGGACACCGCTGTCTGAACACGCGCAGGATTTCAAACCACTTGCCCGAGTGTGGAAACTCTTTTGCCCAGGGCCACGTGGATATGTGCAACATCATTCCCAGGCCACACAAGTGACAACTCACCAGCCTGCTGCAGGCTTACTGAATCCCGAGTCCCCTTTGTGATTGCCTCCAAGGGCCTTACCCAGCCCACGGGTCACCCACTCCCCACCCCTGGACCAGAGAACTCAGGAACTCCACCAGGACAGAGACCCGCAGCCCTGGAAACAAACGGAACCGCAGTGAAGAAAAGACGGTTCGGTCAGCGCAGCACAGCGGCCTCCGGCGAGGCGCCCGTCAGCTCGGCACATGCCTCCGGCCACCTGTGGCCACCAGGCACCTCCAGCTCTGCTCTTCCGAGTGCTCCACGCTGCGAAGCCCGACAGTCTCAAGTCCGTGTCTGTTCTGTGCTACCACAGAGCTGTGCACGCAGAGCGGGGGCCCTGCCCCGGGCTCCGTTCCACCAAGCTCACTCTCATTACTCAGCCCTCTCTCCTCCTGTCATCAATGGCCTGGCTCCATGTAATCGCAGCCAACAGGCCATCCTGTGGTCTGCTTTTCTCAACTGCATACTAAGCACTTCTCCCCGCGGTCCGCACAGCGTCCTGACATTGCCAGTGGCTGCAGGCACCCGCAGTGGTCCCACACTGAGCTGTGCCAGGCCCACACGGACACAAGGGTCCTGCCAGAACACACCGGAGGGAGGTCAGCGTGTATGGCTTCTCACTGTGCCCAGCACTTCACTGGGGCTCTTGGCCTACACTTTCTACAAACAGCTGATGCTCTTGGGTATAGTTCATAAAGCAAGATTTCATCTGACACCCTCAGACTGCATTTTTTTTTTTTTTTAAGATTTAGTTATTTGAAAGGCAGGGTTACAGAAACAAAGGGAGAAGGGGGGGGGAGGAGAAGGAGGAGGGGGAGGGGGAGGAGAGGGAGGAGGGGGAGGGGAGGGGGGAGGGAGAGGTCTTTCATTCGCTGGTTCACTCCCCAGCCGGGGCTGGGGCCAGGCAGAGGCCAGGAGTCCAGAGCTTCTTCCAGGTCTCTCATGGGGATCTTGGGGCCCAACACTCGGGTCTTCTGCTGCTTTTCCCTCAAGTGTTAGCAAGGAGCTGATCTGGAGGTGGTGCAGCCGAGTCTTGAACTGGCACTCATATGGGATTCCAGCATTGCAGGCAGCTGCTTTACCCACTACACTACAACACTGGTCCTCAATCTACACTCAAGGGACAGTCACACACCCCTGCTCAGTCTACACTCAAGGCACAGTCACACACCCCTGCTCAGTCTACACTCAAGGCACAGTCACACCCCTGAGGCCGGGAGGGCACACACCTCCGCAGGAGTCCTCCCAGTAACTCGGTTCAGCTGCCTGATGAAATCCGCGCAGGAGGGGGAGAAGCCCCACCTGGAACAGTCCCTGGGCTGGTACTATTACGTCCAGGCACTGAAACGGTCAGGGAAGGGGAACAAGACTTCCGCTGTAGTGGAACTGCATGGAGAAGCCTCAGCATAGCTTCCAATTCATTCATGGTTTAAGGGACATAAACGAAAATCCTTTTAAGAAACAAAGTAAATAAAAATAATTTACAACATTTTAAATATGAAACTCTCCTAACATATCAGTTGTCGCAGAGTTTCAACCATGTATATCCTGATGGATCCATGGCCTTTGAACTCAGGTCAGTGTCAATGTCTGAACACAATGAGGTGCAGAGCAACAGTGGGGGGGGGTCATGGGGTATACCCCACGGGGAATGCCAGTCTGTGAAGAAAAGCACAGGAGCTGGCGCTGTGGTGTAGCGGGTAAAGCCACCATCTGCAATGCCAGCATCCCATCTGGGTGCTGGTTCAAGTCCCGGCTGCTCCACTTCCAATCCAGCTCCCTGCTGATGCACCTGGGAAAGCAGTGGAAGATGGCCCAAGGCTTGGGCCCCTGCACCTGCATGGGAGACCTGGCGGAAGCTCCTGGTCCTTGCCTTCGGCCAGCCCTGCCACGGCCATTGCAGCTGTTTGGGGAGTGAAACAGCGATTGAAGATCTCTGTCTTACCCTGTCTCTGTAACTCTGCCTTTCAAATAAATAATCTTTAAAAGGAGAAGAAAAGCACAGACACGTCCACCCACCCACCCAAAGAGAACACCACCAACAGAGTAGCACTGAACACAGTTCACCTGCCGATGGCTCGGAAGGCAGTTTTCACGCCTAAAATGGGGCTCCCACGGCCAGCTGGGGAGACCCGACTCGCACCTGCCCCAAAGCAGCTGCAGGACCTTGAACAACCCTTGTCCTTTCAGCGCCCACCGCCCGCACTGGAGGAGCAGGCCTTAGAACTCCTCCGACTGCCCTGAGTTTCCATGTTTTAACTAAGCCTCCTCCTGGCAAGAGGTCATGGGAGAGCCTGAGTGGATTTAGGCCAAGTAATTAATTCCAAGTGTGTATTTGTGGGGACCTTCACAGCTGCAGAGTGCCTTCCGACTCCGCCACCTCCGCGCCTTCACCCTGAGGGCATTCTCAGCACCCAAGGTCCAGACCTGAACTCACGCACAGGGTCTCCCCATACAAGCCAGTCAGCATCCAGCGCATGTTTCCCGAGCACAGTCACTGCACGGAAACCACCGGCAATGCTGGTTACACAGCACCTCGCCTGTGCCGCCAGCCCTGTGCAGTCAGGAATGCTGAAGTTCAAGGAAATTCAACTGCGACCACAGGTCAAGTGGAACACAGCACCGCGGCCGCGGGTACTGGGACGGCTGCTCTGACCCTGGTCCCAGGGCTTCACACTGAGGACCCCTGCCAGTGGCTTCTGAGAGGTCGGAAACGGTGACAACGCTGGAATCGGTGGATTGTGAAGCGTTAGGTGGGAGCAGAGAGCCTGCAGGCGGCTTAACTCTGCTTCCAAAGCACAGGCAGAGAGAGCATCTCTGAACCCCAGACGACGGTGCCTGGCGTCCACCTCCTAGAACAGATGTCCCAGTGGCCACACAGCTAGGGACCCCTGTTACTGTGTCATGTCCTCTCTAGAATGAAGACCTACTTCTGACTCAAACAACTCAGTCCTGCAGCCCACTCTCCACCCCAGCATACAAAAGGCCTTTGCACCTCCCTTCACATTCCTCCTCCTCCTCCTGTCCAAATGGTGATCAAAATACACATCATCAGGCCGGCGCCGCGGCTCACTAGGCTAATCCTCCGCCTTGCGGCACCGGCACACTGGGTTCTAGTCCCGGTTGGGGCGCCAGATTCTGTCCCGGTTGCCCCTCTTCCAGGTCAGCTCTCTGCTGTGGCCCGGGAGTGCAGTGGAGGATGGCCCAAGTGCTTGGGCCCTGCACCCCATGGGAGACCAGGAGAAGCACCTGGCTCCTGCCATCGGATCAGCGCGGTGTGCCAGCCGCAGTGGCCATTGGAGGGTGAACCAACGGCAAAGGAAGACCTTTCTCTCTGTCTCTCTTTCTCACTGTCCACTTTGTCAAAAAAAAAAAAAAAAAGATACACATCATGCTTCAAGGTCAAGATCGGCTCCTGCCTCCTCCTCCTTTCATTCCCAGCCAAAACGCAGCCTCAGCGCTATGCTCCTGACGGGACTGGCCCCCAGCACCATCCATGGAGGCCAGCTACCTGTGCACCTGCCTCGCCCTGGAGGAGAATGGCCCTAGAGGGCAGCAATCACATGGCACTCATCCTGGCACAAGTTAGCCGCGGGGGACGTGTCACACTTGCCCCATCTGTGCCAGGATGATGCAGACAGAAGGGGCGGCAGTCTGTGACACTGACGTATGCCTGCCAGCTCTGGGCTCTGTGAGTGAGGGCAACCACTGCTCCCGTTCTGTGACCTGCACCCTTACAGACCTGTCTTCCTGCCCCAGTCACTGAGGGAGACAGACACCTAACTCACACCTCTGGGGCTGAGCAAGTGCAAGGAGAGAGAAGCAAATGACCAGAGACCCCAGCCCTGCGGTACACCAGCTGGACACCAGGGTGGGCGACGCAGCCGCTGAGCCAGCAGAAGGGACTGCGGCCTGTCAGGAGGTGGACACGGCAGCTAAGGTGGAGCTACCACACTCTGCCAGCACGCAGAGGAGCAAAGCCCCCGGGACCCACAGGAACGAGGCCGTGGTGGTGGTGGGAGGAGCCAGTCGGTAAGGTTGGGCAGGTGAGGAGCGGGGCACCATCAGTGTCACTCAGACCTCCAGAATCGGGGGCCTCGGCCGCCCTGCCCACTGCTCACCAGAAACAGGAACAGTGACGCAGGAAGGAAGGACTGGTGTCTTTCTACACAAAAATCCCCATGTGGTTTAAACTCGATGAGTTTCTCACAATTTGTGGTCTTCCAGCTGCTAGTCTGGCTGAGAACTGTTTTACACACTATTAATAGCTCTGCACTTTAATTAACAGGGCCATGCAGAATCATGCTTATTGCTATTGCTAACGACCAGGGTGAACTCACACAACTCCTCTCTTCCAAGAGCCCAGGCAACCTGACAGAAGGCCAAGGGATGCAGGTGGAATTAATAATTCTAAATTTTCATTGAACAAAATTTAACGTTTTCCCTAGAAATCTGTTAGACAGAAGAGAAAAGCCATCTTCACCTCCAGTTTCGTTTTTATTAAATTTATTCATGTGGAAGGCAGCGCTACAGAGAGCAAGAGACAGACCCTCTATCCACTGGTTCACCTCCCGAACGGCCAGGAGCCAGGAACTCCGTGTTTCCACAGGGTGGCCAGACCCACCTTCCACTAGCAGGAAGCAGGATCAGAACTGGAACGGATGGGACTTGAACCAGCACTCTGATATGGGACACTGGTGTCACAGGCAGTAGTTTAACCCGCTGGGCCACAGCTCTGGCCTCATTACTTCTAACTTCTAGTGTCCTGATTGTTAACCGCGAGATCTGGCCTCTGCCGACCTCCCAGTGGTCCCCTGCGCTCTCCCGCACCTGCTGGCCCTCTTCTCTCCAGCACAAGGGTCTTGCCACTGCTCCTCACGCCCCTGAGCCTTTGCCCAGGGTGCTGCCCCGGAGAGAAGGGCAGGCCAGCTCTGCACTCGGTCAGGGCCCTGCCTCGGTCCAGCTGTACCGCCCACCACCACCCTCTAGCCTGCTGCTTTTCAGCCTCACACATCATAACCTGGCTTGCTTTTTACGTCTCTGTGCCGTCTGCTTTCTCCTCTGGCAGGGAAATTCACCAGCGTATCTCACACACAACAACAAGGCCTCCTTAGTGCTGAACTTGACAGAGACACCGCTGGGATCTTCAGAAGTGAACTGATGGGGAAAAGAGCAAAGTGCTGCCTTCATCACAACGCCCAATCGAACCTTCACGAGCGTGGGCTGCTGTGACAGCTGCATTTCGAGGGCTGTATGCTGACTGCCACGGATTCACGGGACAGACAGGGCTGGCCACAACTGCTTCCTCAACTGGGTGCAAAACTTAAATTTTTTGGTGATTATTAAAAAGCCAATTTTTTAAAAAGCGGGGATGGGGGCAGAAAGCCACATCCTCCACAGATGGCCCGCTGGTCAGCCGCCGAATCAGAGCTCCCGCCTGGGGGGCAGCTTCCAGAGCGCCCCAGAGCCACATCTCACCAGGAGGCCACACTGCATGCTGCTCTGCTCTCCCAAAGCTCGGAAGCCAGCGTCTTGCTCACGTGCCTGGGAAAGCAGCGGAACAGGCCCAGGTCCTCGGCTCCTGCCATCCACGGAGAGACCAGATGGAGTTCCTGACTCCCGGCTTCAGCCTGGCCCAGCTCTGGACATTGCAGCCATTTGGGATGTGAACCACAGAAGAAGATGTCTCTGTGTCTCTCCCTCTCTCTCTGCATCTCTGCCATTCAAAAAATAAATATTTTTTTCTTTTGACAGGCAGAGTGGACAGTGAGAGAGAGAGACAGAGAGAAAGGTCTTCCTTTGCCGTTGGTTCACCCTCCAATGGCCGCCGAGGCCGGCGCACTGTGCTAATCTGAAGCCAGGAGCCAGGTGCTTCTCCTGATCTCCCATGGGGTGCAGGGCCCACGCACTTGGGCCATCCTCCACTGCACTCCCGGGCCACAGCAGAGAGCTGGCCTGGAAGAGGGGCAACCGGGACAGAATCTGGTGCCCCAACTGGGACTGGAACCCGGTGTGCCGGCACCGAAAGGCAGAGGATTAGCCTGTTGAGCCACGGCGCCAGCCTTC
This sequence comes from Sylvilagus floridanus, assembly GCA_949820135.1. Lineage (NCBI taxonomy): Eukaryota > Metazoa > Chordata > Mammalia > Lagomorpha > Leporidae > Sylvilagus > Sylvilagus floridanus. The sequence continues at coordinate 40,973,816 of OX463231.1, read as the reverse complement.
AAAAAATAAATATTTAAAAACGCAAAACAAAGCAGAAGCATCGACTGTCACTAGAAGATGGCAGGCCTGGTCTGTTACGCCGCACTTTAAGCTCTCAAGTATCAGGAACTGCTCTCCCACTGAGTCGGCATTTAGAGCGACAGGAGACTGAACCATCTGGTGCACAGTCAGAACCCAGTCTGATATCCCTAATGTGTCGTCCCCAGGAGGTGAGGGAGACCAGCACAGACGACGACAGCTCCACAGGCAGCGACAGCTCACAGGCGGTGACAGCCCACAGGCAGCAACAGCTCACAGGCCACTGGTCTTTCCTGACACCCTAAGCACCCCTGAAGCAGCAAACATTCTCAAAGCAACGACGTGCAGGAACGTGCACGGTCCCTCTGCAGCTGCGCACGGTCCCTCTGCGGCTGCGGGGGGCTGGTTCCAGAACCTACCCCACCCCCGCAAAACACACACAGATTCCAAAACCTGTGGGTGCGCAAGTCCCTTTGGTAAAATTCCGTAACTGCATACAGCCTGCACGGACCCTCCCCATACACTTTAAACTACCTCTAGATGATTCATAATAGCTAACACAATGTAAATGCTATGTGGTTACAACACTAAATCGCTTAGGCAACAAAGATAAGAAATACTTGCACACGTTCAGGACAGATGCAATTTATCTTTCCCCAAATTTTTGATCCTTGTTTAGCTGGATCTGCGACGTGGGACCTGAGGACGTGGAGGGCCACTGTGGCTCCCTGAAGAACCCAGAAAGCCTGGGAGGCAGGGCAGGGCAGGCTGGGAGGACGCGGCTTTTCTGTGGGTCGCCAAGTGCCAAGCTGCAGGAGCACAGAGGCCCCAGAGGACAACCCACACTCAGGTGTGAGGGCGTGCTAGGAGTCAGGACAACGTACAACGGCAACACGCCCTGAGCAAACGCAGCAGCCTGCCCACCCCACACCCTCGGCCGGGGGGTCCCCAGGGGAAGTAGCTCCACACAGGTGACACAGGCTCACCCCGAGCACCAAGGGGAGCCCCTACACACACACCCAGCCCTGCCCCTCGCAGAAACAAGCCCTCTCTCTTCTTGTCATCTGCAAGTGGGCAGGAACAACTCACTCCTCCCACTGGAGCGAGGGCGACTGTGACTGGAGGCGCACAGGCAGCGATTCTGATTAAGACGCTCCCATCCTAAGATCAGTAAGCCTGAAGCCGAAGTGTGTGAAAGTATGAACAGGCAAACTGAGGAGATGTTATGGTGCCATGGAAACAAACCACAGAGGAAAGTCCAGCTGCACAGAACTGTTAAAAATAAAGCGGATACTAAAGTACCAGCACAGAGCTACAATGACTCACACTGTTCTCAGATCCTGCCCAGACCAGCCAGCTCTTTAGTACACTTGTCTTCCAGGCTTTCTTCCTGCTGGGGAAACGTGAGACAAAGCCAGGGAAACGAAGCTTGGACATCGTTCTCTGATTTTACCAGCAAGTCGACATGAAAAGACCTTATAAAAGCATGCTTCAGAAAGTCTGAGGAAAGTGGGGTGAAGAGAGAAATTTATCTTGGTGCCCAAACTGGCGGAATCCCTGCATGCTTGTGTGTTTGGGAGTTAGGGTGGGACCTACAGCAACACACTCAGGCAGACAGCAGTGAAACCAAGCTGAATTTTAAAAGACCTAACCAAGCTCCAGAGTGTGCTGAATGGAATGTGGTGCAGAACTACGGCACGATTCCTCTCAGTACCGCAAACCCTGGAGGGCGCAGCTGTGTGTGCACCGCCGCCTATGCACCGTCCCAGTCTGTGTGCATGCCCCCTCCCTTAGACCAATCTGCTGCCACCCTCTGACTACACGCTCCAACACGGCAGCCGCAGCCCAACGAGCGCAGGGACCGCTCTGACTACACGCTCCAACATGGCAGCCGCGGCCCGAACGAGCGCAGGGACCGCTCTGACTACACGCTCCAACATGGCAGCCGCGGCCCGAACGAGCGCATGGACCGCGTACTACTGCCTGAGACCTCCTGCCTACTCTGCAAGACCCCGCCCCAGCACCACCCCTGCAGACAAGCCCCCACGGACCCCGTGCCCCGCTCCAGTTCCTCCATGCCTGTCCCCCCAGGCAGGTGCTAGCTACTGAGAGACCACTCCCAAGTCAGCGGCTCACAGGAGCGCTCAGTGCCGTCAGAAAGAAGAAGGGAGCCCTCGCTGGTTCAGGACCTGCTTCCTCCCCGACCCCCAACCTTCTGCCATAGCTTGTGTAACTCCTCTCCTCTTCCAATTAAAAAAAATGGCATTTTCCCACACAAACCGCCACTCTCTCCCATGTCCAGAGACCTGCTGTGGACACTCCACACACTCACGATCTGTCTGGAGTCAGAGCACCAGGAAGTCATGTCAGCAAACACACTGTTGCCAGCTGGCATGCAGGACAACTGCAGAAACTCTGCTTGAAGGACGCCTGAAAATTCACTCTGTGAGGGCTGATTTCGTCAATCATTTGCAACACAAATTATTCATCATGTCCCATAATCACTGAGATTTCAATTTGGTTTATTACCAAAATCTCAGGAGAACCAGCAAAACTCACACCTGCTTTGGGGAGGAGAAAGTGTTTCCTGGGTTTCCTGCAGTGGCAGCATCCCATAAGGCACTGGTATGTGTCTCGGCTGCTCCACTTCCGTCCAGGTTTCTGTTTATGGCCTCGGAAAAGCAGAGAAAGACGGCCCAATGATTGGGCCCTGCACCCACATGGGAGACCAGGAGAAGCACCTGGCTCCTGGTTTCAGATCAGTATAGTTCTGACTGTAGCAGCCATTTGGGGGTGAACCAATGGAAAAAGGAAGACCTTTCTCTCTGTCTCTCTCGCTTTATAACTCTGCCTGTCAAATTAAAAAAAATAGAAATAAAACTATATTTAAAAATACATAAATTCTCTGAAAAAAAAAAAGAAAGTACTTCCCGTGGCGGTCACACTGAGCACACGCTCGCCAGCAGGAGTGTGGGGCACCTGGCCCAGGGGAAACACAGGTGCTGACGACCACAAGTCCTGCAGAACACACGACAGCGCAGAGTCGCTGGGCGACTTTTCTCCCCCACCCCTCCCAGGGACACCTCGGGACCCAGCCCACAAGCCGGGGCCTGGTGCTGCCTCGCAGACTTCTGAGCGTGGGCTTAGACAAGGCAGCGAAGGGCCTGCCTCGTCCAGCAACACCACACTCTGGTCCCCTTCCCTGCACCACATGGGAGACCCTGAGGACGCCTGGCTCCTGGCTCCTGGCTTCAGGCTGGCTCAGCTCCGGCCGTTGTGGGCATTTGGGGAGTGACCCAGTGAATGGAAGACGCCCCCCCCCAACACTGTAACTCTACCTCTCAAATAAATAAATAAAATCTTTTAAAAAAAAAATCCAATGAAAGGAGCACACTGACCTTGGACTTAGCTCTAGACTCCCTGGGTCTGGAGATTCCTTTTCCTGGAGCAGCTGACCCTGGTTCTGCTCAGCCTCTTACCTCGTACAGGGACACCGACAACAGAGGCAGAGGGAGTGCAGGTCAGAAAGCCATGAGGGGCCGGCGCCGTGGCTCAACAGGCTAATCCTCCGCCTGCGGCGCCAGCACACCGGGTTCTAGTCCCGGTCGGGGCGCCGGATTCTGTCCCGGTTGCGCCTCTTCCAGGCCAGCTCTCTGCTGTGGCCAGGGAGTGCAGTGGAGGATGGCCCAAGTGCTTGGGCCCTGCACCCCATGGGAGACCAGGAGAAGCACCTGGCTCCTGCCATCAGATCAGCGTGGTGCACCAGCCGCGGCGGCCATTGGAGGGTGAACCAACGGCAAAGGAAGACCTTTCTCTCTCTGTCCACTCTGCCTGTCAAAAAATAAATTAAAAAGAAAAGAAAAGAAAAAAGCCATGAGGGCCTGGGGCCGGCACTGGGCCATGGCAGGTAAAGCTGCCATCTGCAGTGCCAGCATCCCATGTGGGTGCCGGTTCGAGTCCCAGCTGCTCCACTTCCAATCCAGCTCTCTGCTACGGCCTGGGAAAGCAGTAGAGGATGGCCCAAGTCCTTGGGCCCCTGCACCCATGTGGGAGACCCGGAAGAATCTCTTGGCCCCTGGCTTCAGATTGGCGCAGCTCCAGCCGTTACAGCCAATTGAGGAGTGAACCAGTGGATCGAAGACCTCTCTCTCTCTCTCTCTCTCTGCCTCCCCGTCTCTCTGTGTAACTCTGACTTTCAAATAAATCTTTAAAGAAAAGAAAAAAAAAGAAAAGAAAAGAAGGTGGCCCAAGTGTTCGGGCCCCGGCACTCCCATGGGAGACCCATAGAAACTTCTGGTTTCTAGCTATGGATTGGCCCAGCTCCAGCCGTTGCAGTCATGTGGGGAGTGAACCAGCAGCTTGAAGACCTTTCTTTCTGTCTCTCCCTGTCTCTGTCTGTGGCTCCACTTCTCAAATAGATAAATAAAAAAATCTTTAAAAAAATTCTTTTTAAAGAGTGCTGGTTTGAGTCCCAGCTGCTCTGCTTCCGATCCAGCTCCCTATGCCTAAGACAGCAGAAAACAACCCAAGTGCTTGGACCTCTGCCAGCCCTGTGGGAGACGTGGATGGAGTTCCAAGCTCCCGGCTTTGGCCTGGCCCAGACCTGGCCAGTGAGGCCATTTGGGAGTAAAGCAGCAGATGGAAGATCTATCTGTGTCACTTGGGCTTTCAAATAAATAAAATGTATAAAAGATGGTTCTGAGGGTCCAGAGAAAGGCACGCCTGCCTACTTTGTTCTTAAAACCGATCTGAGGAAGGCTGGCTCCTGATGCGAAAGCCTAAGGGAGCTTGGCCTCTGGGGCCTGCAAGACGCTGCGAAGAGGCTTGATCCTCTGCCTTTACACCTTACAGCAAGCAGAGGCAAATCACAGACCAGGCTGCTCTGTGCCCAGGATACAGAAGCAGGCCGGGAAGCTCCTCGTCTGGCAAGAGCTGACCGGCGTGTGCCATACGCCAAGCACCACGCCCCGCAGACGGCACATGGGCTCGAACAGCCCTGAGCAGTCCACCGGAAGACCCTCGGGCCTCCTCAGCTCCCCCGTCTCCTCCCGGCAGCTCGGCACAGTCAGTGCTGTCCCCTATGCTACCCAGCTGTGCTTCTCACAGACGGGCTTTTTCTCACTCCACTCTACCTCTCTGTAGCCAAAAACAGGTGCTCAAGAAACGCTACGGAAGACAAGGGGAGGGAGAGAGGGCCGCTGTCTGCCCTGGATCCCGAAGGCGGAGGAGACGACGGACGCGCTCAGCTGGGGAACTTAGTCCTGTCTTCTCACTCTGCTTTCCCATCAACTTCTGGAAGCCCCTCCTACGTGAGAAATTAGCAATAACAATGATAATAATTTAAAAAAAAAAAAACAGACGTGGACTCATGTAGTAACCCTAATACTCTGGCAGCTTAAAAAAGCCTGAGTTGAGGGCCCACCCGCTGGTCATTTTCAGATGGCTCACCAGAAAGCAGCAGCCAAGGCAGGGCAGACCAGTGACTCTGCCACTTCACCCACGCAATGCCACTAACGAAGCGCTGGAGCCAAGCGTGCAGCGAGATGTGTCCCCAAAACTCCTCCTCCTTACGTAAGGGAAACAAGTCAGCTGACAGATCCATGCCTTGGACTGATTGTTACAGCAATATTTCTTTGACCTCTGGTTGGCAAGTACCCTGGGAATGTGGGAACTCGGATGAAGAGTTCCCCAACCTAAATACTGAGCCGATGTGCCACAGGTTTAAAATAGAAGAAGTTACTTTAAAAAGGACAAAAATGACACACTTTCAAATCTGATTAGTGTGAGAATCCAAACAATGGTGCAAGAAAATGTCCAGAAAGACTCTGAGGACTTGAAAGGAGATTTTAGAGGTGACCACTTAGAGCAGGCCTCACTGAACCAGAAACACACGGCCTGATCCCACAGGGCCCACCCAGAGTCCTCGAGCGCCAGCAGGGGGTTTCAGGCCCTCAGGGCAACGTTTGTGTGAGAAACATGGAATGAATTTTGCTCCCAGGATTAGGAGGGATTGGGCCCCGGAGGCGAGCGCTGCAGACGCTGGAGGCCACCTCCATCCCAGACGTTCCCTGCCCTGCTGGCGCCCGGGGAATGAACGGTCACTATCATAGCATCTGTGGTCAGTTCCTCTCATCAATCTCGCTGTCACTAACGAATAGATCTTGAGCATCTACGATGTTCCGGGCCTGGAGACAGCCCCGGGCAAGATAAAGCCCCTGACTTCTCAGAGACTGCGTGTAGAGCCGTCTGCGTGTACCAGGCTGCCGCTAAGCTGCGGGATGAAGGGACAGCCTCCTCACGTGTGACCAGACTTCCAGCCTGGTCTTCCCCGGCCGGCTGTGTGAGTGCAGCCTGTGCCGTGAAGCTGGGAGGGTTGTGAGACACAAGGACGATGCTGTGACCGCGTAACACTGTCATCTAGTACTGTCACGACAGAGTGGAACCAAAACTAAAACTACATGGAAAGCTTCATAGCGCGAGAGCCTTAACTACTCAGCGGTTAGGACACTTTCCTGCAAACGCACATTTCTGCATTCTGTGCCATGGAAGGAGAGAAGCGCTCCTTAGAGTCAGTGTCTGGGCTGCCGGCCCACGGCGACCCCATCTCTACATCTCAGAAACTGCACAGTGGGCAGCCAGGCAGGAAGACCACAGCGTGGGTCTGGTCTAGCGTGGACACCAATGGAAGCCCACGGACAGCAACGGAGTAGATCTGGGTTGGCTGAGCTGGAGCCAGAACAGCTCGTGACCTGAGCCCAGGCCCCCTGACCAGCCAGGAGTTACAGGTCCTACGTGCTGTTTCTAGGAGTTATACACATTCCCTAAGTCTTGGGGAAGTTCTCTGAGGGTTAGACACAGAGGGTGGGTGCACACGCCCACGAAGTCCTCATGCATGTTACCCGTTTCACCTTCAGTCAGGGACAGAGAGTTAACGTGAGGAAGGGGCGCCCTGTGTCAGACAGGGGAAGGTGAGGGTACAATCGCAGTGTGTGCCAGGCTCCGGGCCACACCTGCACCAGGACTTGTGGCTTCTTAATGAGAGCTGTCAGCCCCTGGGCTGCGTCTGCCCAGTCAGTCCCCTCCTGCTCACCCGCAAGGACGCCTGCTTGTGCCCACCCAGCCTCACTCGAGGTTAGGATACTTTCTACTGGGTGCTGGGGGCGTGGGCAGGGAGTCTGCTGAGTGAATGACATGGCTCCCCTGTCTGGGAAGACAGGTGACGCAGACGCCGGACACTTCTCACACGTTCTCCACCTGTTACAGACCTCGGCAAGGACAGAGGGCCAGTCTCCAAGGTCAGCGAGGCAGGCAGAAGTGATGTGACCAGAATGTGAGCTTGGTCTGGGGAGACGGACACAGTGCCCTCAGTGGCATGGGCTGGAGAGGGGCCTGCCCCCGTCCCTGGACATCCTGTCTCCAATCACCTCCTTCAAGCACTGGCCCTGCCACCGCCACCTCCTCCCTCACAACCTTGGAGATTGTGTTTAATTCTGGAAGTCACAATTGAGGCGATTCAGAAAGTCTAAAACTTCATGCATACAACTGAAAAGGATCCAAATGAGTCCTTCAAGAACAGATTGAGGGGCTGGTGCTGTGGCGTAGCAGGTAAAGCCGCCACCTGCAGTGCCAGCATCCCATGGGGTACCAGGTCAAGTCCTGGCTGCTCCACTTCAGATTCAGCTCTCTGCTATGGCCTGGGAAAACAATGGAGGATGGCCTAAGTCCTTGGGCCCCTGTACCTGCTTGGAGACCCTTAAGACGCTCCTGGCTCCTGGCATCGGGATCAGCACAGCTCTGGCCGTTGCGGCCAACTGGGGAGTGAACCAGAGGATGGAAGACCTCCCCCCACCTCCGCCTCTCCTTCTCTCTCTGTGTAACTCTTTCAAATAAATAAATCTTTGGGGGAGGGCAGGCCAGCATTGTGGCGCAACGGGTTAAAGCCCCAGCCTGCAGTGTCGACATCCCATATGGGAAGCCATTTGGTGCCGGCTGCTGCACTTCCAATCCAGCTCCTTGCTAATGCTCCTGGGAAAGCAGCAGAAGATGGCCCGAGGCCCTGGGCCCTTGCACCCACATGAGAGACCAGGAAGAACTCCTGGCTCCTGGCTGCAGATTGGCCCAGCTTCAGCCACTGCAGCCATTTGGGGAGTGAACCAGCAGATGGAAGACCTTTGTTTCTCTGTCTTGACCTTTCTCTTAACTCTGCCTCTCAAATAAATAAAATAATCTTTAAAAAAAATAGGCTGAGGGATGAAGTTACTTAGCTAGAAGGGATAGCAGTTTAAGTATGTTAAAATGTTGCTACTGTCCTAACACATTTGTTGAAATATAATTCTCAACATGTACACTGATGAATACTTAGTACAGCAGGTACGTCACTGCTGGGAGTGTCTGGTTCAAGCCCCAGCTACTCTACTTCCAATCCAGTTTCCTGCTAAATGCTCACCATGGGAGGCAGTGGATGGTGGCTCAAGTACTTGGGTCTCTGTCACCCACGTGAGAGACCCAGAAGAAGCTCCTGGCTTCAGATCAGCTCAGCTCTGGATGTTGCAGCCAACTGGGGAGCGAACCAGTGGATGGAAGACCTCTATCTTTCTCTCTCTGTCTCTCCTTCTCTCTCTGTGTAACTCTGCCTTTCAAATAAATAAATAAATAAAATCTTTTAAAAAAGGTGAATCAGTTAATATTAAAAAAAAGTTGTCTCTGGCCGGCGCAGCGGCTCAATAGGCTAATCCTCCATCTTGCGGCGCTGGCACACCGGGTTCTAGACCCGGTCAGGGTGCTGGATTCTATCCCGGTTGCCCCTCTTCCAGGCCAGCTCTCTGCTGTGGCCCGGGAGTGCAGTGGAGGATGGCCCAAGTGCTGGGGCCCTGCACCCATGGGAGACCAGGAGAAGCACCTGGTTCCTGCCTTCGGATCAGCGCGGTGCGCCAGCTGCAGCGCGCTGGCCGTGGTGGCAAAAGGAAGACCTTTCTCTCTGTCTCTCTCTCTCACTGTCCACTCTGCCTGTCCAAAAAAAAAAAGAAAAAAAAGGTTGTCTCCCAATCTATGGATAGATAGCGGGTATCTTTCAGGGTTTTTTTAGGTCCTCTTTAATTTATTTCAATGATGTTTTATGGTTTTTAAGTGTATGTATCTTACACTTCTTTTGAGATGTTTATTTCTAAATTATTTTGTTATTTTGATACTACTATAAATGGAACTGTTGTCTTAATTTCACTTCTTGGGATATTCCTTGCTATTTTATAGAAATACCATTACTTCTGTATATTGATCTTGTATCCTACAACCTTGCTGGGCCTGCACATTAACTCAACACTTTACAGGGGATTCCTTAGGGTTTCCTGTATTTGAGCCATGTCAGGCAGGTGTGTGGACAGTGGCTGATTCTAGTCAGAGTGTCTGGGTTCCCGTTCTGCTCTCTCCAGATTCTAGCTTCCTGCTAATGCACGCTCTGGGGGGAGCAGGTGAGGGCTCAGCTTCTGGGTGCTCCCCCCAAGTGGGAGGTCTGCACTGAGTTCCCAGCCCCCAGCTTCAGCCCCGTCCAAGGATGTCAATGGCGTCTGGGAAAGGAACAACAGGTAGGTGTCCTCTGGGCCTCTATGCCTTTCAAACACACCAAGCATCACATGCTTCAGAGACCAGAGCGCCTAGGAACGGCTCCCGTTCCCCTCGCGATCTGCGTGCCTTTCCGTTCTTCATCCTGCCTACCTGCCCTGGCTGGGCCCTGCAGACAACTGAAGAGCAGAAGCTTAAGGCCTTGCAGTCAAGGAAGCTCCGCCCACTCCCGCCTGCGGACTGCGCCGCACCACCCGCTCAGGCTTTCACACGTGACGCAGAACAAACACGCACCAGCAAGGACAGAGTTAGCCAGAGGAAAACCACCTTACATGTCTCCCGCTGAATTTATGCCCTAACGAGCCAATCAAAACCCAAGTGCAGTAATTCAAATGGCTGTTTCTCTGGCTGTGTGGAAAAAGATAGGCTTGTGATACTAGGAGATACCAGAGAAAACCTGGATGTGGCCAAAACTTAGGTGATCACTGAAGACTGCACAGCACAACACAACGTAGAAAGAAAGAAAAGACACGGTGACGGAAACCTTATTTCCCAAATTCTACTAAGGACTACTGTGGAGACTAAGGCACCGTGGCTATCACGCAGGGCAGAGGCGAGAGGGAGCTGGGGAGGGGCAGGGCAGAGCCGCTCTCACCAGACTCCCCGCGACGCAGGGAGCCCTGGCACCCAGCCTTCCCAGTGCTTACCGCAGGAGAGACCATGTCGGGAGCCAAGGATCCTGAATCAGCCTGGCCCCCAGGGACAGCGACATGGACCTCCAGCCACTCCACAAGGGACAGGCAGAGTCAGCAACAGTGACATTTAGCTATGCTTCTGAAATCTGGGGTTCACTTGTTGCTACAGGATAACCAAGCCAACACAACCACATGGGGGGAAAGCCACACCTTGCTTTAAAGATGGAAATAACGTGTAAAAGTAAGAATCATTAACATGACACCACCAGTTCTGGGGGGGCTCGGGGAAGCGGGAACATCTGTGACACGGCTGATAGCCTCATGGAAAAATCCAGAAACACAAACCAAGGCAAATAACAGTTACCAACCTCTGGCCCCGCATCTCACTCTGGGGAATACGCCCCAGACAAACAAACGCAAAGTAAAAATAGCTTGAACAAAATGTTCATCACAGCAATATTTATAACGGCAAAAACTGGAGATCAGGAGAATGCCGGAAAGCTCAGAAGGCAGCAATGGGCTGACCGAGTGGACATCGCACAGGCGCCAGGGGGATAGGAGGCGGCCATCTTGTATGTGAGATTGGGTGGAAGCAAAATGGCAGGCAGACACGCTCTCACACTTCACACCTCCAGGCAGACACGCTCTCAGAGACCTCACACCACGAGGCAGACACGCTCTCACACTTCACACCCCCAGGCAGAAACACTCTACACTTCACACCTCTAGGCAGACACGCTCTCAGGGACCTCACACCGCCAGGCAGACACGCTCTCACAGGCTTCTCACGGCCAGGCAGACACGCTCTCAGAGAGCTCACACCACGAGGCAGACACACTCTCACACTTCACACCCCCAGGCAGACACGCTCTCAGAGACCTCACACCCCCAGGCAGACACGCTCTCACAGGCTTCTCACCGCCAGGCAGACACACTCTCACACTTCACACCCCCAGGCAGACACGCTCTCAGACTTCACACAGTGGAGACAGGGCTATCTCCATCCTTGCGTCCCCCTCACTCAGCATGAGGCAGATGCTCCCATGTTTACTAAATGTCTACACGTCTGAGCCCATGAACAACAAGGCAGAGGAGACAGGGCCGGAGACTGGAGAACGGGCAGAGGGGGCTCCTTGGCTTCCCTTCAGTAGAGACTTTAGAGTGTGCAGGTGAGGACGCGTGCATTTGCCTTGGAAAACAACACTGGACTCAAGGTCCGTGCAGTGGGCTGCGAGTTTCCATGGGGCAGCACTCTCCTCAGGGTGAGCTCTGAAACACCGGCAGGCACTCAGCAAGACGTGCTCCTGCAGCTCGGGCCCCTGGGAGCTCCCTGGTCTCCTGTGGTGCTTAGTGCCCCGCAGAATGGTGGGCACGTACAGTAAATGTCCCTATACTCAGACCCTCTTCTTATCTGCTGGTTTGTTCCCCAAAGAGCTGCAACAGCCAGGGCTGGGCGAGGCCAAAGCCAGGAGCCTGGAGCTCCGTCCAGGTTTCCCAGGTGGGTGAAGAGGCCCAAGTACTTGCGTCATCTTCTCTTGTTTTCCCAGGCACACAAGCAGGGAGCTGGGACAGCAGCAGAGCGGCCTGGACTCAAACCAACGCTCGTATGGGATGTAGCTTAACCCACTTGGACACAATGCCCCCGGCCCCCCGAGTTCACTGTCAATAAACTACTGGCAATCATAGTCTCCTGTAACTATCAAAATCATCTTTTTTCCTTTGAACTAATATTTATATTACTGGGAAAGTTCACCAGAAATTAAAAGAAAAAACAAACAGTAACATGGAGCTATCTTCGGCAGCAGATTCTCCTCTTGGTCCCGTGGCCTTGACCCTACCCCACCGCTCACTCTGCCATTCTGGCAGACAGCGCCACTGTCTCCCCTAGCCTCAGGGCACTCCCAGTGCCAACACTATCAACCCCTCACCCCAGGTGAAAACCAGACCCTCGGGCTGGTGCTCATTAACAGGTTAGGCCACCGCCTACAGCTCCAGCATCCCATATGGGTGCCAATTTGAGTCTCGGCTGCTCCACTTCTGATGAAGCTCCCTGCTAATGCACCTGGGAAAGCAGCAGAGCATGGCCCAGAGTTTGGACCCCTGCATCCACGTGGGAGACTAGAAGAAGCTCCCTGTTCCTGGCTTCGGTCTGGCCCAGCCCCAGTTGTTGTGGTCATTTGGAGAGTGAACCAGTGGATGGAAGATCTCTCTCTCTCTCTCTCTCTCTCTGCCTTTCAAATAAAAAAATAAATAAATCTTTTAGGGGAAAAAAAAAAAAAAAGACCTACGTGCCGCACTGCTGCCCTGCAAGGTTCCTGTCTGCTGGGTGTGGCGGTAGAACTCCCCCTCTCCAAGGAACCCTCCTCCCTGCAGCCCCCCCCCCACCGCCAGACCCCGCAAACTTTCTCCTGACCCCTCTGACTTCCCCACCCCTCCTTCCCTCTCCTTCTCAGCACAGGAGCCAGAAGCCCCTCTGGTCTTCCCACATGCCCTGCTGCACACTGCTACCTCCTCCTCTGCCCATACCTTGGGTGTCAGTGTCCCTGGCTGGGTCCCCAGGCCGTCTCTCCCACTGCACACTCTACTCAAGCAAGCTCTTCCAAACTACACACATCAGCCTGGCTTTAACCTCGTGCCCACTTGTGCCCTTAGGCCCAGGCGCGCACACACAACTGCCCACTGGACACTTCTACTTGGCCACCACATGGTCCCTCTTCCCTTTGTCTCCTCCCCAAGCCTCCTGTCCTTGGGGTTCGTACATCATGAAATGGTCTTAGCATTCATGCACTTCCAGCCAGAAACAAATCCTCTCCCACCCCCCCACCCCCCACCCCCCCAACCCTTATCTAACCACAACCCAAGGAGCCCAGCTCTCCCTGTCTATGTCCCATCCCCACCACTCTGTCAAGTCCACCATGTCTTCTGCACAGATCACTGGCCACCTCCTGACTGACTCCCACCTACCGAGTCTGGTCTCCTCTTCCTTTCATTCTCTATGATGCTACCATGGTGGTCAGTGTGTCTTTGGAAAGACCGAGTTATGCTTCTACCCAAAATCCCTCCGAGACTTCTCGAGGTCAGCAGTCTCCAGGCCCTCCACTCGCACGGTGTCCTGGTCAGCATGAACACTCTGCAGCCAGTGCCACACCAGACCACATTCCACCTCTTCACACATGCTGCTCCTCTCAACACCGATGAACAGGAGAAGGAAGGGGTGTGTGTGTGTGTATCAGAGAGAGACAGAGACAGAGAGAGAGAGAGAGACTACTGCTTCAGCCCTTAGCAGGCAGCTGCACACACTGTGGGGTGGTTGTGGGCCCCTTGCTGCGTGGGCACCTGTCAGTAAAGGCTGGGTACAGAGGAACTTGTCCCAGGTTTCGTCACCTAGACAGACAGGGCGGCTGACTTCACCCCCCGTCACACCTTCATTCCCATATACAACTTCCAACACTTCCCAGTGTGGACGGCAGGCTAGATGGGAGTGGTCTCTGTGGTTAGGGTTTTCTCCTTTCTAAATGGGGGAAGCCTTATGACCTCTGGTCACTGATGTCTCAATGAAGTGTTTATTAGCTCCAATTAAACACATTCCACAGATGCGGCCTCTTCGGCCCCACATGTCAGCATGCTACACTAACTGCAATGGCGTCCAACAGACTCGCTCCGCAGCTCTGCGGAACAAGCGCTCACTGACCCACCGTAACCATGTGCACACGGCTGCACCATGTGTGAGGCCGCCTGCGGGGGCTCCCACAGGCATCCCGCACTCGCACACACTGCTCTCCCGTACCAGCTGGCCCCAAGACCGGGGAGCACACGAGCACCCGTCTGCCCCTCTCTACCATGACCACCCCTCACTCCAGGGGTCCTCCTACCCTAACACGGCGTCTGACAGGGACAAGATGGCCACACACGACAGACATGGCCGATGAAGCTGAGAGCACTGGACTGCCAGGGGACTCCTACACGTCCCTGCGGCCCCGTGCCTTCTAGGCCAGGCCTCCAGGGCACGCGAGAGCAGCTGTTAGCTGAGTGAGTGCTTCCTGGAGACTCCACCTCTGTCCCCAGCACCTGCCTCGCAGGACTCTCCTTTAAACTGCAAGTCTGCTAACTCAGGGAAGCACTTAAACCCTCAACAGGAAGGCGCATCAGCCCACATGGAAGATTCCCTGGCAGAGGCAACGGCAGACGCACAGGCTAGGTCAGGAGGTGCCCTTTGTCCAGAGGGAAAATGCGGGCATCCACAGAGCAGGAGAAGAGGACGCGGACACCACTGTGGGCAGCCGCGGAGGTCTGCCTCGCAGGGTCCCAAGGCCACACAAAGGACACTATTAACGACATGCGTGAGTCAGGGTGGCCCCAGGTCAACCACCCTGGCCTCTTTCAGCCCCTCCACGTTGAGACAGCCCTGCCAGAAGGACTTCCTGTCACACAAAGGGTCTCTGTGGCCCTGCGTCCTGTGCTGCAGAGAGGCCGCGGTCTGAGATGCTTCCGCACGCCCATCTGCACAGGTCCTCTGGAGGGGCTGAGAACAGACAGCAAGAGAAATGGGACCAGAGAAACGCCAGCCTGGGTGCAGAACTCCAGCCTCTCCATGGTCCGCTCACCTCAGGAGAACACTCACGACGTCCATGAGTGCTGCTGCCCCTGTCGAGTGCTCCCCAGTCTTCTCTGGAAGCCGTGTGGGTCACAGGGCACGCGTGTGACCTGGCATGGAGCCTGGGGCACGGGGATTTCTGAAATCTGCAGCGTTGGGGTGCTGAAGGCCAGCCTCCGCTGTGCCTGGCTTCTGAGCCCATCACTGAGGATCCCAGCCCCCAACGCGGCTGACAGACACTTTAACAAACTTCTCTAACACAGAGTGGGAGTTCTTTAAAAACCATTGGGGGGGGGGGGGGGCGCAGCGCTGTGGTACAGTAGGTTAATCCTCTGCTTGTGGCACCAGCATCCCATATGGGAGCCGGTTCTAGTTCAGCTGCTCTTCTGATCCAGCTCTCTGCTGTGGCCTGAGAAGGCAGTGGAGGATGGCCCAAGCGCTTGGGCCCCTGTACCCGTGTGGGAGACCAGGAGGAAGCACCTGGCTCCTGGCTGTGGATCAGCACAGCTCCGGCCATTATGGCCACTTGGAGAGTGAACCAGCGGATGGAAGACCTTTCTGTCTCTCCCTTTGTCTATAACTTTGCCTCTCAAATAAATAAATAAAATCTTAAAACGGGGGGCTATCAGGATGGGGTCCACCTTGTGGCTTTAGCAGGTAAAGCTGTCAGCTGTGATGCCAGCATCCCACATGGGCACCAGTTCGTGTCTCTGCTGCTCCACTTCCAATCCAGCTCCGGGCTAACGTGCCTGGGAAAGCAGCGGAACATGGTCCGAGTGTCTGACTGGAAGCTCCCGGGTCCTGGCTTTGGCTTGGCTCTGCCCTGGCTGCTGCAGCCATCAGGGGAGTGAACCAGACGATGGAAGATCTCACTTTCACTCTCTAACTCATACTTGCAAACAAATAGATAAATCTTTTTTTCAAAAAAAAAAAATTAGAAGAAGAAGAAGAAGGTTGTGGCGATGCCCAGCAAGTGCAGCAAGAGTGGTTGGGGCTGGCGTTCCAGCGGGAACATCAGCAGAGAGGCAGAGTGCTTGGGGCTGGCGTTCCAGTGGGAACATCAGCGGAGAGGCAGGGAAAGGCATCCCACAAAGAAGAACCTGTGACAAAAAATGAAAGCCCAGCACAGCAGAGGGCCACGCGGGTCCTGGAGGGCAAGCCCTGGGGGACACCGGTGCTAGCCCGACACACTGGGGCCTTAAGTTCCAGCCTCCTAGCTGCAATGAGAAGGCGTGCAGTCTGGCAACAGCCCGCGTCAGGCAGGAGAGCACCATGACGAGCCGTCTGCCTGGCAGCAGTGCTGGTCTAGAAATGAACCGCTCGACAGTCCTCAGGCGGAACCAGGAATACGCACCTCTGAAGTCAAAAGTCCCCCAAACCGCAGGAGGACCTGGGTTTAAATACCGGGCAGGCATCTCTGCACTCAGCACGGGGGTTACTTTCTCAGGCAACAACCGTGTTTCCTCCCAGAGACCAGAGCCTCCCCCTCCAGAGAAGGCGGCCAGCGTGGCCTGGATGACAACTCCAGCAGCATTCTAACTCCATAGTGACTTTTTCCAGGAAAACACCACAAAATACAAACAACCACACAGCAAGCTGGAAAGATGAACAGGGAACCCATTCATCAAGCAACAGTCTGAAACTAACAAGCTGAAAGCAAGCGTCACCCTAACAGCGAGCTTCCAGAGGACCGCGCTGAACTCCCTTCGACAGCTGCTCCGCGGGGCCTGCACATGCAAGCCTCACCCTCCAGCGGCCGGTGGGGATAAATGGGGCTGGCCTGCCTCCTGCGAAGTTATCAGGAGATCAGGCACTAGGCACTCACATGTGTCATTCTCCCCTCCCGGCCCCTGGACCTGCCCTAACTCCTCCTGGCCTCTGTGGCCATGCCCCACCCCCACAGGGCAGCTGTCACTTCGGCAGCCACTGACCCCGGCTCCTCAGCTGTACCATTAAAAATCCAGGAGCACAAGACTGAGGCACCAGGAGGCTGCATTCATATATGAATAGGGTCACATTTTATATGTTTCTATATAGAGATATATAACTAATAAGCATTTCTAGTATCCACTTTGTGAGGGGGGAAAGTAATGATAACTCCATTTGTGATAAAACTGCCAAACGACCACAAGATAGTCAGTGTTAGCGGAGAACCCTTGAGGAAAATACCTTGATCATTATCTTATCTTCAACTGTAAGAATCCCCGATACACGCAGAGGCAGGAAGAGCCCACCCTTAGTGAATATCGGTCACTCTGGCTGGCTCAAGAAACAGCAGTGTCCCGACAGTGTAAGTATTTTCAGTGGGAGTAAACAGTGAGGAGTCTGAACTCAACACCAGTGTCCTGGGTTCAATTCCAGCTCTGGCTCCCTAGCCCAGCTTCCCGCCCATGCAATCCCTTAGAGACAGCAGCGATGGTCAAGGAACGGGTTCCTGCCACTCCCACAGGAGACATGGAATGCTGCCCTGATTCCAGGCTCAGATTTTGGCCAAGTCCTGGTTGTTGGAATAGGAGTTCTCTCTGCCTACCCTTCCCTTACACCCTAAATAAAGGTTCCAAACGTAAAAAATATTGTGGGGGCTGGCATTGTGGCATAGCAGGTAAAGCCACAGCCTGTGTTGCCAGCATCCCATATGGGAACCAGTTCAAGTCCTGGCTGCTCCTCTTCCAATCCAGCTCCCTGCTAACGTTCTGGGAAAAGCAGAAGAAGATGGTCCAAATACTGGGTTCCCTGCCACCCATGTGGGAGACCCAGATGATGCTCCTGGCTTCAGCCTGGCCCGGCTCTGGCTATTGCAGCCATCTGCAGAGTAGACCAGCGGACAGAAGATCTGGCTCTCCCTCTCTCTCTAAATCTTTCAAGTGAATAAATATATTTTAAAAAAATATTTTTCAATAAAATATTTAACTTATTCTGATAAACTCAGAAGATATAAAGCCAAAAATAATATTTTTGCCATTTTATGTGCATTTCTCTCTATATTCTAAAAATATTTAAGAATCAAAAAACTTGCTAGGGGTCAAGTCACTATTAGAGCCCCGGGCTCCAAAGCCCAGGATTCACTTTTAAAGGTTTTTTTTTTTATATAATTTTTTAAATTTATATACGCTGAACATACGTCATGTATTTCACAGACACAGACTTGCGAGTGCAGTGCCACTTCCTACCCTACACTCCTTCCCCTCCTCCTTCCCTATTCTTTAATTTTTACAATGATACACTTTCTGGTTTTTTTATAATTATATGCTTAACATTCAACTAAGTAAAGGATTCAACAAATAACATGAAGGGAAAAAGCACTGTTGCAAAACGGTACAGACAAGGCTGTAAACAATAATCAAATCTCAATTTTGCTTATATATTATAGCTTTTCATGCTCTATTAGTTACCACAGATCAGGGAAAACATGACATCTGTCTTTGGGGACTGGTTTATTTCACTAAGTATAATGGTCTCCAGCTGCATGCATTTCGTTGCAAAAGACAGGATTTCACAAGTCAGAAGCATTATCCATTGCACTACTGCCTGTGACCAAAAGCAGGATTTCATTATATACACCACATTTTTTTTATCCTGTCATCAACTGGTGGACATCTGGGTTGATTCCACAGCTTAGCTATTGTGAACTGAGCTGCAAAAAACGCTGGGTACAGATAACTCTTTAGGTGCCAATTGCACTTCGTTCGGGTAAACTTCCAGGAGTGGGATGGTTGGGTCATATGGTAGATCTATTTTCAGATTTCTCATACTGTCTTCCACAATGGCGATACTATTTACATTCCCACCAACAGTGGGTTAGGGCACCTTTTTTAAAAATATTTTTTTAAAGATTACTTATTTCCTTGAAAGGCAGAGTTACAGAGAGGCAGAGGGAGAGAAAGTCTTCCATTACCTGGTTCATTTCCCAGATGGCCACAATGGCTGGAGCTGGGCCAATCCAAAGGCAGGAGTTTCCTCTGGGTCTCCCACGTAGATGCAGGGGCCCAAGGATTGGGCCACCGTCTACTGCTTTCCCAGGCATATTAGCAGGGAGCGGGATCAGAAGTGGAGCACCCGGGACCCAAACCAGCGTCCATATGGGATGCCAGCACTGCAGGCGACAGTTTTACCCACTTTGCCACATCATCAGCACCTACCGATTTATTTATTGATTAGGGTACCTTTTTTCCCACATCCTTGCCAGCATTTATTGTTTTTTGACTTCTGTATGAGAGCCATTCTAAATGGGGTGAAGTGAAACCTCATTGTGGTTTCTATTTGTATTTCTCTGATGGTTAGTGATCCTGAGCATTTTTTTCATGTGTCTGTTGGCCATTTGAATTTCACATTTTGAAAAATGCCTGTTCAAGCCTTTTGCCCACTTCTCAACTGGATTGTTGGGTTGTTGATGAGTTACTTGAGCCATTCACAGACTCTGGATGTTAATCCTTTATCAGCTGCATAGTTTGCAGAAGGTTCCTCTCGTGTTATCTGCCGCCTCTTCCCTTTGCTCCGTGTGATGTAATCCCATTTGCTATTTTTGTCTTTATTGCCTGTGCTTCTGAGGTCTTTTCCAAGAAGTCTTTGCTTGTTCTGATGTCTTGCAGAGTTTCCCCAATGCCTCCTTTAGTAATTTGGTGGTGTTCATATAGATCCTTGATTCATTTTGAGTTGAACTGCACATGGAGATCCCGTTTTCCCATCACTATTTAATGAAGAGACTGTCTTTCTTCAGGGACTGATTTTAGTTCTTCTGGAAAAGATCACTTAGTTACAGATGCATGGATCGTTTTCTGGGGTTTCTATTCTGTCCCATCGGTCTACATGCCTATTTTTGTGCCAGTACCAGGCTGTTTGATTATAACTGCCCTGTAGTTGTCCTTTTTAATAGATTTATTTATTTATTTGAAAGGCAGAGTTACAGAGAGAGGTCTTCCATCCGCTGGTTCACTCCTAAATAACTAATGCAGCCATGTGGTGTGCCAGACTGAAGCAAAGAGCCTAGAGCTTCTTCCGAGTCTCCCACTTGAGTGCACAGACCCAAGCACTTGGGCACCTTCCACTGCTTTCCCAGGTGCATTAGCTGGGTCGGAAGGGGAGCACTACAGATGGAGGCTTAACTCACTGCATCACGCGCCGGCCCTGCATGTGTCTTAAAATCTGGTACTGTGATGCACCTAGTTTTCTGTTTGTGTTTAAGGGTGCTTTCACTATTCAGGGTCTCTTGTGTTCCATATGAATTTTAACACTTTTGATAGACCTCAGGAAAATGCTGTTGGTATTTTTTTTTTTTTTTGACAGGCAGAGTGGACAGTGAGAGAGAGAGAGACAGAGAGAAAGGTCTTCCTTTGCCGTTGGTTCACCCTCCAATGGCTGCCATGGACAGCGCGCTGCGGCCGGCGCACCACGCTCATCCGATGGCAGGAGCCAGGTGCTAGGTGCTTCTCCTGGTCTCCCATGGGGTGCAGGGCCCAAGCACTTGGGCCATCCTCCACTGCACTCCTGGGCCACAGCAGAGGGCTGGCCTGGAAGAGGGGCAACCGGGACAGAATCTGGTGCCGGCCGCTGTTGGTATTTTGATTGAGATCTCATTGAATTTGTACACTGCCTTTGGTAGTACACACATTTTGATGATATTGATTCTTCCAATCTACAAACATGGAAGATTCCCTGCCTTGTGTGTGTGTGTGTGTGTGTGTGTGTGTGTGTATGTGTGTGTATTTAAATTTTTTTGGGCCGGCGCCGTGGCTCAACAGGGTAATCCTCCGCCTTGCGGCGCCGGCACACCGGGTTCTAGTCCCGGTCGGGGCGCCGGATTCTGTCTCGGTTGCCCCTCTTCCAGGCCAGCCCTCTGCTGTGGCCCGGGAGTGCAGTGGAGGATGGCCCAGGTGCTTGGGCCCTGCACCCCATGGGAGACCAGGAAAAAGCACCTAGCACCTGGCTCCTGCCATCGGATGAGCGCGGTGCGCCGGCCGCAGTGCGCCGGCCGCGGCAGCCATTGGAGGGTGAACCAACGGCAAAGGAAGACCTTTCTCTCTGTCTCTCTCTCTCACTGTCCACTCTGCCTGTCAAAAAAAAAAATTTTTTTTTGTAGATACCATGAACGGGACTGATCTTACAAGTTCTTTCTCAGCCATGGCATTGTCTGTGTATACAAAGGCTATTGATTTTTGTGTGTTAATTTTATATCCTGCAAATTTACCAAACTCTCTTATGAGTTCCCATAAACTCTCAGTGAAGTCTTTGCAGAGATATTTTACCTCCTCCTTTCTAATTTGTATCCTTTTGATTTCTTTTTCTTGCCTAAAGGCACTGGCTAAAACTTTCAGAGCTAGATAGAGTAGCAACAGTGAAACTGGGCCTCCTTGTCTGCTTCTGGATCTTACTGGAAATGCTTCCATTCACGAGACGCTGCCTGTGGATTTGTCATTTTCTGCCTTGATTGTGTTGAGACATGTTTTTTCTATATCCAATTTGTTTAAGCTTTTTATCATGAAAGGATGTTATATTTAACAAATGCTTTCCTCTGGAACTACTGAGATGTTCATACAGTTTTTATTCTTTTTATTTGGTAATGTGATGTACCACATTTATTGATTCGTGCATGCTGAATCAACCCATCATGCTAGGGATAAATCCCATTTGGTTCAGGTAAATGGTTTTTCGGATGTATTGTTGAATTCCGTTAGCTAGTATTTTGCATCTATGTTCATCAGTGATATTGGTCTATAGTTCTCTTTCTTTGTTGTATCTTTTTCTGGTTTTGGAATTAGGGTGATTCCCACCCTTTCAATTATTCTGAATAGAATCAGAATTGGAGTAATTCTTCTTTAAAGGTCTGGTAAAATTCAGCAGTGAAGCCATCTAGTCCTGAGTTGTTGTTGTTGATAGTCTTTATTACTGATTCAATCTCTGTCTTGATCGTTGGTCTGCTTAGGATTTTTATGTCTTCATGATTCGATTTTGGGAGATTGAATGTGTCCAGGAATATAGCCCTTTCTTCTAGATTTTCAAATCTGTTGGCAAAAAGCTGTTTGTAGTAATTCCTGATTATTCTTCTTATTTCTGTGGTATCTCTGATTTTACTGATTTGGGTCTTCTCCCTCTTTTTTTGGTTAGTTGGCCACGAGTGTATCAATTTTGCTTAATTTTTCAAAAAAGTCAGCTCTTCATTTCACTGATCTTTCTTATTTTTGTTTCAATTTTATTTCCTCTCTAATTTTAATTATTTCTTTCCTACTAATTTGGGGTTTGGTTAGTTGGTGTTTTTCTAGGTCCCTGAGATGCACTGATAGATCACTTATTTGATATTCTCCCAATTTATTGATATTGGCACTAATTGCTATAAATTTCCATCTTAACGCTGCTTTTGTTGTATCCCATAAGTTTTTTTTTGTTTATTTTTTTATTTTTGACAGGCAGAGTGGACAGTGAGAGAGAGAGAGACAGAGAGAAAGGTCTTCCTTTGCCGTTGGTTCACCCTCCAATGGCTGCCGTGGTCGGCGCGCTGCGGCCGGCGCACCACGCGCATCCGATGGCAGGAGCCAGGTGCTAGGTGCTTTTTCCCTGGTCTCCCATGGTGTGCAGGGCCCAAGCACCTGGGCCATCCTCCACTGCACTCCCTGGCCACAGCAGAGGGCTGGCCTGGAAGAGGGGCAACCGAGACAGAATCCGGCGCCCCGACTGGGACTAGAACCCGGTGTGTCAGCGCCGCAAGGCGGAGGATTAGCCTGTTGAGCCACGGCGCCGGCGTATCCCATAAGTTTTGATATGCTGGACTGTCATCTTCATCCATTTCCAGGCATTTTTAAAATTCTCTTTGGATTCTTCTAAGACCCACTATTCATTCAGGAGTGTGTTATTCAGTCTCCATATATTTGAATATTTTCTAGATATTCTTAGGTTGTTAATTTCCTGCTTCATTCCATTGTGGCCAGAAAAGATGCATGGTTTGATTTCACTTTTATTACATTTGCTGAGACTTGCTTTACGGCCTAGCATATGGTTTATCCTAGACAAAGTCCATGCACCAATGAAAAGAGTGTGTATTCTCCAACTGTGGGATGAAATGTCCTGCAGACATCAGTTAAGTGCATTCGGTGTGTGGTGCAGAGAGCACTGTTGTTTCTCTGTTAACTTTCTCTCCAGCTGATCTGTCCACTGAAGAAAGGTGGGTGTTGAAGCCCCATGACTACTGTATTGGAGTCTATGTCTCCCTTAGATCCATTAACATTCGGCACTCTAGGGACTGGCGCGGTGGCACAGTGGGTTAATGCCCTGGCCTGAAGTGCCGGCATCCCATATGGGCGCCGGTTCTAGTCCCGGCTATTCCTCTTCTGATCCAGCTCTCTACTATGGATTGGGAAAGCGGCAGAAGATGGTCCAAGTCCTTGGGCCCCTGCACCCACATAGGGAGAACAGGAAGAAGCACCTGGCTCCTGGCTTTGGGTTGGCGCAGCACGCTGGCTGTAGCAGCCATTTGGGGAGTGAACCAACAGAAGGAAGACCTTTCTCTCTGTCTCTCATTGTCTATAACTCTATCTGTCAAATAATAATAATTAAAAATCAAAAGAAAAGAAAAAGGAAGGGGAAAGGAAAGGAAAGGAAAAGAGAGAAGAAGGGAGGAAAGACTTACAGAGAGAGGTAGAGCTAGAGAGAGAAAGGTCTTCCAACTGCTGGTTCACTCCAGAGCTAAGCTGATCCCAGGCCAGGAGCCAGGAACTTCTTCTGGGTCTCCCACGTAGGTACAGGGGTCCAGGCCCTTGGGCCATCTTCTACTGCTTTCCCAGGCCATAGCAGAGAGCTGGATCAGAAGAAGAGCAGCCAGGACTCAAACCAGCACCCATACAGGCTGCCAGCACTGTAGGCCAGGGCTTTAACCCACTGTGCCACAGCACCGGCCCGCATCCTTTCACTTCTAGTCTGAGTGTACCATTGTTGGTGAAGTGTGTTTCTTGCGGGCAGCAAATAGATGAGTCTTGATTTTTAATACAGTCATTATGTATTTTTAATTGGAGAATTTAGGCCATTTACATTCAAGATTGTTACTGATAAGTGAGGATTTGGTTCTACCATATTCCCACAAAAATTCCTATTGTTTGCTTTGGATTTCCTTTGTACTTTTACTAGGAAATTTTCTGTTTGCATGGTTTTTTTATAATGATGACTATCATTTTCTGTTTCTACACATAGAACTTCCTTACAAATCATTTGTGGGGCTGGCGCTGTGGCATAGTGGGTAAAGCCACTGCCTGCAGTGCCTGCATCCCATAGGGGCGCTGGTTTGAGACCTGGCGCTGTGGCCTGAGAAAGCAGTAGAAGGTGGCCCAAGGGCCTGGGTCCCTGCACCTGCCTGGGAGACCTGGAAGAAGCTCCTGGCTCCAGACTGGACCAGCAATGGCCGCTGCAGTCTTCTGGAGAGTAAACCAGAAGATGGAAGACCTCTCTCTCTCTCTCTCTCTCTCTCTCTCTACTTCTGCCTCTCAAATAAATAAATTAATCTATAAAAAAATCATTTGTGAGGCTCGACAAAGGGCCAGTGCTGTGGCGTAGCAGGTTAAGCTCCCACATTGGTGCCGGGTCAAGTCCCAGCTGCTCCACTTCTGATCCAGCTCTCTGCTATGGCTTGGGAAACCAGTAGAAGATGGCCCAAGTCCTTGGACCCCCGTACCCAAGTGGGAGACCCAGAAGAAGCTCCTGGCTCCTGGCTTTGGATCAGCACAGCTCTGGCCGTTGTGGCCAATTGAGTAGTGAACCAGCAGATGAAAGATCTCTCTCTCTCTCTTTCTCCCTCTCCGACTCTGCCTCTCCTTCTCTCTGTGTAACTCTGACTTTCAAATAAATAAATAAATCTTTTTTTCTTTTTAAAAGGCTGGAGAAGTGATGACAAATTCTTTTCAATTCCTGTTTTGGAAGGCCTTCATTTCACCTTCATTTATAAATGACAGCTTTGATCAGTACAGTATTCTGGGTCAACAGTTTATTTCCTTTAGAATTTAGACTATGTCTCTCAATTCTCTCCTAGCATGTAGGGTTTCTGATGAGAAATGAGCTGTTAGTTTAACTGGGGATCCTCTGAGGGTAATCTGGCCTTTCTCTCATGCACATGTTAGAATCTCTTCTTGGCCGGCACCGCGGCTCAATAGGCTCAATAGTCCCGGTTGGGGTGCCAGATTCTGTCCCGGTTGCCCCTCTTCCAGGCCAGCTCTCTGCTGTGGCCAGGGAGTGCAGTGGAGGATAGTTCAAGTGCTTGGGCCCTGCACCCCATAGGAGACCAGGAGAAGCACCTGGCTCCTGCCATCGGCTCAGCGTAGTGCGCCGGCCGCGGCGGCCATTGGAGGGTGAACCAAAAGCAAAGGAAGACCTTTCTCTCTGTCTCTCTCTCACTGTCCACTCTGCCTGTCAAAAAAAAAATCTCTTCTTTATGTTGTACTGTTGCAAGTTTAACTATAATGCGCGCGGGAGGATCTTTTCTGATGGTATCTATTAGCGCTGTGTGCACGTGGGTGTCACTTTCTTTCAAAAACAGTCAAGTTTTCTGCCATTATTTTGCTGAAAAGCCCTTTGATCCATCCTCTCTTTCCACACCTTCAGGAACTCCTAAGCCCCGTATGTTTGGTCATTTGATGGTATCCCATAAATCCTGAATGCTATTTTCAGTTTTTCTAATTTTTTTTTGTCTTTCTGAGCTATTTCCAAGGACTTGTCTTCTACCTTGCATATTCATTCTTTTGCCTCACCACATCTATTGTTGACTCTTTCCACTGTATTTCCTATTTGACATACTGAATTCTACATTTTTTTAAAAATTTATTTGACAGGTAGAGTTATAGACAGTGAGAGAGAGAGAAAGGTCTTCCTTCCGCTGGTTCACTCCAAATGGCTGCTACGGCCAGCACTGCGCCGATCCAAAGCCAGGAGCCAGGTGCTTCTCCTGGTCTCCCATGGGGTGCAGGGCCCAAGCACTTGGGCCATCCTCCACTGCCCTCCCGGACCACAGCAGAGAGCTGGACTAGAAAAGGAGCAACGAGGCGGCGCTGGCACACCGGGTTCTAATCCCGGTCGGGGAGCCGGATTCTGTCCCGGTTGCTCCTCTTCCAGGCCAGCTCTCTGCTGTGGCCCAGGAGTGCAGTGGAGGATGGCCCAGGTGCTTGGGCCCTGCACCCCATGGGAGACCAGGAGAAGCACCTAGCACCTGGCTCCTGCCATCGGATGAGCGTGGTGCGCCGGCCGCAGCGCGCTGTCCGTGGCAGCCATTGGAGGGTGAACCAACGGCAAAGGAAGACCTTTCTCTCTGTCTCTCTCTCTCTCACTGTCCACTCTGCCTGTCAAAAAAAAAAAAAAAAAAAAAAGGAGCAACGAGGACTAGAACCCAGCGCCCATGCAGGATGCTGGCACCACAGCAGAGGATTAGCCAAGTGAGCCTCGGCGCTGGCCCCGAATTCTTGATGTCTAATATTTTCAGTTCGATTTCTCTTCAATATCTCAATTTCTCGGGAAAACTTCTCATCCACATCATGTGTGGATTTCTCCATCTCACGAATCTGCTCCGCTGTGTGGGAGTTATTTCATGACCATTCTTTTGAATCCATTTTCAGGCATCTCCCCACTCTTCATCTTCAGACTAACACGGAAGTGGTGCTGTGCTCCTTCTGGGGAGTGACGGCGTCTTCCTCGTCCTCCTTTCTTCTAGTTCGGTGTGTACTTTCAGGCACGTGTGGAATCACTTGCTGGTTTTCCCCTTGAAGGGTTTCACCTTCACAGTCCGCCTCTGTCTCTGTGGAGTGCCTGTTCCTTCAGTAGATACGAAGAGGCGTGTGCGGGGTGGGCCGGGGGCGGGGCGAGACCCAGGGTGGCAGCCCGCAGGGCGTCATGGGCAGCGTCTCCACTGTGTGGCCACATCTGCCACGCTGCTCCACGCTGCCCCTCTTCTTTCTGTAGACTTTCCCCAGCAAACGTCGCTCCAAGTCTCCCCTGGGAATCCACCTCCTCCACTCTGCTTGTGCTACCTTCTCCTCAACAAAGCCAGCGCTTTCTTCCCTACTCAGCCAGCTTGGAATTCCAGGGAGATCAGGACAGGGTCACAGCTGACAGAGGGGGCCGAGGGCAGAGCCGCAGCAGTCCGGAAGGGAAAGGGCCCCAGGTGCAGGCCCAGGAGCGGAGCAGCGGCTGCCGGGTGGGCCAGGGCGTGGGCGGAGGAGCGGCTCTGCTGTAGCAGTCACTGCTGCCAAAGCTTGACGCCAACGAGCCAACGGCAAACCGGCGCGAAGACAGCTCCGGCAGCACTCAGGCCACTGCAGCACTCGACGCCTAAAACACTCAACACCTGAGCTTATCTTAAAAGCACACATGTAGCTTGGGCCCTGCACCCGCATGGGAGACCAGGAGGAAGTACCCAGCTCCTGGCTTCGGATTGGCGCAGCGCCGGCCATAGCCACCATTTGGGGGGTGAACCAACAGAAGGAAGACCTTTCTCTCTGTCTCTCTCTCTCACTGTCTAACTCTGCCTGTCAAAAAAAAAAAAAATACACATTTAAGGGTGGATGATTAACTTTAAAAAAAAAAAAAAAGCCTAGAATTCTTTCATCTAACAAAGTCCTCAAAGATTCGTGGCATGATAGGCCCTGCGCAAGGCACGGGGGTCCAGCTGAGCACAAGCGACAAAGTCCTTGCTGGCAGTCCAGTGGGGTCAGGCGACTTAGTCACACCACTAGGTAGTGTAAGGGCTGGAGAAGCAACAGAGAGCGACGGGCTCTACCTGGAGAGGACATCCTTACACTCGACTGAAGAAGCTCCAGGAAGAAGCAACATCAAGAACTGGGGGAGGGGTGGGTATCATGGCGCCAGCACCACGGGTAAGCTGCTGCCTTCATGCACGCGTCCCGAATCAGGAACCAACCTGAATCCCGGCTGTCCCATTTCACACAGTTTCTTGCTAACGCGTCCTGGGAGGCAGCAGACGATAACTCAAGTGCCTGGGCCCCTGCCACTCACGCTGGAGACCTGGATGGAGTTCTGGGTTCCTGGCTTCAGCCTGGCCCAGTCCTGGCTGTTTAGGGTGCATTTCAGGAGAGAATCACCAGTATCTACTCCACTACACCTGTGCTGGTTTATGTGTCAGGTCACAGGGACAGAAATCACTCTACTGCCCCCAAACCGCCCTGTGCATCACTTATTTTGTTAAACTGGGAGAATCCCAAGTTGGGAAGGTCAGCGACCACACCTTGTCAGTAAGCATTTTCCAGCAGTCACTCGTCCTTGAACTCCCTCAAGGACTCTACTGCAGAGCAAACCCTAGCGGGAAACTAGGACAGGAACACAGCAGGCACAGCCAGATTCAATCCTGCGCCACTGTGATGGCCCCTGGCACACCTCTCTGTGAGATGGCGTTAACTACCCCAAAACGGAGTATGCCTGGGTCCACGTAAAGGTTCCTGTCCCATGATTCATGTACGAGTCTGATGAGAAGAGAACAGGCCAGAGCTCCAGGGTCACCAGCAATGTCAGACAGACAGCCCAGGGCAGCGTGGCACCGTGCCTCAGGGGCAATGTCTGGATGGAGGAGCACTGCGACCCTCACTCACTCACGGCGACCGTGTCTCTCATTGTCACTGAGACCCGTGTCTGTCACTGTCACTCAGACCTGTGTCTCTCATTGTCACTCAGACCGTGTCTGTCACTGCCACTCCCTGAGACCCGTGTCTGTCACTGTCACTGTCACTCAGACCGTGTCTGTCACTGTCACTGTCACTCAGACCGTGTCTCACTGGTGCTGTCTCACCAGACTCACACACACACCCTCCCACAACACTGGGAAAAGCTTCCCCAAGTCTCAGTGGACGTTCTGAGGCCACCACTCTCAGCAGAGATGGACATGAGGAAGGCCCACTGGCCAACAGCCCCAGCTCTCCAGGTTCTTGAGCCAACAGCAGCTCCAGGCTGCCCCTGCACGGAGGCAGGCAGCGATCCCCTCACAGTGCAAGCTGGGGCTGGGGAAGACAGGGAATCAGACTGTACTTGTTCCCTTGGACAGACGACAGAAAAGTCGAGCGTATTAAGAAAATAGAGTAGTTGAAATATCTTACACTCGACACTAATGAAAATACAGAAGTGACAAAATGCTAACAAGAGCAAAGGTGACTAGATTATGGGAGCAGCAGACAAGGCTGCGCCCAGGCCCCAGGATGCGGTCTCCAGCTCATCGGCTAATGCGGCAGGTGCTTCAGGGACCCTGGCAGAAAGCCTCTACCAGGACACCAAGGGGAAGACACAGCTCTGCCCATGCGACCCACTTTGGCTTTGGCTTATATAAATTCAACTTCAAGTACGATAGAATATTTATAAAAATGACCATTTTCCAGGAGTTACATTCAGAAATTCTTCAGAGTATATATGCTGGTTACTCTACAGAACCCAAGCAGGTACTGCTCCATGAACTTCCGTGCATCTACAGTGGCCTTGGACAGGCAGTGGGAGTCGGACTGAGGCCTGCGAACAACCACCACTGCTCCCAGCATGCTCCCTGCATCTCACCTCAGAAGGATCCACATGCAGCTGTCTTGTAATTTTTTATAACTTTTGAAATCTATGCAGTTTTTTCTTAGTACACATTTTCCATGAAGTTTTTAAGCTCCATCTGAGCTTCCCACAGGGAGGCTGGGCCCAAGCACTTGGGCCACCTCCCACTGCCCTTCCACGTGCACCAGCAGGGAGCTGCACTGGAAGCAGAGCAGCTGGGACTCAAACTAGCGCTCCAACACGCACAGGCCTGCCCCTCCGAACGCAATGTTCAAGCAGAGACTGTAATTCCGTCTTTATAAATCAATCATTACATTATGATGAATTCTGGTTTTGAAACTGTCCCTTTTTCAAATCTGTTCAGTGCACCTCAAGACAGGATTATC
Source organism: Sylvilagus floridanus (assembly GCA_949820135.1). Taxonomy (NCBI): domain Eukaryota; kingdom Metazoa; phylum Chordata; class Mammalia; order Lagomorpha; family Leporidae; genus Sylvilagus; species Sylvilagus floridanus. Next base: position 40,944,066 of record OX463231.1, on the reverse strand, counting down.
GGGGCCAGTGCTGTGGCACAGCGGGTAAAGCCTCCGCCTGCAGTGGGCACCAGGGCAAGTCCCAGCTGCTCCTGTTCCGATCCAGCTCTCTGCCGTGGCCTGGGAGGGCGGTAGAAGATGGCCCAAGTCCTTGGGCCCCTGCACCGGCATGGGAAAACCCAGAGGAAGCTCCTGGCTCCTGGCTTTGGATCTGCATGGGTCCAGCCACTGTGACCAACTGGGGAGTGAACCAGCGGATGGAAGACCTCTCTCTCTCTCTGCCTCTCCCTCCTTCTTTCTCTGCGTGTAAAGTCTGTGCTCTTTCAAAAAAAAAAAAAAAAGACAGGCTTGTCCTCACAGGGACTCCACAGAAATGCGGAGACGTGGGGCTTTCCTTTCACATCCAAAGAACTCTGTTCCAGTGAGGAACTGAGGCCCCGCCTATCCTTTGACTTGCTGTAATGTTGTTCAGTTTGTGTACTCACCTAGCAAACAATCGCATAATAAGGCTCATTTACGTCAATTACAAATGATTAAGACCTAATTTTAGGGGCGAGGCAGAAAAACTATAGAGAACTCCTTATTTCTAAGAAAAAGTACCTTGGGGGAGAAATGTCAATGCTCTCTGACTTACCATGTTCTTTGTTTTACACTGTATGTTGTTTGTTTTACATCTGTCAAATGGTACATACAGGGAGACTGTAATGGACTAACAGCCAAGCATTTGAAAATGAGACAAATTAAAATGGACTCATCAGAAGAAAAAGCCACTCTTCGCCAAGGGCACCAATCTGGACTGGCAATGCGGGAAAAGCAGGCTGCCACGGGCAAAGGGGACCGAGCCAGAGCTCAGCACATACAGTCCGGTGACCTTGGACAAGCCTTGTGTGTGTCCGCCCCGACTGCTTTGTTAAAATGAGGGGCCTGACCATTCAGACTCCGAGAGCCACCTTTTAAATCACGCCACCAAATCAATGACAGGATTACATGCTGGGCAGAAATGACAAAGGACTAAAACTGTGGAAAGAAACGGATCCCAAGAAAGACGCTTATTTTTACTTGGTGGCACAAGTCTCCTAATTGACATGCCTTGGTTTGACGTTACAAAATCTCTCTTACTTTCAAAAATGTAGCATGTAGAATTCCTCGAGAATTCAGTTATTCAGAGCTATAAAGGAAAGACAAAACTGGTGGACCCGACTGAGGTCCAAAAGACAGAGCAGAGACTTTGAGGGTTTCTGGAATGTTCCTACGAGACCCTAGAAGTGTCAGAAGTACAGAGCACAGCAGGCGGCTACCTGAACGTGCTGCTCCATGTGACACAGCCTCCGCCACCCTGGCTCTTTCTGAGAGCAACAGGAAGCCACAGACAGGTAACCCAGTAAACAGACTCACTGGTGACGGATCATTTAGCCTTCAGGAGTTGCTGGAATTACAATGCTGCACACATAAAGGGGAGGGAGAAGCCACGATTTTTCAATTCTAGAACATGACTTCCAAGATAAGAAGCAATTAAAAATGTACATAAGACTGCTCAGTTATTAAAACAATAAAACTTTTACCTTTCACTATCCAATAAAAATATAAACAAAGTGTCTAGTGACAGCCCTCAGATGGGACAAGGGCACAGAGTCCAGCTAATAGGAGAATTGAGAGAGAGCGGACTCCCAGGGCGGGGGGCGGGGGACGAGGAAGGGGCTCGGAGCAGCCAGTGTGCTACCTGGGGAGCAGGGGCTGACGGGGAGCCTGGAGCTGACCTCCCTGCACAGCCGGGAACACTCACGGTGCTGTCCTCTGCCAGCCCCCTGCAAGTGTGTGGACTACACCTGCTGTGAGGGACAGAAAGTGAGCTGTAATAAACACAAAGTCTTAGGCGGGGAGGGGCGACACTATTCGGTCACTCGCTTAACCCCCCAGCCGGATCGCCCACAGCAGACGCCTGTAAGCTGTCTGAAAGAGGCAAAGCAAAGTTGCAGCCATTCCACCTATTCTGAAAGCAACCCCACACAGAGGTTTTAAAACCAGTGTCAAAAATGATGAAGCACAACCCTCCATCCGTTTAGACCGACGCTCCCACACCTGCTCACAGCGTTCCGGGTGGAGCAGCCCTCTGGTTACTGCTGAACCAGCTCAGCGCCTGCGCCAGGAGCTCTGAGCCTCGCCTGCAAGGTGAGCCTTCTGTGGGAGCAGCGCAGGAGTCAACGGAAATGCTGCGTTCAGAAAGGTCTCCCTGAAGAGCAACGCTCGCCTGAAACAGCACACTCACGTTCTCCTGTGGACGCGGGCTTCAGCCACCCCGCTCTGCCGATCAGCTCCGTACCTGCCTCCTTCCCACCCTGCTGGCCCGGCTGACCTCCGCCTCCCAGCGAATTCTCCCCGCACATTTCATCATTTCCTGTTGGCTGCCCAGATAAGGTCATTCCCCTACCCGGCTGCATTCGTGTGGGCACCAGGTTCTCAGGCGGCCGGGCGGCTCCTGCCTGCTGCGGCCAGCACAGGCAGCTCCCTACGGAAAGCGTCCCGACAGAAATCTCCGGAGAGAAAGGCCTGACAACCAAATTCTTATTACTCCTCACCCGCCCCTGGGAAACCCAACCTGTATATAAGCTAATCTGCGTCGACCTCACACTCGGGCTCTTCTCCTGTTCAGGCTCCTTCTGCTCAGGAGAGGAAATAGGACAAGCCTGCATCCAAGGTCCGAGTCCCGGGGACGCGTGAAGAGGACAGTCTCCCACTGTCCCTACACGCAGGACACACCTTCTTGAAGAACAGCTTGCTCGCAGGTGGACAGGAAGCCTGGTGCAGGCAGAAGGCAGAGCAACCCTGCATGACAGCTGTGTGACTGTCTCCCATGAGGCGGGACCCCAGATAAGCAAACTGACCCCTTAGAGGTAAAAACAAAACAAAAAAACCCCACTTCTTTAAGAAGAACTGAAAGTGAAGGAAAAAAATACCGTAATTTCAAGTGGGAAGTAAGAGATCCTAACTCAGCATTTTAAAATGCACGTGCCTGGGGTCCGGCATTGTGTGTAGCGTGTTAAGCTACAGCCTGCCACCCATGTGGGAGACACAGATGGAGTTCCAGGCTCCTGGCTTTGCCCTGGCCCAGCCACAGTCACTGTGGCCATTTGGGGAATAAGCCAGTAGACAGAAGATCTCCATACAACATAAAAAATATACTCTAGGAAGGAGCAGATATTGAAACTAATCTGCAAAAACAGAAAACAAATATTTCAAGGACTTAATTCCCCAACATGCCCTCCCAAAGACACACACCCATCCCCCACCATCATGGCGAGCTAGAAGCTACATTGAAGTGGTATTGACCCCAACGGGGCCAATTCAAACCGCTGCCCCCCTGCACATGGGCCCAAGTGAAGCACTCCAATATGGTAAAGGGAAATTATGTGATAGACAAAGACTATACTATAGGCCGGCACTGCAGCTCACTAGGCTAATCCTCCGCCTGCAGCGCCATCACACAGGGTTCTAGCCCCGGAGGGCACCAGATTCTGTCCCGGTTGCCCCTCTTCCAGGCCAGCTCTCTGCTGTGGCCCGGGAGGGCAGTGGAGGATGGCCCAAGTGCTTGGGCCCTGCACCCCATGGGAGACCAGTAGAAGCACCTGACTCCTGCCTTCGGATCAGCGCAGTGCACCGGCCACAGTGGCCATTGGAGGGTGAACCAACGGAAAAGGAAGACCTTTCTGTCTGTCTCTCTCCTTCACTGTCCACTCTGCCTGTCAAAAAAAAAAAAAAAGACTATACTGCAAAAATGTGAGGTGACCCACGGCTGTGCCGGGGCAGGCATTGCTGTAGCACTGAAAGCACTATCTCCCAGCCACGTGCCAGCTCGGCTCCCTGCTGACGTGCGGCCTGAGGGCAGCAGGTGGTCCCGGCTCCTGGCTTCAGCCTGGCCATCCCAGCTGGTGCAGGCATTTGGAGACTGAACCAGCAGTTGGAAGATCTTTCTCTTTCAAGCAAGTGAATGGTTTTTTTAATAATCTATCTAATCTAATTTTATAACAAAACAAAATAGGTTAAGATTTTCTTTCTAAAATCTTGGGCTTAGAAATTCCTTAATAGAAAAAATAACAATAAAGCAAAGACCATATCAACGAGACTCTATCACTTGACCCTTGATAACTGACACCACATGGAAAATTATATCATCCTCCACACGTGCACATACATCATAAAGGCAGAGAACCCAACACAGCGCACATCTCACTCTATTCTGTCATCAGCTTTGTTGAACCAATCGCACTGTTACAAGAGACACAGCAGAGCCCCAGGTCAGCCACACCTGGGGAGCACCGTGTCCACTAGGAGGGAGGGCGGGCCTGGGCCCTGGCGAAGAGACTCTCCGCACGTGCCCTTCACCAAGCCAGGCTGGTCAGTTCACATTAGGGCATCACAGTCAGGGACTGTGTTCACACTCTTCCTCTCTAAGATTTATTATAAAGATTTATTTATTTATTCAAGAGGCAGCATTACACAGAGAGAGGGAGAGACAGAGAGAGATCTTCCACCCGCTGATTCTCTCCCCAAATGGCTGCAACACCCTGAGCTGGGCCGATCTGGAGCCAGGAGCTTCCTCGGGGTCACCCATGTGGCTGCAGGGACCCAAGTATTTGGGCATCTTATGCTGCTTTCCCAGGCCCTGCAAGAGCTGGATCGGAAGTGGAGCTACCAGGACTCGAACTGGCGCCCATATGGGATGCCAGCACTGCAGGCAGAGGCTTAACCTACTATGCCACAGCATTGGCCCGATTCTTATTCATTTTAAAAGTCTAATTTTTTTTAAATTCTCTTTTTTTAACCCAACAAACACAGGCTATTCGATAAACATTTATATAGAGATTACATTTTTTTCTACTTAAATATGAAAATAACTCTATGAGGCTAAGTACTGTTTGCTCCATTTCCTAGGCTAGACAACTGGGGTTCAGAGAAGTTTGGCAAGTTGCCCAGTAACTGAGGGTCTGAACCCAGCTGCCAGCCTCAGACTCCCAGGGGTATCTCACTGTTTCACTCTTGGCTTCCTTAAAGGATCTGAGCTGGGTCTTAGGTACAAGTGCTGATTAATGAAAATCTTAATTTTCACTGAAGAATGAGGGGCCATGAAATAATACTAAAAGCAACTTGCTGGTAAGGTGGGGACACCCTCTCCCACCCACATCAGCTCCACTGCACCAGAGGACTCCCTGGGGGGGCAGAAAGCCACTCTCCTTCCCACCCCGAGGAGGACAGGACGGCGGCTGGGGCAGCCCTTCTGCCCCGGGGCCTAGGCACAGCCTGCTGAGGCCTGGGACGGAAACGCTGCTCCAGGACACTCACCAGCTACTTTCTGGCCTGCCTGCAGTCCCTAAGCCGGCGTTTCCAGTTTTGATCTGGGTTCTGTCGCCAGACCTGAAACCACAGGGCAGTCATTCCACAACCCCAGTGCCAAGCACAGTGCTCAGGGGCTTAGCGCTCCACAGCTGAAGAGTCCGGGCCTCTGCCCTGGGCCGACTCCACAGAAACCGTGTGCATGATAAATGCTGAGCTCCCTGTGTCCCGAGGGCCAGGGCACCCTGCCAAAGAGCAGAGGGGAGACACGGGATCACCAAGAGCGTGCCACCAGTCCACTGGAGCCATGTGGCCCACAGCAGGAAGACTGAGAGCCCACCAAGTCAGCCAGAGTGCCCCAGCCCCACCCACCCCCGCGGCTGAGTACACGCGTGTCGTCGGCACACCACACACACGCACGGCCGGCAGAAGCAGCAACCCGGCAGTGCTCAGGATAGGGCCTGACAAGGCCGCCTCTCTCCGGCCGTCTGTTGTGACAGTCACACAGCGGCTGCTCAAAGACCCCTGAGATGGGCCCTGCTAGCCCCGGCTGACAGGAAGGGGGAGATGAGGCAACCTGCCCCAGGTCAGCCAGCTGACACAGGCCCAGAGGCTTCAGACTCACATCCCAGCCCCTCACAACTCTCCCCAGGGGCCCCAGCACAGGTCGTGTTCCAGGGAAGAGAACAAGACCCTCTGTGAACTGTTCCGTCATTGCTCCAGGCCCATCCTCACTCCACAGCCTCACTGAGATGCCGTACACGCTGTATGAATTCACTCATTTAAAGTGTGCGATTCAACGATACTCAGCTCTGCCCCGGATCTGTATAAACGGCACCACAGTAGATTTCAGGGCATTTCCATCAATTCAAAAAGAAACTACCTTCAGCAGTCCCCCAGCTCTCCCCCGCCCAGGCAGCCCCTGTCTCCCACGGGGACTTGCAGGGCTAAGGCGCACAGAAACTGACTTGCAGTAAATGAGAGCAGGCGGCAGTTCCCGGCTTCAGTCCTAACCTCCCTGCCTACGCTAACAGCTGAGGTCGGGCCTGGGCTTAACAGAACCCCTCCACAGCAGCGGCCTGGGGAGCAGGCACGGGTGCTGGGCAGCGTGGCACTGGGCAGGCCCACAGGACCTGTGAACCTGGACCCCCAGACACAGCCAGCCTTAATGCAAGGCCTGGTGGCCCACTGCCAGCAGCAACAGCGAAGTCAGGCTAAGAAGTCCAATCTCCCCTCCACGGAGTTGCTCGGGCTCTATGTGCCGGGGCAGGGAAGAGTGGCTCGGAGCAGACAAACCACTCAAGAACTAGCAACACCCCCAGTCAGGAAGAAAAGATGACGGCTCCCCAAATCTGGTTTATTTGCTCAAAATCCCCCACCCTCAAATCTGTGGCAAGGCAGGGGTGGGGTGCAGCCACAGAAAGCCCACGCGCACACACTGTCGCACCTGGGTTCTCCACTCAGAACAAACTCCACTGCGTGTGGCCTAACTGGGCAACACAAAGGAAGGAGCCAGATGCCACATGAGTGAGTCACAGAAACACCATGCTGTGCAAAACAGCAACGCTGCGTCCATCTGTGTGTGAGGCCCTAACAAGTCCCATCTCAGCTACAATGCCAGAGCCACTGCAGGGACCGAGAGGAAGAAATGGGGACGACTACAAGGAGGCCCAAGGAACCTCTGAAGATGTATTTATTCATTTGAAAGGCACAGTTACAGAGAGGGAGGGAGGGAGAGAGGGAGGGAGGCAGGGAGGCAGGGAGGCAGGGAGGCAGGGAGAGGAAGAGGGAGAGGGAGAGGGAGAGGGAGAGACTCCTTTCATCTGCTGGTTCACTTCCCAGCTAGGGCTGGGCTGGACCAAAGTCAGGGTCTCCCACATGGATGCAGAGACCCAAGCATTGGGCCATCCTCTGCTGCTTTCGCAGGCGCACTGGCAAGGAGCTGGACCGGAAGTGGCGCAGCCAGGATGCCAGCATCACAGGCGGCGCTGTGCCACACACTGGCCCCGGCACAAGGGACTTCTGGAGTAGAAGAAACGGCCTGGCTTGACCGCAGCTGGTACCCCGCGGTTATCGTGCCCCTAAGCAGGTGCATTCAACTATCTAAATTAATTTCTCAACAAATGAAAGAGGCGGGGGAGGGGGAGAGAGAGAGTGGAAGTGGGAGAACAAGGATGGGGAGGGGAAGAGAAGCCTCTGCAGGGGTGCAGGGCTCTCTCCTGCCCAGCACAGGCCCTGCACCGAGCGCGATGGTGACGCCACCTCATGACCCACACTACAAGGCGCTCCATCGTTTTAGCCTCAGTTCTCAGAACAGCTGGTCTCTAGCACGCACACGCACACGCACACACACACACGCACACACACACACGACTCTCCCCAGGCTACCTCAAGGCCTCCACCATCACTGCAGCAAAACGTGTGCTGCTGCCAGGACAGGACAGGACAGGCGTCAGCAGCGCCAAGCAGTCTGCACAGCGGAAAATCTAAAGCACGATTCAAGGTGCTGGTTTCTGTATTCAAATGGTACACGACTCGGCCGGCGCCGCGGCTCACTAGGCTAATCCTCCGCCTTGCGGCGCCGGCACACCGGGTTCTAGTCCCGGTCGGGGCGCTGGATTCTGTCCCGGTTGCCCCTCTTCCAGGCCAGCTCTCTGCTGTGGCCAGGGAGTACAGTGGAGGATGGCCCAGGTGCTTGGGCCCTGCGCCCCATGGGAGACCAGGAGAAGCACCTGGCTCCTGCCTTCGGGTCAGCGTGGTGTGCCGGCCGCAGCAGCCATTGGAGGGTGAACCAACAGCAAAGGAAGACCTTTCTCTCTGTCTCTCTCTCACTGTCCACTCTGCCTGTCAAAAATAAAAAAAGAAAGAAAAATAAAGAAAAAAAATGGTACACGACTCAAAGTCTAGAACGCAGAATCACAGAGTGCGTAAGAACAACGTGATAGGCCACTCTGGGGGGCAGGCGGACGTTGAGGGACAAGGTACCGATATTTTCAAATCCCACTTGTTAGCGTCTCACATTTACGCTTCCCATGCACATCCATAAAGAGGAAGAAGCGAAGCCAGCACTGGCTAGTGCGGCCACAAAGGGGAGCGAGCTCCAGTTCTACCACTGAAAACCTCTGACACAAGCTCGGTGCTTCTCTGGCACTTGTCCAAAGATGATTAAAAAAAAAAAAACAAAGACCCGCTAAGTAAAGCAGGAAGCCCAAATGCGGACAAATTCCAGAGCAGCAATGTGATAAGAAGAAACATGATCCCGGCCAGCCCTGCGGCACAGCGGGTAAAGCCACCACCTGCAGTGCCGGCATCCCCCGTGGGCACTGGTTGCAGTCCCGGCTGCTCCACTTCCGATCCAGCTCTCTGCTGTGGCCTGGGAGAGCAGTGGAGGATGGCCCAGGTCCTTGGGCCTCTGTACCCACAGCAGAGACTCCGAAGAAGCTCCTGGCTCCTGGCTTCAGACTGGCCCAGCTCTGGCTGTTGTGGCCAATTGGGGAGAGAACCAATGGATGGAAAACCTCTCTCTTTTCTCTACTCTCTGCATTTGCCTTTCAAATAAATTAATTAATAAATCTTGAAAAATAAAAGAAACATGTTCATTTTTTTCTTATTCATTCTATAAAACCCTCGAATGCCATCAGAAGCAGTGTGTGAAGGCAGCATCTCCATGGTCAGGATGTCGCACACAGCCCCAGTTCTGCAAACAGTCGTCTTTGAGCAAAGCACTGGAGACAGAAAGTGACCCCAGGGAGGAATCCCGCAGAGCAGGCACTTGGCCTAGTGGCCCCAATGCCCAGGTCTTAGATCAGAGGACCTGGATGCAATCCCCAGCCCTGCTCCACGGGAGGCAGCAGTGCCGGCTCACGGCTCACGGGCCTTTGGGGAGAGAACTAGCAGACGGAGCTCTGTCCTTCTCTGGCTGCTGTCTCTGCCTCTCACATTTAAAATGTTTTCAAAAGCGGAATGGCGTGCAAGCTTTGGGAATGAAGCCTCACTGGTGTGGCCTTCCCATCCCTTCTTTATCTTTTAATTTCCCCATCTGACAAAGATTTAATTAGCATCCTCCATCCGATAGGCTATGGAAGCCACAGGCTAAATCAACCAGCGCATCTGCCCGTAAGCAGCGTGGAGTCCCGCAGGGTGGACAGACAAGCACCCAGGCGCTTGGTACCAGGCCTGTGCAGGGAGTCTCAGAGGTGAGGAAACTGCCCAGGAAAGGGGAGTGAGGTCAAGGCAGGTTGTGCCACTCTGCACCTCCGCCATCGCTTCCTCCTCACCGAGGGAGAGCGGGCTCCAGAGAGATGCTGCTCCCAACTTCATTTTTTTTAAAGATTTTATTTATTCATTTGAGAGGTAGAGTTACAGACAGTGAGAGGGAGAGACACTCCCTAAACGGCTGCAATGCCCGGAGCTGCACCGACACAAAGCCAGGAGCTTCTTCCAGGTCTCCCACGTGGGTGCAGGAGCCCAAGGACTTGAGCCATCTTCTACTGCTTTCCCAGGCCACAGCAGAGAGCTGGATTGAAAGAGGAGCAGCCAGGACTCGAACCGGCGCCCATATAGGATGCTGGTGCCACAGGCAGAGGATCAACCTACTGCGCCATGGTGCCATGGCACTGGCCCCAACTCCCAACTTTACTGACCAGTGTTTTACTGCGGGCAGAAAAAGCAGCTGACACAAGCTGCCACCTTGATTTAAGCTCTGAGGACATTTTTTAAAGACGGAGTTAAGTCACTGAGCCCACATCTCATTAGAGCGCTGGTTCGAGTTCGAGCTGCTCTACTTCCAATCCAATCCCTGCTCATGTATGTGGGCGGCAGCAGATGATGGCGTTCCACACCGGAGCACCTAGGCTCAAATCTCAGCTCCCGACCCTGGGGAGCGGCAGCAGTGGCTCAAGACACTGGGGCCCCAGGGCTGGCACTGCGGTGCAGTGGGTAAGAGCAGTCGACTGCCTGTGACACAGCCTCCCATACTGCAGTGGCAGTTCAAGTCTCCACTTCCAATCCAGCTTCCCGCTACTGTGCCTGGGCAGGCAGATGAAGACGTCCAAGTGCCTGGGCCCCTGCCACCCACACAGGACCGAGCCCCAGATGAAGCTCCTGGTTCGGCCTGGCCCAGACCCAGCTGTTGTGGCTATTTTTAGAGTGAAACAGCAGATGGAAGATCAATCCATCTCCTCTGTCACTAATATAAAATAAATAAATCACCACCTCTCAATAAAATAAATCAATGTTCAAAAGAGAAAAGAAAGAAATTGGTTCCTGACGCCGCCAAGGGGAACCTGGACTGACATGCTGGCTGGCAGCTTCGGCTGCTGCAGGAGTGGAGTGGTGGACAGCGGTTCTTTCCCTCTTTTTGTCCCTCTGCTTCTCTAATAATGGTACTATTAATTTAAAAAAATCCTAACACTTGCAAGTGGATGGCCCTCAGACACAGTGACGCTAGACTCACGACAGCCTCAGCGGGCGGGAGCACTGCTCCACTCTGCAGATGAAGAGAACTGCAGCTCAGGGGAAGTGGCTCGCCCACGGTCCCGGGGCGGGGGGCAGCCGGGAAGCTGCTGCACGGGGCTCCCGGGGCACAGAGCAGGCCCTGAGCCCCCATACACACTGTGGCACACAGGAGAGCTGGGGGGGTTCTTCCCACAACCGAAGATCCATCTTACTGCTGCTGCCTTGGCAGTAGCAAAGAGCTCGGATCTAACACCATTTTTCTTCGGTTCTCCTACAACCAAACTCAAATCCTTTATGAAATCAAGTGGGGGGCCAGTGCATGGCTCACTTGGTTAATCCTCTGCCTGCGGCACCGGCATCTCATATGGGTGCCGGGTTCTAGTCCCGGCTGCTCCTCTCCCAGTCCAATTCTCTGCTGTGGCCCAGGAGGGCAGTGGAGGATGGCCCAAGTGCTTGGGCCCTGCACCTGCACGGAGACCAGGAAGAAGCACCTGGCTCCTGGCTTTGGAGTGGCGCAGCACCGGCCGTAGCGGCCATTTGGAGTGAACCAATGGAAGGAAGACCTTTCTCTCTATCTCTTTCACTGTCTATAACTACCTGTCAAATAAATTAAAAAAAAAAAAAAGTTGAAATTAAGTGGAGTAGAAATACCAGCTTGGCACAGCACATGGCCTGAAGAAATGCTTTCAAGCATTAGTCATCAAGAACATTCCTCAGGAGCCCAGCGCTGTGGCCCGGCAACTTAAGCCACCTTCTGCAGTGCAGGCATCAAGATGGTGCAGCTACTCCACTTCCGATCCAGCTCCCTGCTAATGCACTAGGAAAGCAGTGGAGGACGGCGCAAGTGCTTGGGTCCCTGCCCCCGTGTGGGAGAGCCAGATGAAGCTCCTGGCTCCTGGCTTCGGCCTGGCCCAGCTCCATTGTTGTGGCCATTTGGGGAGTGAACCAGCAGATGGGAGATCTCTTTCCTCTCTGTGTCTCCCTCTAACTCTGCATTTCAAATAAATAAGTATTTCATCTTTTTTTTTAATTTGACAGGTAGAGTTATAGACAGTAAGAGAGACAGAGAGAAAGGTCTTCTTTCCGTTGGTTCACTCCCCAGATGGCCGCTACGGCTGGCGCTGCACCAATCCAAAGCCAGGAGCCAGGTGCTTCTTCCTGGTCTCCCATGAGGGTGTAGGGCCCACGACTTAGTCCATCCTCCACTGCCTTCCCGGGCCACAGCAGAGAACTGGACGGGAAGAGGAGCAACCGGGACTAGAACCGGTGCCTATATGGGATGCCGGCACCGCAGGTGGAGGATTAACCAAGCGAGCCACAGCACCGGCCCCATAAATAAGTATTTTTAAAAAAAGAAAAGAACATTTCTTAGGGGTGCACATTTGGAGCGACTGTTAGGCTGGTGCTTGGGGTACTCACATCTCACACCCCACAATGTGTGTATCAGGTGCCTGGTGTGAGTCCTGGCTACTCCATTCCAACCCAGCCTCCTGCCGGGGCACATCCTGGAAAAGCAGATGATGGCGAAGCACTTGGCCCCTGTCACCCACGTGGGAGCCCAGGATGGAGTTTCAGGCTCCTGGCTTCAGCCCAGCCCATCCCTGGCCACTGCAGCCGTTTGGGGAGTGAACCAATAGACAGAACAGACAGAACCCTCTCTCTGTCTCTTTCCTGCTCTAAGACTCTGCCTTCCAAATAAATAAAACTGTCTTAAAGTTTAGAAGCAGTCCATGTACAAATCTGTTAGATTCAGATAAGCCATCCAACAAGCTAGTGTAACGTTCCACGGTGAAGATTTTCCTTCTACTCTACAAATGTTTTCAATGCATCTGAAACCTCCTCTAATTGGAATTCTTTTCTGATGGCAGAGCAGTGACTCTTCCCCCCAAAGATGCTCAGGAATGTCTGATTGCACTGCTATTAGCCTCCCGGAGGGAGGCCTTGAGAGGAACCTAACACATCCACCATGAGTCATGACCTCAGCGCCTCTACCAACAGTCAACATCGTAACACCTACACTGCCCCGGCAACCTGGGACCACTTCTCTCTGCAGATTGGAAATGTTTCTCTCCCTCTAACTTTAAAATGTCAAAGATATAAAAATAACAGAGAGAGGGACCAGAACGACGACCCCAGTTTCAACAATCACCAATACGTGCCCATCTTCTTTCATCCATGATGCCAGTGCTCAGAACCACGCCCCCAGATGCGTCTCTGTCTGACCTAGAAGATCCCCTCAATTCTGTACTCACAGCACGCCTCTTCACACAGCAAAGAAGCCCACAGCCAGCAGCGCGGGGTCCTGGCCCAAAAGGACCAGCTGCATGGGAGCCACAGCCATGTACAACCAAGGAATCGTAACGGTAAATAAACCCGCAAGGTTAGCATCCCCAGCGACACAGTCACGGAGACAGCCTGAGCCCGACACGTGTGATAAGGGCACCTCACCTCTGAGGGGTTCTTCCTCAAAACCCATAGCCCCAGACCGACAGCCAGAGAAGACATTAGGCAAACCAAACTGAGGTGCCCAACGGCACACTTGAAACTACCAAGGTGTTGAGTAACAAGGAAAGTGCGAGAAACTGTCACAGCCCCGAGGAGACAAAGGAGACAGGACAGCGGGCACAGCACAGGGGCTCCTGGATGGAACCCCAAATGCAAGGAACTCCCACGGGAAGGTTGAGGGCTCTGAAGAAAGCCTGTGGCTTGGTTAGTAACACTGGACTAATGTTATTTAAAACAAACAAAGATTGAATTTATTTGAAGGGCAGAGACAGCGAGAGACCTTCAAAGGTCACAGCAGCAGAGGCTGGGCAGCCAAAGCCAGGATCCTGGAGCTTCACTCGGGTCTCCCATGCGGGTGCAGGGGCCCAAATCCTTGGGCCATCTCCAGCGGCTTTCCCAGGCCACAGCAGGGAGCTGGTTGGAAGTGGAGCAGCCAGGTCTCAAATCGGCACCCATATGGGATGCTGGCACTGCAGGCAATGGCTTTACCCGCTATGCCACAGTACCGGCCCCGATCATGTATAATTTTAACTAATTAATGAATATTCATTATGTCCTTCACAAAAAATGACAACGTGATCTTCATGTTAAATTTTACCCAGGGGCCGGCACCGTGGCTCAACAGGCTAATCCTCCGCCTTGCGGCGCCGGCACACCGGGTTCTAGTCCCGGTCGGGGCACCGGATTCTGTCCCGGTTGCCCCTCTTCCAGGCCAGCCCTCTGCTGTGGCCCAGGAGTGCAGTGGAGGATGGCCCAGGTGCTTGGGCCCTGCACCCCATGGGGAGACCAGGAAAAGCACCTGGCTCCTGGCTCCTGCCATCGGACGAGCGCGGTGCGCCGGCCGCAGCGCGCCGACCGCGGCGGCCATTGGAGGGTGAACCAACGGCAAAGGAAGACCTTTCTCTCTGTCTCTCTCTCTCTCTCACTGTCCACTCTGCCTGTAAAAAAAAAAAAAAAAAAAAAAAAAAATTTTACCCAGGGACAATGCCACCTACAGAAATAAAATAATCTGTTAAAAATTTCAAGGAAAGTAAAGGCTTGGAAACGAAGGCAGGATCCCCTGTAAGCTGCAGGGCACCCAGTGCTCAATGGCAGTGCACCCGGGACACGGAGCATTTGACCACCCAAGGTGACAAACGGTGCAGAGAACGGTTTTCCAAACCACAAGGCTACACCAGCAGTCTCCCCGCCTGGCTCCGGGGTGCTCCCAGGGAGTGACCTGATCTCCCTCACCATCCTCAGCCTCCCCACAGCCCTCTGCACTCAGGCAGCTCCTGAGGATCTGCAGGCTAACTCGAAGACGAAAACAACATATTACACTTGGTCTTAGCCAAAAGGCCGAGAAGCGATTGAAAATCACATAAAAGAGCATCAGCATTTGCCGTGCGACATCCACTATGCTCAGTGTATACCTGGGGAAAGGGTGAAGCCTGCAGCCTCAGCCCACACAGGGTGGGCGAGAAGCAGCGGAAGCAGAGTTGACCTCTGGCCTTCCTGACCTGGGGACCCTGTGCCCTGCCCTGCCCAACACCTCTGCTGCGCTTCTTCACAACAGCACCCCAGAAATCAATGTGCACACTCGCACTTTCAGATCACGCGCACCACAATACGGGGACTGAAATCGCTGCGAACCAGACCAAAGGCAACGTCCGTGACTGTGCCAGGGCAGAGGTAAGCACCTGACAGTGGCCGGATGTCTGCCAACGTGCCCAGGGTCTCTGTGAAGGACGCCCGCCCCAGGGCCCTGCGACAGGACCACTGAAAGGCAGAGAACAGCGGCCGTGAGGGGACAGGCGGGGCCGTCGACAGACTCTGCCACCCTTCTCCCGCGAGCAATCCCGGCCTCCCGAGCACTGCGCGATGTCTCCCGCCTCGGGAACCAGTGCACCTTTGCAAAACGCAGGCCAGCTTCCCCGGTGCTCTCAACCGTGCCACCGGGGGTCTGCTCACCACCCAGCGCCATCTCTTACCCTCGCTCTCCACATACACTTTGGAATCTATGCGTTTGATAGCTGCAGAGGCCATGGGCAAGCTCTTGGCCCACCCCGTTCTGGTGCCAGGCATGGCTCCCTTCCCCGAGCCAGTCCCCACGCTTGTTCCCATCATGCCTCACTGCCCACTTCCCTGGTGCCAGCACAGGGCCTAGCACCCGCCCAGAGCAGAAGGGAAAAGACCCACGAGGACAGCAGTGGAGGAAGGCTCGTCTCTGGACAGCAGGGCAGATGCCAGGTCTCAGGTGGGGAAGGGCGGCCGCTCCAGAGCCTTGTCACAGACCCAGCACACAGCCCACAGCCCACAGCCATGGATGCACACGCTCACCCACCTCTCACCTTGTTTCTTCCACTGTCAGAGGATCAGCACCTCCCCCCCTCAGTCTGCCAAGAGCTGCTACCTGACACCAAAATCGAAGGCTCCTTCGCTCCAGATTCCACATCCAATCTCCGTCTGGCCCAGCGATGACTAGGTACAGTGAGCAACACAAAGCCAAGCCCACAGCCGGGCCAGCTCCTCTGCTGTCCACCCACAGCCCCTTGCCATGGCCATCAGAGGCAGGCGCCACACCATTAAACGGATATGAGCTCTATTTTACCCCATCCACTTTCAAGGCCTAGGGAAGGACGCCTGCTCCCCCTCCACTGAGGCCACGAGGGAGATTTTCTCTCTGGATACCCCTGGGCCACACCTAACTCTCCCACCGGACAGCAGGGGATCCCCTGGGTGGGTGGGGCAGCTACCAAGTACAGGCCTCCAGGCAGGAGGCAGTATCCATGAAAAGATCGCTTTCTTCCCTCTCTAGTTCAGAGCTAAGCAAAACAGCCCCCTGGAGCCAGCCTATGGCTCTGCCGACTCAGCGGACCCAGAGCGGGCTGTGCCAGGGCAGGAATGCGGGCCGGGGGGGGGGGTAGGAAAACGCCCTCCTGGCACCACGGATGAGCTCCAGGCCACCCCACGCACTGTCCTTGCAATAGTGGGGGCGTCACCCTCACAGGCTGAACCTGCTGATCCCTCACCCCGACCCCATCCGCAGTTCTCAGCATGGCTCCCTCCACGGGCTCACCAGACGAGATACAGAAATCCTACAGACAAAGTGCCCATCCTTGTGGTTTGCTCATAAGGAAAACAGGACCACGACAAGGACGAAGGACAAAGGAGGTCTCCTCTGGGGTGGTCACGTGACCGGGAACTTCATGAGCCTGGCACAAGACGCACGTGCACAATCTATCTGCTGGGCTTACAGGGATGCAGAGGAAATCTCGGGACGGGGCAGGGCACCGCGGAATCTCAGGTAAGGAGCCAGACTGACAACGGAAAGACCAAGACCACCTTGGGAGCAAGCGCACAGTCCCCCCTGGGTGACGAGACTGCATCTCGGCCCACGCCAGCACAGAAGAGTTGAACCAGTGACTTCAGCCTTGGGAAAAGCCCACGAAAGGGGGCTAAGGTACAAGCAGAAACCCTCTCTTCTGGGAACATGTGAGAATCCTCAGGTCCTGGGCGCTACTGCAGGAGCTTATCAAAGACAGCACTTATGCCAGCGCTGAGGCACAGCAGGTCAAAGCCCTAGCCTGCAGTGCCGGCATCCCATATGGGAACCAGTTCAAGTTCCAGCTGCTCCACTTCCAATTTAGCTCCCTGCTAATGTACCTGGGAGGGCAGCGGAGGATGGCCCAAGTGCTTGGCCCCAGCAGCCACGTGGGAGACCTGGAAGAAGCTCCTGGCTCTTGGCTTCGGGGCCTGGTCAGCCCCTGCTGTTTTGACCATCTGGAAAGTGAACCAGCAGATGGAAGATTCTCTCTCTCTCTCTCTCTCTCTCTCTCTCTCTCTGTGTGTAAGTCTGTCTTTCAAATATGTAAAATAAGCCTTAAGTAAAAAAGACAATCACTTACTCCAGCAGAAATAACAGTCTGCAACAATGACCAAAAAGGAACTTAAATCCCTAGGGACTTTGGAAATTCTAACTGTCGAATACAGTACATATAAGAATTATGGGAGCCGGTGCTGTGGCGTAGTGGGTAAAGCCGCCGCCTGCAGTGCCAGCATCCAATATGGGCACAGGTTCGAGTCCCGGCTGCTCCACTTCTGATCCAGCTCTCTGCTGTGGCCTGGGAAAGCAGTAGAAGACGGCCCAAGTGCTTGGACCTCGCACCCATGTGGGAGACCCGGAAGAAGCTCCTGGCTCCTGGTCCAGGCTTCGCATCAGCACAGCTCCAGCCACTGCAGCCATCTGGGGAGTGAACCAGCAGGTAGAAGACCTCTCTCTCGCTGCAGCAGCAGAACGGACAGTGGCTAAAAACCGTCCAAGACCAATGAAAGGCAGGAATCCAGACACAGGGATCGAAACGGATCAGTGAAGAGAAATCCACTCCCAGACATACTGTGGTAGAACACTCATCTCTACAGCAGCCAAAGCGAAAAGGCTGACCGTTAACATTATTTTACACTTTTGTTTATTTAAAAAGCCCCTAGGGGAGGGGGGTGCAGACAGAGCTCTTCCATTTGCTGGTTCACATCTAAATACCCACAACAGCCAGGGCTGGGCCAGGCCAGGACCAGGCCAGGACCAGGAGCCTGTAACTCCATCTGCATCTGCCACGTGGGGGCAGGAGTCCCAACGCCTCGTCCTAACCTACTGCCTTGGACGACTGCATCAGCAAGACGCTGGAACAGAAGCAGAGCTGGACACAAACCCAGGTGCTGACATGGCAGGCGTCTGCAAGGCGGTGCCAGGCGCTATGCCAAATGCCTGCCCTAAAGACCCTTAAAAAAAAAGATCCACTTATGTACTGGAAAGGCAGAGTTACAAAGAGAGAAGGAGGGAGAGACAGAGTCTTCCATACCCTGGTTTGCTGCCCAAATAGCTGCAACGGCCGGAACTGGGCCAGGCTGAAGCCAGAAGCCAAGAGCTTCTTCCAGGTCTCCCACGTACAGGGAGTACAGGAGCCAAAACACCTGGTCAATCGTCCACTGCCCCCAGCCCCCCACCCCAGGCACATAAGCAGGGAGCTGGATTGGAAATGGAGCAGATGGGACTTGAACTGGCGCCCGTATGGGACGCTGGTGTCGCAGGTGACGGCTTAACCCACTAAGCCACAGTGCTGGCCCCAAGACAGATCACTTTATAAAGAACAATGATAAAGCTGACAACGGACTTCAACAATAACAGGAGCCAGAAAACAAGACAGCACCTTCAAAATGCTCTGAAAATCTACCTACCTAGAACTATGCACTCAAACTGTCAGTAACAAGGAAGATGAAGACATTTCAAATTAAAAAGAAACTAAAAACCCTTACCACTAGCCACTATCACTTGAGATGCCCACGTCCAACTACTAGAGCGCACCTCTGGTTCAAGGCTGCTCGGCTTCCACTGCAGCTTCCTGCAGACGCGTCCTGGGAGGCAGCAGGTGAACTCAGGCTGAAGAAAGTACTGGGGCCCCTGCACCTCTGACTGCTGCACACACTTGCGGAGTAAATGAACAAACGGATCCTCTCTCCCTCCCTCCCTCCCCCTGCCTTTTAAGTAGATAGATATATACAGATACACAGATTTTATATATATATATATATATGCATTAAGGAGGGGCAGCCCAAGATCAGACCCATAGGATTAAAGGGTATTGGGGCCGGCGCCATGGCTCACTTGGTTAATCCTCTTCCTGCGGCACCGGCATTCCATATGGGCACCGGGTTCTACTCCCAGTTGCTCCTCCTCCAGTCCAGCTCTCTGCTGTGGGCCGGGAAGGCAGTGGAGGATGGCCCAAGTGCTTGGGCCCTGCACCCGCATGGGAGACCAGGAGGAAGCACCTGGCTCCTGGCTTTGGATCGGTGCAGTGTGCAGTTCCTACAAAGAATTTGGGGAGTAAACCAATGGAAGGAAGACCTTTCTCTCTGTCTCTCTTTTTCTCTCTCACTGTCTAACTCTGCCTGTCAAATTAAAAGAAAGAAAGGAAGGAAGGAAAGAAGGAATTAAGTGGATACAGAGTTTCCACTGAGCAGATGGAAAAGTTCTGGATACAGATGGTGCTGATGGTTGTACAAGGATTCAAATGCACTAAAGGCCACAAAACTATATACTTTAAAATGGTTAAAATGGAAATGTTATATGCATTTTATTACAACAAATAATAAATTTTAATTTAAAGAAAGAAGAAAAATATCCAAGCATACTTCTAAATTTTCTGCAAGATAGAAACTGTGTCCTAAGGGACACAGGAAGGGCTACTCAACAGACAGATTAATCACTAATTACAATAATCAAATCCAGATGCACTGCAGTTTGATGTGAAAAACACACTTAAAATTGTAGAAGTATAGAGGAATATCTTTAAGACACTGTGGGAAAGTGTTTAGCATGTCTGTGTAGAAGCACACACATACATATAACATTGCTCTACAGTTCTTCTAGACCATTGTGGCACCATGGGCTAAGCCACCACCATGCTGCCAGCCCCTATGAGAGCTGGTTCAAGTCCCGGCTGCTCCACCTCGGACCAGCTCCCTGCCAATGCTCTTGGGAAAACAGAGGAAGATGCCCCTGCCACCCACATGGGTGACCCAGATGAAGTTCCTGGCTTCAACCTGGCCAGCCCCAGCTTCTGCAGCCATTTGCAGCCATATATATATATATATATATATACACACACACACACACACACATACATATATATACATATATGCACATATATACACATATACACATATACATATATATACATACACATACATACATACACAGATATATAGATATATATAGAGAGAGGATATGTATATGTATACATATGGGGAAAGAAGAGGAATGCTTAAAATACATAAAAATATGAAAAGTTTATGACAAAGTAAAAACAAATCACAGCATCAGCAGCCAGGGGGACACATTTGCAATACACATAACAAACTACTACAACCTTAACACGCAAAGAAACTCCTACAAATTGAAAAGAAAATCCAGCAGAGGGTGAAAACAAAGGATGTGGATATCAAATGCAGACAAAATGGAATACAAATGATCAACACACATGGGAAATGGTGCGCCTGGAAAAACAGATTACAACCCCAGAGTGCCTTCACCCTCACCCATCAGCTCAGCACCACACACATCTCATGCTGGGGGAAACACACAGACCTGCCGCGAGTCTGCGCAAAGCTGGAGCCATTCAACCAGGCGACTACTGAAAACCGCTGCCCTGGAAGGAGACCCAGGGCAGGGCGCCTGTCCACTCACTCAATAACGAGCACCTGTAGTGTGCCGTGCGCTTCCTTAGATCTTCGCTCGAGACAGCTCAGAGTCAGAAGGCTGCGAGCTCACGGGAACCAGAAACAGCAAGTCGCTGGGTGATGCCTACAGCAGGTTCCAAGGTTCCGAAACGTGTGTGTTGGTGAGGACGGGAGAGAGCTGTGGACGGCGCTGCCCTGCCAGGATCAGGGCAGGACCATCTCAGAGCCGGGGCCACAGGTCCATCACCACCTCGCGTTCAGACATCCTTCTGTTTCGCTTGGCAAGAGCAGACAGTAACAAATGTGGTAAGCCGGAACTGTGGGAACTCTAGTAAAAAATACTGCAAACAGCCTTTTTACACGCAACGAAGGAAGAGGACGGCCCGCGAGCCGCGGCAGAGCCAGCCCACGGTCCCGCTGACTGCAAAGCTGGCTCTGGCACCCAGGAGTGTCTCCTCACCGCAGCTCGCCCACCTCGGCAGGCAGAGCGGGGAGGGCCTCCACGCACACTGCCGGTGCATCTGGGGTGAGCCTGGCACCATCCCTGGAGTTCTCACGAATGATGCGCTGCTCTCTTTGGCCTGCACGTGGAGAAGCTCTGGGGGCCGAGGGGCAGTCAGGACGCCTGCATCCCACATCCACAGACCTGGGTCTGAGTCCCAGCCCAGCTCCTGACTCCAGCTCCCTGCTAATGCAGTGAAAACAGAAAACTAAGGACCAGCACAAAGTAGTGAGATTACAGAATCCAGAACTCTCCATTTCCAGCCTCAGGCAGCGTGAAGCACCAGCGACATTGCTGTCAGTTCCATCAAACCTCATTCCCACCTCCCACCTCCCACCTGCCCCGCGCACAGTGTGAACTTTACACACCTGGCCCAGAGCAGCACATCAGCTCCAGCTGCTGCCAACATGGGCCCCCGTGCAAACACTACACCCTCCAGCTGGCGTTTCCAGGCATCTGAGAGTAAGGAGCAAACCAAACCAAACCTGCAGGGAACGGAACTTTCTTTTCCCTGGCCTGGGCCAAGAGGCTGCAAACTGTGTCCTGTTTAACTGTCCCAAGATCCACTCAAACCCGGGGAAGGGCGGACCCCCCCCCCCACGGAGACACAGACCTCCTCCCCTTGGCACGTCCACAATGCCCCACTTGCAGCAGAGCAGTTCTGACTAACTTCTCCCAGGAAAGCCCAGGGGAGGGCTGGGAAATAACAGTGGGGCCCATGCTTCAGTTTTTCTGATTCCAAATTAAGCCCTAGAGGTGGAGATGTGAGTATGAGGGTTGGCTGGTTCTATTTTGTAACCAAAGTTCAGGAAGGCTGGCTAGTTCCTACAAAGAATGAAATCAGGAAGTGTGCAGGGACAGCTTGACCAAAAGAGGCCCTCTCCTCTCTGGGCCGCCGCCTTCTCAGGACAGGGTGCTCACCCCAGAGGTTGTGGGCCCCACAGTCTGGCTGCTAGGGCAGGGCACTCGGTAGCAGCTGTGGTCCCCGTCCAGGATGCCTCGACTTCAGTCCCTTCCACATCCACACCACCACCAGTCTCCGCAGGGTCACCCTTTACTCACCACCCCCCAGCAACTCCTGAGTTGGACCCACACTGTTTTGAAACACCTGCAAACATAAAGAGAACAGTACACGCACACACACACGGGCGCACACACTCTGCCCCTTAATCCCATCCCATTCTGAAGCGGGAGGTAAGGCTTGGAAAAGTCCCAGATGGTGTGGGCACTTGGCATGGCGGTTAAGACACCACTTGGTGGCCCACGTGCCGTATCAGATTGCCTGGCTTCATGTCCCCATTCCACTTCTGATCCAACTTCCTGATAATACACACCCCGGAAGGCAGCAATGATGGCCCAAGTATATGGGTCCCTGCCACGTGGATACCAGGATGGAGCTCAAGGCTCTTGGCTTTGGCATGGCCCAGCCCCAGCCATTGCAGGCATCTGGGGAGTGAACCAAATGATGGACACTCTCTCTCTCTGCTGAAAATTTCAAATAAAACTTTAAAAAGAAAGTCCTAGAAGGTTCAGAAGGGCCCCCACCACCAGCCCTGCCCTGCCCAGGAATCAGAGAAAACCCAGACTTCCCCGCAGACCCCACATTCCTCCCCCTCCTTCTGAAGGGATTCCACCCCTCCCCATGCCCTCTCCCAGAGCCGCTGGCTGTGGCTTCACCCCAACTTGCAGCACAGAGCGCACACGAGGCCAGCCCAAGCCAACGGGCTCTCAGCTCAGTGCACACGTCCTTGATGGGCTCCCACTTTTTTTTTTTGACAGGCAGAGTGGACAGTGAGAGAGAGAGACAGAGAGAAAGGTCTTCCTTTGCCTTTGGTTTACCCTCCAATGGCCGCCACGGCCGGCACGCTGCGGCCAGCACACCGCGCTGATTCGCAGGCAGGAGCCAGGTGCTTCTCCTGGTCTCCCATGGGGTGCAGGGCCCAAGCACGTGGGCCATCCTCCACTGCACTCCCAGGCCACAGCAGAGAGCTGGCCTGGAAGAGGGGCAACTGAGACAGAATCCGGCGCCCCGACCCGGAATAGAACCCGGTGTGCTGGCGCCGCAGGCAGAGGATTAGCCTAGTGAGCCGCGGCGCCGGCCTCCCACCTTACTTTCAAAGTCCACAGTCTCACTCAAGCAGCCCCAGTTGATCCTTTTCCCAGAAGCGATACAGAAAAAGCAGGCATTCAAATGGGGGGAAGACCAAGCAGTGCCTGGAGAGAGGGAGATGACAGCGGGCGAAGGAGAACGTGCGCGGCAGAGAGGAGCAGCTAGCCAAGCGCAGCGGCCACCGCACAAGTGGTCAGCGTGTCCAGCGACTGTCCCAGCCATAGAGGAAAGAGCAGGGCCGCTCGGCTGAAACACATCAAGGGCAGTATCACCGGCTCAAGTGAACTGGACACCTGAAAGAAACACTCTCAGCTCGCCCACAACCGGCCTCCACCCCTTCCCGGGCCTGCTCCACTCCACACAGCTGCTCTCTCACACCCTGTGTCTACAAGGGCCTTCAGAGACCTACTGTGAGAGAAGACACACACACACAGGCCCTTGGCCACGGGATGCGGCGTCAGATGGAGGGACGCAGATAACCCACTGAACTCTGCGATGACACACAGCAGAACACAGCCGCGGCCAGCAGCCAACTTCACACCAAGCGGCCCCCAAGGGGGGCTGTGGTGCTATGGAAAGAGGAGGCAGCCAGGCAGAGGCTATGCATCAATATTTGTCTATATCTAATCTCTAACCCTTCTTATCCATTCCAGAAATTCCTTCCTGAAAACCAGGACTCATTTCAACTTCCTGTTTAAAAACCTTTGTTGATGGCCACTGTCTATGCAAGATAAAGTCCTTGAGTGAACACTATGTAAATCATGCGTACCTACACACACGGACATACACACTCCACTTCCTCCAGGAAGCCTTCCAGACTGACAGCACCCCTGGCCGCCCCAACAGTCTGCGGATGCCAGGGTCAATGAGAGACATTCCCTACAACTGCGGACCTACGACACGCTGCGCCTAACGCAGGTTCAAGTACTGACACTGTCCCTTCCTAGCTTTGTGACCTTGAAAGAACACCTTTAAAGAAAAAAAGGTTGATTGATTTTATACAGGATGCAGGCGCCCCAGGCAGTGACTTTCCCCACTACACCATAATGCCGGCCCTTTTTAACAAACACCTTAACCACCTCTCACAGCTCCACTTTCTTTCCCTGTAAAAAGCAGCTGGAGAGAACTGGAGCTAACACACACAAGGTCCTGCCCCGGAGCAGTACTCACACTCACTCGCCGTCGCTACTGTAGGGACTACTCAGCTTGCCACAGAGAACTACACACCAAGCCCTGATGACCACCGAACTATGGGCAGCCCTGCCCCTGAGGGACCTCACTGGCCACCCCCTGGCGGTTCAAGACAGTCTACTGGGAGTCCAGAAACAACAGGACATGCACCCAGAGCACAATGCTGAGAACACTTGCCCATTCACTCTGTATCTTAAAGCCTCCAGGAATGACATTTTAAAATACCTGTTTCCAAAGAGCATTAAAAGAAAAACCATTTACGACGTTCGGGATTGCTCCAGGTATCAGAGACAAGAGAGAAGTCGGTCCTTAAACACTTTTCATTCATGGCTCCTGCCGAGTCCCCTGACAGCCACAGAGCTCTCCAGGACAAGGACACTCACCAGAGGGGCTCAGCCTAAAAAGGCAGGCGCGTGGCAGGGGCAGGAAGACAGCACAACCAGGCAGACTCCCCACTATTATTTTTTTAATATTTTATTTATTTGAAATAGAGTTAGAGAGAGAGAGGTCTTCCATCTGCTGGTTCACTCCCCAGATGGCCACAACGGCCGGAGCTGCACAGATCCGAAGCCAGGAGCCAGGAGCTTCTTCTGGGTCTCCCACACGGGTGCCCCCCCCATTATAAACATACAATCCAACCTTCTGTCTCCTCCTCTCCCACCCTTCCCCAAACACAGAAGCAGACAAGTGAGAGCAAGTAATCTTGCTCCTACCAATTAGGGGAAACACATTATGCAATGAATTCATCATTTGGTTCAAAGGTTCAAAAATCCAGAGACCAACGTCAGGGTTCCCTGTTCAGGAGTCTACTGCTCCTTGAACTGCAGCCGTTGAGGGGTAAGGTGTGCAGTCACGGGGTGGCACACCACTGAAACGCAGCAAACATTCTCAAGAGCTCTCCACATAAGAGGCCAACATGGTGGCACAGCAAGTAAAGCCGCTGCCTGTGACACCAGCATCCCTTCTGTGTGCCTAGCTGCTCCAGTTCCAGTCCAGTTCTCTGCTAATGGCCTGAGAAAGCAATGGTGGAGACCCAGAGAAAGCTCCTAACTCCTGGCTTCAGCCTGGTCAGCCCTGGCTGTCATGGCCATCTGGAACACTCTCTCTCTGTAACCCTTTCAAAAAATAAATAAATCTTTTTCCCCCCAAAGAAACATTTTATTTAATGAGGACAAATATCGTAAGTACAAATTTAGTAATATAGAGATTCTTCCCACCCCAACTCCTCTCTCTCCCATTCCCAGTCCCATTCTCCATTAAGATTCATTGTCAGGCCGGCACCCCAGCTCACTAGGCTAATCCTCCGCCTGCAGTGCCGGCACACCAGGTTCTAGTCCCGGTCGGGGTGCCGGATTCTGTCCCAGTTGCCCCTCTTCCAGGCCAGTTCTCTGCTATGGCCTGGGAGTACAGTGGAGGATGGCCCACGTGCTTGGGTCCTGCACCTCATGGGAGACCAGGATAAGCACCTGGCTCCTGCCTGCAGATCAGCGCAGTGCACCAGCCGCGGCAGCCATTGGAAGGTGAATCAACAGCAAAGGAAGACCTTTCTCTCTGTCTCTCTCTCTCTCACTGTCCACTCTGCCTGTCAAAAAAAAAAAAAAATCCACAATCTCCATCAGTATTTAGACAAGGACATAAGCAACATAGAAGTTCTCTCTTCCCTTCAGAGACAAGTACCTCCTTCTTTGATGGCCACTTCTTTCTACTGGGGTCTCTCACAGAGATCCCTCATGTAGGACATTTTTTGTCAGTGTCTTGGCTTTCCTTGCCTGAAATGCTCTCATGGGCTTTTCAGCCAAATCAGAATGCCTTGAGGGCTGGTTCTGAGGTCAGAATGCTATTTAAAGCGATTATCATTCTATGAGTCTGCTGTGTGTACTGCTTCCCATGTTGGAACATTCTCTTCTTTTTAATTCTATTATTATTACTAGACATTTGATCTTATTTATATATCCCTTTAACACTTAATCCTATCTATATGATTACTTTAACACTTAATATGATCACTTTAACACTTAAGACGGCATTTTTACCAACCAGCTTAATAGGATTTGGGATCCCATGCCAAGTTTTTAAACTGCACCCTTAGAAGTAAGTCTGTAGGAATGTATGCAGAATTATATAGCTTTACAGTTATAAACTTCCTCCTCCCTTATTCCCATACTTATTTTTTTTACTGAGATCTATTTACAATTGACTTTATACACAAATGATTAACTCTATGTAAAGCAAAGAGTTCAACAAATAGTATGAAGAAGAGGAAAAAAAAACTGTTCCTTGACGGTCAAGACAAGGGCTGTTCAAGTCATTGCTTCTCAAACTGTCAATTTCACCTCTACAGATTTCCTTGTAGGTGCTCTATTAATTACCACAGTTCAGGGAGAACATGTGGCATTTGTCCCTTTGGGGCTTATTTCACTGAGTATGATGTTTTCCAGATTCATCCATTTTGTTGCAAATGACCAGATTACATTTTTTTAACCATTGTGTAGTATTCCATAGAGTACATATCCCATAATTCCTTTATCTAGTCTTCAGTTGATGGGCATTTAGGTTGATTCCATGTCTTAGCTGTTGTGAATTGAGCTGCAATAAACATGGGAATACAGATAACTCTTTTATTTGCTGATTTCATTTCCCTTGGTAAATTCCCAGGAGTGGGAGGGCTGGGTCACAGGAAGGTCTGCATTCAGATTTCTGAGGTATCTCCAAACTGTCTTCCACAGTGGTTTTACCAGTTTACATTCCCACCAACAGTGGGTTAAATCTTTATTTAAAAAAAAAAACTCTGTGCTAAACAGAGCTTAGTTCACAGTTGCCAACAAACTTCCCTCTTATATTTTTGAGATTTATTTATTTGAAAGACAGAGTTACAGAGAGAGGTAGAGAGAGGAAGAGAAAGGTCTTCCATCACTGGACTACCCCCAGATGGCCAACATGATCTGACCTCAGAACTGAAGGGTCCTCGTGGCAGCCGTGTATGCCTTTGTCCCAGCCCACACGTCTACACTGCGCCAGTGTGGGGCTAACTGTGGGTCTGATAGAAAAGGCAGTCCCCGCTCTCACCGTGCCTGACCCCCAGCCCTGCAAAGGAGGAGGAGCAAGGGAGCCAGTCACACCACAGATGGGGAGCAAACGCAGGGGCAGACTTGTAGTCTGCAGGCCCAAGGCAGGAGACCCCGGAACTCAATCTGAAGGCGCACAGGAGTCCAGCAGGCAGGGCTGAGTGAGCACCTGCAGCAGAGGCAACGGACGAGGACGCAGAGGCAGCGCAGCAGGGAAGCCGGGGCAGAGCCGAGCCACCAGGCCAGCAGTTGGAAGTTCATCCTTACGGCAACAGGAACTGCTCAAGAATTTTAATCCCAACAGCCAACCCCTCCCTGACTGACACCCAGATCAAGCCTTAGAAGACAGCCACAGAAACTACTTTTCCAATACAGTTCAAGAGTTAAGGGAAGGGCCCAGCGCCGCGCCTCACTAGGCAAATCCTCCGCCTGCTGCGCCAGCACCCCGGGTTCTAGTCCCAGTTGGGGAGCCGGTTCTGTCCCGGTTGCTCCTCTTCCAGTCCAGCTCTCTGCTGTGGCCTGGGAGTGCAGTGGAGGATGGCCCAAGTGCTTGGGCCCTGCACCCCATGGGAGACCAGGAGATGCACCTGACTCCTGCCTTCGGATCAGTGCAGCACATTGCCGTGGCAGCCATCTAGGGGGTGAACCAATGGAAGGAAGACCTTTCTCTTTGTCTCTCTCTCACTGTCTAACTCTGCCTGTCCAAAAAAAAAAAAAATTTTAAGGGAAGGGGCTGGTGCCATGGCATAGTGGTTTAATCCTCCGCCTGCAGTGCTGGCATCCCATTGGGGAGCCAGTTCATGTCCTGGTTGCTCCATTTCCAATCCAGCTCTCTATTATGACCTGGAAAAGCAGAAGATGGCCCAAGTCCTTGGGCCCCTGCACCCACATGGGAGACCGGGAAGAAGCTCCTGGCTCCTGGCTTCAGATTAGCACAGTTCCAGCCACTGGGGCCATTTGGGGAGTGAATCAATGGAGGGAAGACCTCTCTCTCTCTCTCATGTCTATGATCCTACCTCTCAAATAAAATAAATAAAATTCAAAAGAAAAAAGAAAAAAAAGATACATCTAAAAAAAATTAAGGGAAAACATGAATCTAAATCTATGTTTCAATAGAAAGCACGGTCCTAACACTTCCTGCATGTGGTTACCCTCTCTGCATCTGTCTCATCCGTAAAAGCGGTCGGCAGCCATTGCAAAGATTGTGTTGGATCCAAACGGCTGGTACAGACAAGGTGCTGGCAACAAGGGAAAATTCCACCATGTCTTAGTCCACCCAGCACTCAGTCACAGCTCTACCACAGCAGCACCTACAACACTCACAGTCACAGCTCTACTACAGCACCCACAGCACTCACAGTCACAGCTCTACTACAGCACCCACAGCACTCACAGTCACAGCTCTACTACAGCACCCACAGTCACAGCTCTACTACAGCATCCACAGCACTCACAGTCACAGCTCTACTACTCTAGGACCTACAGCACTCACAGTCACAGCTCTACCACAGCACCCACAGCACTCACAGTCACAACTCTACTACAGCACCCACAGCACTCACAGTCACAGCTCTACTACGGCAACCACAGCACTCACAGTCACAGCTCTACTACAGCACCCACAGCACTCACAGTCACAGCTCTACCACAGCACCCACAGCACTCACAGTCACAGCTCTACTACAGCACCTACAGCACTCACAGTCACAGCTCTACTACAGCACCCACAGCACTCAGTCACAGCTCTACTACAGCACCCACAGCACTCACAGTCACAGCTCTACTACAGCTCCTACAGCACTCACAGTCACAGCTCTACTACAGCACCCACAGCACTCACAGTCACAGCTCTACCACAGCACCCACAGCACTCAGTCACAGCTCTACTACAACACCTACAGCACTCACAGTCACAGCTCTACTACAACACCTACAGCACTCACAGTCACAGCTCTACTACAGCACCTACAGCACTCAGTCACAGCTCTACTACAGCACCTACAGCACTCAGTCACAGCTCTACTACAGCACCCACAGCACTCACAGTCACAGCTCTACTACAGCACCTACAGCACTCACAGTCACAGCTCTACTACAGCACCCACAGCACTCACAGTCACAGCTCTACTACAGCACCCACAGCACTCAGTCACAGCTCTACTACAGCACCCACAGCACTCACAGTCACAGCTCTACTACAGCACCCACAGCACTCAGTCACAGCTCAACTACAGCACCCACAGCACTCACAGTCACAGCTCTACTACAGCTCCTACAGCACTCACAGTCACAGCTCTACCACAGCACCCACAGCACTCACAGTCACAGCTCTACCACAGCACCTACAGCACTCACAGTCACAGCTCTACTACAGCACCCACAGCACTCACAGTCACAGCTCTACCACAGCACCCACAGCACTCACAGTCACAGCTCTACTACAGCACCTACAGCACTCACAGTCACAGCTCTACCACAGCACCCACAGCACTCACAGCCACAGCTCTACTACAGCTCCTACAGCACTCACAGCCACAGCTCTACTACAGCACCCACAGCACTCACAGTCACAGCTCTACTACAGCACCCACAGCACTCACAGTCACAGCTCTACTACAGCACCTACAGCACTCACGGTCACAGTTCTACTACCGGAGGACCCACAGCACTCACAGTCACAGCTCTACCACAGCACCTACAGCACTCACAGTCACAGCTCTACTACAGCACCCACAGCACTCACAGCCACAGCTCTACTACAGCTCCTACAGCACTCACAGTCACAGCTCTACTACAGCACCCACAGCCACAGCTCTACTATAGCACCTACAGCACTCACAGTCACAGCTCTACTACAGCAGCACCCACAGCACTCACGGTCACAGCTCTACTACTCTAGGACCTACAGCACTCACAGTCACAGCTCTACCACAGCACCCACAGCACTCACAGTCACAGCTCTACCACAGCACCTACAGCACTCAGTCACAGCTCTACTACAGCACCCACAGCACTCACAGTCACAGCTCTACTACAGCAGCACCCACAGCACTCACGGTCACAGTTCTACTACCGGAGGACCCACAGCACTCACAGTCACAGCTCTACTACAGCACCTACAGCACTCACAGTCACAGCTCTACTACAGCACCCACAGCACTCACAGTCACAGCTCTACTACAACAGCACCCACAGCACTCACGGTCACAGTTCTACTACAGCACCCACAGCACTCACAGTCACAGCTCTACTACAGCACCCACAGCACTCACAGTCACAGCTCTACCACAGCACCCACAGCACTCACAGTCACAGCTCTACTACAGCACCCACAGCACTCACAGTCACAGCTCTACTACAGCAGCACCCACAGCACTCACAGTCACAGCTCTACTACCGGAGGACCCACAGCACTCACGGTCACAGCTCTACTACAGCACCCACAGCACTCACAGTCACAGCTCTACTACAACACCCACAGCACTCACAGTCACAGCTCTACTACAGGACCCACAGTCACAGCTCTACTACAGCAGCACCCACAGCACTCACAGTCACAGTTCTACTACCGGAGGACCCACAGCACTCACGGTCACAACTCTACTACTCTAGGACCTACAGCACTCACGGTCACAGCTCTACTACTGTAGGACCTACAGCACTTTTATCAAGACCCACTGCCCAGAGGTCAAAAAGCAAACCAAGAAACTCCCACCTCCAGAGAAGCACTGTACAATCGTACTGCCTCAGGGGTTTCTCTGAGCTGCTCTGTGACTGACAGGAAATGAAGGAGCAACCCGTTCTGCACATACACCGTCAGAAAGCACGGCAAGGGGAGTCCCATAATGACAGCCATTGCGGGTTGGGATTGGCCCCTCCCACCTTCCCAGCCACAGCCAGGTCCCCTCCTGGGCCCCACCCCATCCGCCAGGCATAGAAGGCTCATTGTCCCAGCTTCACCAGTCTGCCCTGGCAGCTCCCCAGCCACCTCCCAAGATGAAACACAGCCCAGGAGCCACCATCCAGGAAGCTCATTAAGCCTCCACGCCTGGGGCCCCGTGTGGTCCAGCAATTCCGGCAGGCACTGGCCTGTGACAGGGCCCCACTGTTAAAGGGCCGAGAACACACATGAGAAGTAGAGAAAAACCCAGGCTACAGGAAGCCAAGAAGAACAGAGAAAGGGAGATCTGTAGCCCTAGCAACACAATTCCTCTATCTATGGATTTCACTGCTCAGAAAATTTCCCCAAAAATTTGACAGATTTTCCAACAAATGGTACTTTAAACAACTGCACAGTCATAAGTGAGACAATAAAACCTCAGAGGCCAGCACTGTGGCGTAGCAGGTAAAGCCGCCACCTGCAGTACTAGAATCCCACGTGGGTGCTGGTTCTAGTCCCGGCTGCTCCACTTCTGACCCAGCTCTCTGCAATGGCCTGGGAAAGCAGTGGAGGATGGCCCAAGTGCTTGGGCCCCTGCACCATGTGGGAGACCTGGATGGAGCTCCTGGCTCCTGGCTTCGGCCTGGCCCAGCCCTAGTTGTTGCAGCCTTTTGGGGAGTGAACCGATGGACAGAAGATCTCTCTTTCTGTCCCTCTCTCTCTCTCTCTGTAACTCTGCCTTTCAAATCTTCCTAAAACTATGAAATGCCTCAAAAAGATATGAGAAAACATATGTGACCTTGGGTTAGGTAAAGATTTTACCTGTGACGCCAGCCAAAATGAAACCAAAAAAGCACAAACCGCAGAATAAAAAACTGACTTCATCGAGTTTTTTAAAGTTCTGCTTCCAGGGGGCCTAGAGGTCGGGACTCTGGTGAAGGCACCTGTGCCCCACACTGGGGTGCTCCTACCCCAGCTTCCTGCTGATGTGCACTGAGAGGCAGCAGTGACGGCCCAAGCGGCTGGGCTCCTGCACACTTGAGGGAGACCTGGACTACATGCCCAGTTCTGGGCTTGGCCTAGCCCACGCCCAGCCGTTGCTGGCATTTAAGAAGAAAGCCAGCATATGAGAGCACTCTCTCTCTCTCACCCTTCTGTTTCTCTGCCTCCCAAATAAATTTAAAAAACAAACTTCCACTTCACTATTAAGACATTATTAAGAAAATGAGAAGACAGAGGCCAGCATTGTAGAGACGCAGGTTAAGCTGTAGCCTGCAACGCCAGCATTTCATATGGGCACCAGTTCGAGTCCCAGCTGCTCCACTTCTGATCCAGTCTCCTGCTAATGCACCTGGGAAAGCAGCAGCAGATGGCCCAAGCACCTGAGCCCCTGCCACCCATGTAGGTGACTCAGATGGAGTTCTAACCCAGCCTGGCCATTGCAGCCATTCTGAGAGTAAACAGTGGATAGAAGATCTCTCTATATAGCTCTTTTTCTCCCTCCCTCATTCTGTAACTCTGTCTTTCCAATAAGTAAGTAAATCTTTTTTAGAAAACTTATTTATGTATTTTGAATGGTAAGGTTACAGAGAGAGAGAGAAAGAGACAGAATGAGAGAGAGAGAGATCTTCCATCCACTGGTTCACTACCCAATTGGCCACAATGGTCAGAGATGGGCTGATCTAAAGCCAGGAACCAGGAGCATCTGCCAGGTCTCCCACATGGGTGCCGGGACCCAAGCACTTGGGCCATCTTCTACTGCTTTTTCAGGCACAATCAGCAGGGAGCTGGATCAGAAGTGGAGCAGCCGGGACTTGAACCTGCACCCATATGGGATGCCAGCACTACAGGCAGTGGCTTTACCCGCTATGTCACAATCCCGGCCCCAAGCAAATAAAGCTTTAAAAATATTAATGCTGGCTGGCGCCGCGGCTCAATAGGCTAATCATCCACCTTGCGGCGCCGGCACACCAGGTTCTAGTCCCGGTCGGGGCGCCGGATTCTGTCCCGGTTGCCCCTCTTCCAGGCCAGCTCTCTGCTGTGGCCGGGAGGGCAGTGGAGGATGGCCCAAGTGCTTGGGCCCTGCACCCCATGGGAGACCAGGAGAAGCACCTGGCTCCTGCCTTCGGATCAGCGCAGTGCACCAGCCGCAGTGGCCATTGGAGTGTGAACCCATGGCAAAGGAAGACCTTTCTCTCTGTCTCTCTCTCTCACTGTCCACTGTGCCTGTCCAAAAAAAAAAAAAAAATTTAATGCTATTAGGTAAAATAAGCCAGACTACACAGAGTGCAGTGTATGGTTTCATTCATACAAAACTGTAGAAAGTGCGAACAACACAAAACAACACAGTGGTTGCATGTAACAGGCAAAGAAGGTTAAGGGACCACAGAGTAGCAGAGGGAGACTCTTGGGGGCCATGGGTGTGTTCATGATCATGTCTGCAGTAATGGGTCGGCAGCATGCACATATTGCCAAAAGTTAACAAACTGTACTTATTTTTTTTTTTTTGACAGGCAGAGTGGACAGTGAGAGAGAGAGACAGAGAGAAAGGTCTTCCTTTGCCATGGGTTCACACTCCAATGGCCGCCGCACCGTGCTGATCCGAAGGCAGGATCCAGGTGCTTCTCCCGGTCTCCCATGGGGTGCAGGGCCCAAGCACTTGGGCCATCCTCCACTGCACTCCCGGCCACAGCAGAGAGCTGGCCTGGAAGAGGGGCAACCGGGACAGAATCCGGCGCCCCAACCGGGACTAGAACATGGTGTGCCGGCGCCGCAAGGTGGATGATTAGCCTATTGAGCCGCGGCGCTGGCCAACAAACTGTACTTAATTTATTTGAAAGGCAGAGAGAGAGAGAAGGAGAGAGAGGGTAAGAGAGAGATCTTCCTTCTGCTGGTTCACTCCCCAACAGCCTCAACAGCCAGGGCTGAGCCAGGCCAAAATCAGCAGCTAGGAACTCCATCCTGGTCTTACGTGAGTGGCAGGGGTCCAAGCACCTGGATCACCACCCACTGCCTTCCCAGGCACCTTAAGCTGGATTGGAAGCAGAGCAGCTGGGACATGAACCAGCACTCCAAAATGGGACGCCAGTGTAACAGTGTGGGATGCCGTAACCTGCTGTGTGACAATGACAGCCCCAAACTGTTCACTTTAAACAAGGGCAATTTACTGTCTGTTTTCTCTAACTTGATAAAAACTGAAGATTTGTGGGGAGAAAACCCTATGGCTATTAACTTTTTATTTCATCAAAACTATTCAAAAAAATGCAAACTCAACAAGAGGTGTTTGTGCAGGGGGCACCTCAGGGCCCGGCTCCGCCAGGACTCCAGAACCTGGTGCTGGTGCAGTGGGCGCCTCAGGGCCCGGCTCTGCCAGGACTCCAGAACCTGGTGCTGGTGCAGTGGGAGCCGCAGGGCCCGGCTCCGCCAGGACTCCAGAACCTGGTGCTGGTGCAGTGGGCGCCTCAGGGCCCGGCTCCGCCAGGACTCCAGCTTCCTGCTAATGCACACCCTGGTAGGCAGCTGGCAAAGAAGAAAGTCCTAGGTTGCTGCCACCCACGGGGAAGGCCAGACTGCGATCCTGAACTCCATCTGACCTGGCCCAACCCTGGCCGCTGCAGACATTTGGAAGGTAAACCAGCAGGAGGCAGGCCACTCCTGTGTGTCTGTCTCTCTTCCTCTCAAATACATAAAGATATATTTTTAAATTTTTTTTAAAAGGAGCTTTTATCACCAACACTAAAAGAAAAGACATTTTAAAAGATCTGAGCACAACAGTCACTCTCTCACTGAGAGAATGGGCAGCCGCCGACCCCACAAGTCAGGCCCACTGTCCTCCTCTTCCTCCCAGTGCTGACACCCTGGCTTCACGGACAGGCCGAGGCCACACTGTCCTCACAGAACCTCCCTCCTCAACCCGGCGGCTCCTGCCATGGTGCGGACAGCGGTGTGCATTGGGGGCCCAGACACTGCTCCCCTGCCCCTGTGGAGGACAAGCGTGCACAAGAACGTGGCCATGGAAGCCGTGCACAGCAGCTCACCCTTCCTCACAGCACTCGCGCTTTCTGTATGCCAAGGTCACAGTCAACAGGAAGACTCCTCCCTGGGATTCCTCCAGGCTAAAGTCCACTGAGTAAGTGGGAATACAATCTGAGCTCTCAAGACCACGACGTGGACTGGACTCGCTCTGCTCCTATAGCGTCAGAACACCAACAAGATCCACGCCCCAGAGGGAATCTCTGGGTGAAATGGCACAGTGGCTGGTGATCCCGCCCCCATGTCACCACTGCACTGGTAAGAACATCTGTGCAGGGGAGTGGGCCTTCTCTTTAACCCATCTCTCCAGGTACCAGGGCCTCCAGGCCAGGCCTAAGTCCTAAGTCAAACAAGGAAGGATATTGCCAAACATACCAAATAATTTACTGGACTTACTATTTAAACAAAGCAAGTATACAGGGTCGGTGCTGTGCGACACACACGTGGTGCCAGCACACACGTGCCAGTTCACGTCCTGGCTGCTCCACTTCTGACCCAGTTCCCTGCTAAGGCACTTGAGCGAGCAACAGTGCTTGAGTCCCGGCCACCCACATGGGAGGCCCGGATGGAGCTCCTGCTTCCTGGCTTCAGCCTGGCCCAGCTCCAGCCACTGCAGTCATCTGGGCACTGAACCAGTAGATGGAAGATTTCTCTGTGAGTGTGTGAGTGTGTGTGTGTGTGTCTCCCGCTCTCTAACTCTGCCTTTCAAATAAAAGAATGAATTAGGAAGAGTGAGCAAACAAGCAGACAGACACACCCTGCACACAGCCGGTCTGGCCCCCTGCAGCCCCAAGCATGTGCACAGTGCAGCGCTGTTCACCCTCAGGACACTCCCAGGGAAGATGACCACACAAGTCCGCGCAGACAGGAATCCCAGGGTCTCTGCCCCCAGGCACGGTCTAGAAAGCAAGGCACAGATTTTAGAAAGCACCATCCCTTAGCCTCTCGCCTCCTCACTCCAGACAGTCACACTGAGAGGGCCCACGCGCCCAATCCAGGGCAGCTGGGATGCTGTCCCTGAAGCCCCGCACGTCCCCTCCCGACCCCGGCCTTGCAGTCTGTGAAGACAACCGCCACAGCCACGCCCTGGCGCTGCTCAGTCCCTGCGCCTGCGCTTCCAATCCCGCCTCCTCCTGGTGCATCCTGGGAGGCCACAGAGGGTGGCTCAAGTACCTGGGTTCCTGCCACCCACGTGGGAGACCCAGACGGAGTTCCGGGCTCTTGGCTTGGGCCAGTCCCAGCCACGGCAGTTGCAGGGAGTGAACCAATGGATGGAAGATTCTCCTACCCCTCTCTCCCTCCCTCCCTCCCTCCACCACCTCCCAAATAGACGAAAATAAACAAACATTAAAGAAAAAAAACCACCACCTCCTCGTGGGCTCAGCGATCCTCCATCTTGTCAGCAACCCCCACTCCAGCACCCGGTCTCGTCTCACCGGATTTCAGGCCAGGATTGAAGTGTGCTGTGCCCCTTAGCCGAAAAACTCCACTGAGCCCACTGCCACCTCAGGACTCTGCTCCCAACAACCATCTGCTGGTTGCAGGGGCCAACGCTCCCCCTCCCATTCTTGAGGCTGCTACAGACCCCGCCGGCCAGCAGGACTAGCTATCACGCTCAATGCACGTGTCATCAGTCCGAGCACACCCAGCCCCATTGTCCCTCTGTAACGTGAGCCGACTGTGCTGACAGTGGAGAGAGCTCCGTGGAGAGAGCTCGTTCTGGCCCGGGCTCAGGCTTCCAAGTAACTCCACAAGTGCAGCCCTGGTCTGACTAAAGAGGGCAAGTCTCGGAAAAAGGCAGAGCTACGCAGTTACTCAGCACAAATATTTACGGAACGAGCAGCTGGGGGTGCCAGGAGGGTGGCAGCTTGCAGGCTTCCAGGCAGCAGAAGGCTTCTGCTGGAACAGGACTGAGTCAGGATCACACCGCCTCCCCGCCCCTCCACGCAGCAGATCAAGCATCTTAAAGCCACTCTTCAGAAGTTACTCTGCTCATTGGGCAGAGCCTTAAAAGTTACCAGAAAACTATCTGGTACAGACCCCGCCCCCAGCCAAGCGCTCAGTAACCTGCGACGCAGATGCCGCCAGCCAGGCCGGCACAGGGACTGGGGAGGGGCCCCGCAGCTCTGCCAACAGTAAACACAGTCGCTGCCTTCCAGGGTCTGTAGTGGACCCCACGTGAGGCCTTGAAGCACACCGCAGCCACGCCCCTCCGGGAGCCAGGCACTGGATGTGACAACCAAGTGAGGTTTATTCTGACAGCTGAAAGAACCAGCAGAGAACAGACGGTCCAGGACGACGTGGACACACTCCACTCCTCGCGGGCACTTCCGAGGATGTCCTGGGCCTGCCTCGCGAGCTCCCTCAAGCCCAAGCAGCATGCTGATCAGACACGCCACACTCCCCAGCTCTCAGGCCAGGCACTTCAGCACACCAGCCCAGCGTTCTCACCTGCAGAACCAAGTCGTCTGAGGATGAGTGGAATCAGGCAAGGAAAAGTAGGGCACCTGACACAAAATAGGCCTCAATTTACAAGTCTGACATTTTTAAAAAACCATTAGCATAATGATGTGAAGACATGACTTAGCTGGGGAAGAAAAGGCTGGAAGAAACCAGGAGAGTTGGCAATGAGCCCAGCCCCAAGCAGGTGCATCGAGGCGGGGCCGCTCCCGCCCACTGGGCTGGCCTTCCTCCTGCACTGGCCTGGGGCACTGAATCATGCCCACTGTCTCCCAAGCCAGCATGTGAGATCTAAGTCTATCTGGTTCCTGCTGTAACCCCAGTGCCCAGCACATGGCAGGTATTCAAATATTTGTTAAATAAATGAACGTGAATTTATAAAGCCCTCAGAATTGCATGCAAAACTGTGTGCATCCATTTCTGGGGAGAGAACCAATTTTCACAAAATCCTGGAGGAGTAAGAAACCAAACACGGGTCCAGGAACTGCTGAATCCTAACCAGGTGTCTAAAACACCAATGGCCGCAGTCTAGTCAGTCGCGCAGGGAATCACAGAGCAGAGTCTGCCAAGCAGGACTGTCCAGGAAAAGAGGAGGCTGTCAGGGGCTGGCCAGCCCCCGAGCAACCTCTAAATCAGCCATGGCAAGGCCCCCGCTCTGCGTCTGGGTTTGGATTCAGGAACAGATTTTGCAAGTGGGGTGGGTTGGGACAAGAGGAAGCGAAGGAATTTGTTCAATAAAACAAAAAATTAAAATCGCCGGCACCGTGAGGGCACGCTAGCAGACACAGGTGAGGGTGAGCCAGGCCGACGCTCCGCCCTGCGTCCCATGCTGGAGTCCTGGCTCCACGTCTGATGTCCTGAATGGCACCGGGTAACAGCCCACATAACTGGGTCCCTGCCATCCACATGGGCGATTCACACTGAGTTCCATGCGCTTGGCTATGGCCTGGCCCAGCACCAGCTGTTGTAGGCATTTGGAGAGTGAACCAAAGGACTGCAGCTTTCTGTGTCACTCTGCCTTTCAAATAAAGTAAATAAATAAAGATTTTTTATTTATTTATTTATTTTTTTGTGACAGGCAGAGTGGACAGTGAGAGAGAGAGACAGAGAGAAAGGTCTTCCTTTGCCGTTGGTTCACCCACCAATGGCTGCCGCGGACAGCGCACCGCACTCATCCGATGGCAGGAGCCAGGTGCTTATCCTGGTCTCCCATGGGGTGCAGGGCCCAAGCACTTGGGCCATCCTCCACTGCACTCCCGGGCCACAGCAGAGAGCTGGCCTGGAAAAGGGGCAACCGGGACAGAATCCGGCGCCCCGACCGGAACTAGAACCCGGTGTGCCGGTGCCGCAAGGCGGAGGATTAGCCTGTTGAGCCATGGCGCGGGCCAATAAATAAATATTTTTAAAGTTCATTTATAAACAATGCCTGCGGGGCACCACTGTCCTGAGGAGGTGGGGCAACTGTGGGGACCACCAATGCCCTGAGACAGACCGGGTGTGCTGAGCTCCCCTGGAGTGTGCGGCCCAGAGCAGGGCAGCTGCGAGGACACCAACACAGCACAGGACACATCTCCATTCACCCAATCGGCATGACAATCCTACTGTCATCCCCACCTGGAAGGTGACGGAGGTCCCACAGTAAACTACAGAACTAGGATCACGCCCAGGCAAACCAGCTGCCACAGAGCTCCTCGGCCGGTAACTAGTGACGACTCGCCGTATCCACCCAGAGGCACTCGCTCAGGGCTGGCCCACGACAGGGCTTGCACCTGTGCCACTGCTCCCGAGAATCCCTCTTCCGGGGAAAGTTCCCCGGGTCCGGATCGGGGCCCAAAGTCAGGCCCTTCTAGACAGCCAGAGGCTGCACAGGCGCAGGGAGAGGCTCTGGCGGAACTGGCAACCCACCGGCTCCACCCAGAGAGGGAACATCCCGCGGCAGCTCCACCTCTGCCAATCCTGCCTCTTCACCTCTGGGAGAGGGCACGTGCTGCTGCAAACTACCCCACACTTTGTGAACTGCAAGTCCCTGGTAGAACATAGGTCTGAAACAGCAGTTCTGGAAAGGGGCACACACAGGAAACACGTCCGGGGAGCACCGAGGGCCCCAGGGGGCGGCTCTACAGCGCCTCCCGGCCCTGGGGCAGCTCCAGCCCACCCCTGCCACAGCGAGCCAGGCCCAGAGCTGTGCACAGGGCAAGCCGGGGGCGAGTGCCGCCAGCCGCCGGGCAGTCCCCACAGGAGACACGGCGGCACGCACCCATCTTCTCCCGTGCCTTGTGCGAGCTGCTGGGCTCTGACTCCAGGATTCTCGCTCAGGCGAGACCCAGCTCTGGGCCCCCGCACCCCTGGTCTGAGGAGCAGAAGAAACTTGGAGGGAGAGCAGGACAGACACAGCTGGGGTGCGGGCTGCTGAGGAGCCAGCAAAGCCCAGTCTCCGAGCACATCAGCCCACTCCGTGGCGTGCCAGTCAGTGCCGCTGGGCAGCGAGCAGGGACGGCCAGGGAAGGCAGCAGGAAGGCTGGGCAGGACGAGGGCAGGCTGAGCGCGTGGGGCCTCTGGGGCTTGGCAGTGACCATCTGGCTCAACCGAGAAGC
Source organism: Sylvilagus floridanus (assembly GCA_949820135.1). Classification (NCBI taxonomy): domain Eukaryota; kingdom Metazoa; phylum Chordata; class Mammalia; order Lagomorpha; family Leporidae; genus Sylvilagus; species Sylvilagus floridanus. The sequence goes on along the minus strand of OX463231.1, from coordinate 40,903,748 downwards.
CCTGAGGAGGACGTGGGGCCTTCACCACACACAGAAACAGGCTGGCCGGTTGCCTAGGCAACAGCACCCTGGACGTGTTGAGGCATCCGCAGAACCAGGGCAAAGTACAATTTCCCTGCTTGTGATGAAAGTGCCAGACTGCCAGGCCAGAGCCAGGCCAGACTGCCGAGGTCGGTTTTATTGACAGAATGAACAGGGGTGGAGAAGGCAGGCAGGAAGCAGGGCCCCGGAGCACTGGCACCCAGAACCCACTTGCTCCCGGGAAACAGTGCCTCTCTGTCTCTGCGTCCTTTCTGACAGCTTCCTCTTGCTTCCACCTTAGAATGCAGTGAAGTCATTTTGTCTGGTGGACAACTCAGCTTTTCTTAGATGGGAAAAGAGGAACCAAGAAGAGCGAGCTTTATGCCCAGTGAGGCCAAAGAACTAAAAGGGAAACAGCCCAGGGTTTGGGTGTGGGGTGCACACAGCAGGAATCCAAGGGAGGGAACCCAGGGGGAGGAGGCGAGGTTGGGGGCCTGCCATGGCTCCCCAGCAGCACCTCGGTGTCCCTACAAAGCCCCTTGTCCTTTGCAGCCACCAGGGAAAAAAGAACTTCATGCAGTCTGGTGGTGAATGACAGGTTCAATGGGAAACAAAAGGACACAGTGGACATCAGGAGAAAAGCAAGAGAGTGCCCGTCGCACTGTCAACTTCCCAGTGTGTCCCCAGAGTCGTCTGCCTCGAGTAATGGACAGGAACATGCGAGAGAGAAGCATCTAGAAGCTACCAAGCCACAGAGGCCCCCGCGTCGCCAGTGTCCTGATGACTGATTCCAGCGGAAACAACCCTGCAGAGTGGAAAGTGAGCAAAAGACCAGAGCGGGGCCTAGGAGGCATCTTGCTGCAGACCAGGGCGACGCAGCAGAGAGCCACCACAGCATGTACAGCTCTGGGGACACAGCGTTGGCTCAGGAGGCAGAGCAGTAACTTCCGGAAGCGCTCCCTCTCGCTGGTGGAGGTGAAGGCCCGTGATACCCAGAACGCCAGAGGCAGTGCCACTCGCTGAAGAGGCACGCATGAAAGCGGCTCAGCCCCAGACGCCCGGGAGCGCCAAAGGCCAACGCACCTGCCTCACAGAGAGAACCTTCCAGTTTTCCACCCAAAAACACCAGAAAGATAACCTGATGCGCAACAGAGGCGGCTTTCACAACACTGTGAGATGCCCACATCCTTTGGCCCAAGATTTCAGCTCCTGAGAATTTCCTCTAGGAACCGACGACACAGACGAAGAGAAATGGATCTGCACACTGCCAGTTCCTCACGTCAGCACGAAGTGGAAGTCACCAAGATGCCCAGCGCAGGCGCGCGTCCAGCTCACCCAGCAACAGGACAGCAACCTAACCCACTAACCACGGTGAAACAGGAAGCAGCCCTGAGGCGCGAGCCGAGCAGTGTCCATTCCTGGGGAGCCAGACCCCCTCCCTGCTCCCTCCTCGGTGACCTTGGACTAAGCACACAGCTCTAAGGAACAGCCCCTCTTGCCTCTTCGATGCGTGGAACAAGGCAGGCGGGCAGGCAGCCGGCAGGCACCAGCTTTGCTTGTGTCACTGCTGAAGATGCATGAAAACCCCACGCAGGTAAGATACCGACTTTATCTGGAAACCTCTATTTCCTACACTGCACCTTCAAGCTATAAAACACCTTAAAGAGAAAAAAACAAAAACAGTCTTCTGGCACAAAAATGTGAATGACCACAAACTCAAAAGCAGACATCTGCGGTGATCCGCACGTCAAAGGCTGTGAAGACCCCCTCAGCTCTCCACGCGCCGCAGAGCCGGACTTTCTTCTTCAACTCCCTGCTTTTCAGTTGCACACACACCTCTCACTTTTTAAAAAATATATATCTAGATAGATACAGATAGATATTTTACTTATGTATTTGAAAGGCAGAGGGAGATATTCCATCTGCTGGTTCACTCCCTAAACAGCCACAGCGGCCAGGGCTAGGCTAGGCCGAAGCCAGGAACCAGAAGTCCTGCTGGGTGTCCCACACGGAGGCCGGGGCCCAAGTACTGGGCCATTTTCAGCTGCCCTCCCAGGTGCATCAGCTGGAGCCGGATCAGAAGAGGAGCAGCACTTTGACACGGGACGTAAGTGTCCCAGGCAGTGACTTAACCTGCTGGGCCACAACACAAACCCCACGACACCTTAGAGGACACAGCTGCTGAAGGTTAGGCATCAGACCCCTAAGCCAGGGGCTGGGGAATCCTGGGTGCGCTGCTACACTCTCCGACCCCGTCCTGGGTAGGGGAGCAGCAGTGTGCAGACGTCCGCGCCACCCTGAGTCACCTTGAGAACACACCAGCAGCCCCCTTCTCTACCCTTATCTCTGCTAGATTATCTCAACCAGGTTAATTACAGGCGCAGACAGATCCTGCCTGAAACAAAACATAATTTGCTTCTTTTCTAGGATTCTCAGAGGTGGGGGTGGAAGACTGACTTTTAAAGAGTACTTTCACACATGGGGCCAGCGACTCACCATCAGCTAACTCAGGGCAGCACAACACAGAGAAAGGAGCAAGGGCTTCGGGGCCCAGCCCTGACAGTGACCTCCTGACTGAGGTGCAGTCGGCAAGAACGCAACAGGCAGGAACGTAAGGCTTCTTGTCTGTCCCTAAGAAAGACCAGAATGTGGGGGCCTGTCCCCGGGACCTCACTAGATTCTGCCCCATCCGTGCCCCTCCTCCCTGGCAGCACAGGCCCAGGCGCCTTATCTGACGATGCATTTGCTGGTGCAGAGGTCACGGTTGCTTGATTAAAATATCATCATGCCCAAGCTAAACGGCGCCCAGGCAGGCCAGCTCCAGCAAATCAGCCAGTTCTAAAACCCACTAATAGCAGGCCTGGAGGTCTGCACGGGGAGCTGAGCCCATTCTGTGGTTCCTCTAAAAACCACAATTCACAATCTTGGCATGCTCAGTTGGCGACAATGTAATTTGGCATAATGGAACATGGAGGTGGTGTAAAATATGAAGATATTCATAAACTACAGTTGGGCATCACTTTACAGTGATAAATTTTCATTTAATTCAGTGGGAAACTTCAAAACATGAACCACTTCTTCTCTATGCTTCCCTATGCTAAAGACCACCACGTAGGTCCAGGCGGGGGCCTCCCTGGGCTTGGGCTCAAAGGCCCACGTGGGGCCCAGATCGGTGTCCCCAGGCAAAACCACTGCCCCTCCAGTTCACCTCCTTTTCTCTGCAGAATGGTAATGAGGGGAGCAAACAAAGCTATTCTTCCTTATTTTAAAAGATTTATTTTATTTATTTGAAAAGCAGAGTGACGGAGAGAGAAAGTGACCTTCCATCCACTGGGTCACTCCCCAAATGCTGCAACGGCCGGACCTGGCCAGGCCACAGCCAGGACCCTCGAACTCCATCCAGGTCTCCCACGTGGGTGGCAGGGTCTGCTGCTTTGCCAGGTGCATTACTGGGGAGCCGGATCAGAGGCAGAGCAGCAGGACTCAGACCAGTGCTCTGACGTGCGATACAGGCACCTCAGGCTGCAGCGTGACTCGCTGCGTCACAGCACTGCCTCCCCCCCTTTTTTAAGAAATGCTTTCTTAAAAAGTTTATCTGTTTCATCTACTTAAAAGGCAGAATGACAGAAAGAGAGAGAGAGAGAGAGAGATCTTCCATCCGCCAGTTCACTCCCAAAAGACCTACAGCAGCTCCGGCTGGGCCAGGCTGAAGCCAGGAGCCAAGAACTCCAAGCCGGTCTCCCACAGGCATGGCAGGGGCCTGAGGACTGACCGCACTGGCAGGGAGACAGAATGGAAGCAGAACAACCAAGACTCAAACCAGCACTCGCACGGGGGATGCAGGCAATCCGAGTGCTGGCTTAACCCATTGTGCCACGGCACCCAGGCCAACACAGCTATTCTGAAAACAAAATGAAGGTTACGGGAAAATTCATGAAACCTGTAGATGCCTGTGCAACCAAGTTATTGTCATTCTTATTTCAATTATTACATGAAGTTATGACTTAAACATTAATTCTAAAAGTAAAAGGGTATGGTACTGTTTAGAAAATGAGAAACGCCCCGGAATTCTACAGCCCTCAGTAGCGTTGCTATGTGTAAGGCTGTATGTCACATATGGGATCAGTGTACCTGTAGCTTCCTCATTTGGTTTTTCAAGTCCTTCTCTCTCTTTTTTTTAATATTTTATTTATTTATCTATTTGAGAGGTAGAGCTACAGAGAGTGAGAGAGAGACCGAGAGAAAGGTCTTCCCACTGTTGGTTCACCCCCTAATTGGCCATAACGGCCGGAGCTACGCTGATCTGAAGCCAGGAGCAAGGAGCCTCCCCCTGGTCTCCCATGTGGGTGCAGGGGCCCAAAGACCTGGGCCATCCTCCACGGCCCTCCCAGACCATAGCAGAGAGCGGGACTGGAAGAGAAGCAGCCAGGGGACTTGAACCGATGCCCATATGGGACGCCAGCGCCGCAGGCAGAGGATTAACCTACTGCGCCACAGCCCCGGCCCCTTCAAGCCCTTCTCTTTCTCATCACCTACGTACGCACTACCACATGGTCATACACGCTCCCTTCCAACTGAGTCACTGTGTGTATGCCCAGCCACATCCCCGCAGCCCAGGAGCAGGCTTCCTGTCACCATCACACCAAGCTCTGCAGGACTGTCCTGGAAAGCCGGAGAGGAGGTGGCCATCCTGCGGCCTCGCTCCAGCTCACGGGTGGTGAGAAGAAAGGAGACAGGGCTGGGAAACACCACGGCCTGAGGATGCAGCATGTAGGGCTGCCCCTTCCACGCAGTGCCCCGGCCCCAAGTCATCAAGGACAGGGTCAAACGCGTAAATGCATGCTAGCTAGAGGAGGAACACATTTTGGGGGCATGTTCAACTGAACTGGACAAAACCAAACCCCTCTGGGCACTACAAAGTGTGTGTTATGCTATTTAACTCGAAAATTCGCTGAAGCGGATGGGGCATTTGCAGCAACTGCGAAATTCCTGAGCAAGCACTACCGACCGGGCGCACACCGCGCGCTGGCTCCATGGTCTCACAGGGAGCCGTCAGCCTCCCAGCACAACAAACTACAGGTCTCCAGCTCTCCAAACACACAGGTCAAAATCCCGCCTCTCCACCTGACGCCATCAGGAGCTAGGGCCTCTAAAAGCTAACGAATTAGGCCATGAGGAAAGAGCCATCGGGAATGGGATTAGTGCCCCACATCTCTGAGGACCCTCTTCCCACCACGTAAAGATACAATCTGAAGCTGGCAGGGGACTGGCACTGTGGTGTAGCAGGCTAAGCCTCCACCTGCAGCACCAGCATGCCGCCTGGGCGCCAGTTCATGTCCCGGCTGCTCCTCTTCCCATCCAGCTCTCTGCTATGCCCTGCGAGAGCAGCAGAAGGTGGCCCAAGTGCTTGGGCCCCTGCACCCACATGGGAGACCTACAGGAAGCTCCTGGCTCCTGGCTTCAGATCGGCTCAGCCCCGGGCCACGGCAGCCATTTGGGGAGTGAACCAGCGGATGGAAGACCTCTCTGTCTTTCCCTCTCTCTGTCTATAGTTCGACCTCTCAAATAAATAAATAAATAAAATCTTAAAACAAACAAAAAGAAGTTGGCAGTTTGCAACCCATAAGAAACCCTCAGCAGAACCCAGAGCTCAGACTCCTAGAACTGAGAAGTCGACCTCTGTGGCTGGCAGGCCACCAGGCTCTGTCAGGTTGTCACAGCAGCTCAACGGCCCAAGACGGGTCTGGGAGGTGGCGAAGCATTTGGCCAAGGAAGCCCACAGAGTCACGGGGTCGCGGAGCCGGAACCCAAACCCAGGGCCGCCTGACTCTGAGACCACGTCTCTACCCTCCTGCACCTTTACCATCTTGTTCCCTCAGGAACAGTGAACGTGAGCCCCAGCCTCACAGATCCACACGCATTTCCCAGGCAGCGGCTGCGCAGACCCGAGCAGACACTGAGTCAAGCCTGCAGCCGTGCCCGCCCTGGAAGTCCCGCTCAGAGCTGAGCCACCTCTGCTGGGAACGCAGAGGGGATCCTGGAGCCTTCGGAAACAAAGGTGACGTTCGGGCTCCGGTTCAGGTTCCAGCTGCTCCACTTCCAATCCAGCTCCCTGCTAAAGCGGCAGAGAACGGCCCAAGTGCGTGGGCCCCTGCGCCCACATGGCAGACCCAGATAAAGCTCCTGGCTCCTGGCCTCAGTCTGGCCTAGCCCTGGCCATGACAGCCATCTAAGGGGTGAACCAGCATTTGGAAGATCTCTGTCTCTCCCCTTCTCTCTCTCTGTAACTCTTTCAAATTAATAAATAAATCTTAAAAGAAAATGAACCACTAGAATCACTGCCCCCACCCTGCAGCACGCCACGCTGACCGAAGAGCCTCACCAGCCCCTCACTGACCGTCGCCCCCAAGACCAGGTGCAAACCCTCAAGCCTGGCTACTAGCCAGACCAGAAGCTGAAGCCCACCCATCCGGCCGTCCCTCCGTCCACCCTGGGCACCCCTCCACACACCACCCACAAGCTTCACAACTCTGCGGCTCTGCTGAGACCTCCGGAGTTCCCACCGCACCCCCGGACAGCACTGCGGCTCAGCTCTGGTAAACTCTCCAAAGCCATCTCCCGGAAGGTCACTCTGCAGAGTCCCGAGGACAACCAGGGCCACCCTCCTCTGTCCCCCACCCTCCACCACCCGCTATGGGCCCGATTCCTGTGTGACACTGTCACAGTGTAAAATGACTGCTCCCACTCCAACACGGAGCTCCCCCGCAGAGCATGGAGGTCGCCTTTATATGGGAATCTCAGAGCAAAAAGCAGAGCCAGCCGACGGGGCACCACACACACAGCGGCCAGGACAGCCTCCCTCCACCTACCCTGCCCACGCCCCTCTCCTGCGGATTCCCCTCCACAAGGGCCACCACACGCTCAGCTCCCGAGTGATGTGAAAACGAACACCAGGCCCTTCAACGCGGCAGCTTGATGGAGTGCCCAGCTCCCTGCTGAAACCCCGCCCTCCCCCATCCAGGCTGAAATGACAGACAGGAAGCCAAGGGAAGAGAAGGGAAGGGCGGACCTAAGGGCACGAGGTTCCTGGTCAGTGCTCGCCAATACCAGAGGAACGGAGGAGGCACAGGGCAGGTCTGTGTCCACTTCCCCGTGGGTCACTGCTCGGAGCCCTGCATGGCTGCGGCTGGAGGCAGGGGCTCGCTCCCCACCCCGGGCCTGGCCTCTGGTGGCCTCATTTCCTCGGCAGCGTCCCACTTTTGGAGACTGTCCACTGCTGGACGCTCGCACTCCACAGCCTGCCCCGAGCCCGGGGGATGCCGGGACGCCGGCTGCCCTCCTGTCCAACGTCCACGGGGCTCAGCGTGTCTGCCTCTTCCTCTCGGGCACCCTAAAAGAACGCCCTGGAATGAACACACACATTTCCATGCCTCCAGGGTGACGACGGCCGACCCGCTCCTACAGGAACAAGACGGGACGCAGCAGGAGGGCAGGCAGGTGCAGCCCACACCCCCACCCCCACCACCCCGGGCGAGCCCTGCTGTCTGCACAGGTCTGAGGGCTCAGAACAGCTTGATTACAGGACTGCTCTCAGCAGAAGTCAGGCACCTGCCCGCCGGGAGTGGCAGAGCTCGGCTCAGCGCCTGCACAGCGGACACTCGGCGCTGCTGCCACACTGAAACCACGGAGCCACGGGACAGCCGTGGTCGCTGGCATCGTCCACACCCAGCTTTCAAACCAGCCAGTGGCTCTGCTGGGGCGGGGCCTCTCACACGGCAAAGGGTGTCTCGCCTGGGAGGACGGATTTGGATGGGACAAGTGAGGCATTTGGAACTTCACTTTCCCAACTGCTAAGCAACTGACAAGTGAGCACTTCGGTGTGACCAGTAAATACTGATGAAGTCTGCTGCAGACACCCCTCCTACACACGTGCCCCTGGAAAACGTGCTGAACAGCAGAGAGAAAACACAGAAGCTTCGCAGATGACGGAAGGGCATGCGGTGATCCACACGCGGAAGGCAGACGATGGACAGCTGCCTCTGCGAGCGACACATTCTGTGACACGAACGCTGCCAGACGTAACTCAGGGCGACAAGCGCCACGGAGAGAAACGCAGGAAACCCAGGCCGGCAGCCCGGGGCCCAGCGCGGCCCTCCGGCGGGGTCCTCAGAGCGGTGGCCAAGCCGGGCACCCCTCTCTTCAGGACCAGGAGGAACACCCGTTCCCAGCGACACCGCACAGAAATGTCTTAAGGGCAAAGACAGAGGTACAAGTGCTTAGGAACGTGCGTCCTCTATAAACACAAGTCACCATTATTATTAGCTCAAAACGACCGGGGAAATTGGATTACAGACTATCAGAGGGGAGAGGGAGCTTAGGGTGGAATGACCCGGTTCTCAGCCTGGGACAGGTCCCCGAGGCCGTGCACGGGCGTGCTTTCTGGGAAAGGTCACAGTTTTATCAGAACCCCAGAAGGTTACGAACCTCCAAACCCCTGATTTTACAAATATGAAACGGAGACCTAAGATCTGTGTTGACTGTGCCGGACCTTAAGGTGAGTCCGCGAAAGGCTGGACACGAACCCGGGCTTCTGGCCCGCACCCCCACTTCTCCCACATCACCAGAAGCTGGGGGAGGGGCGGGGGTCACACGGACTCCACGTAGCACAGAGCTCGGAGAGGCTGGGGGAGGCATGGGGGTCACGCGGACTCCACGTAGCACAGAGCTCGGAGAGGCTGGGGGAGGCATGGGGGTCACGCGGACTCCACGTAGCACAGAACTCGGCGCTCGGAGAGGCTGCCATCCTAGGTCAGCTTTGTCAAGGCTTCCCACTCAGGTCTTCAGTGACTGAGAGAATTTTATTCACTCCTATAGTCTCATCTCTGTCTAGTTCAGTACCAGGACCAAAAAATACGTACATAATCTTTTTAAAATTTGTACTCATTTCTTGAAGAGAGGGACAGACCTCCCATCCTGTGGGTCACTCCACGAATGCCCACACCAACTGGGACTGCACCAGGCTGGACAGAAGCTGGACCTGGAGACACTCCAGGTCTCCTACACGGATGGCAGGTCCCCGGCTGCTGGAGTCTGCCTGCTGCCATCTAGGATGTCCATTAGCAGGAGGCTGGGGTCAGGGACTCAGAGCCAGGCAGGCCGACGTGGATGCAGGCGTCTACACTGCTGGGGTCAGGGACTCAGAGCCAGGCAGGCCGACGTGGATGCAGGCGTCTACACTGCTGGGCCAAACACCCTCCCTGGCAGATGACGGGCAGTCTTAAAAGTTTTTAAATAGCAAACAAGGAAATAAGACTACAACGTGCAGAAAGATGAAGATGTGGTCACAGGGGCCAGCGCTGTGGTGCAGCGGGTTAACGTCCTGGCCTGAAGCACAGGCATCCCATATGGGCATCGGTTCAAGTCCCGGCTGCTCCTCTTCCAATCCAGCTCTCTGCTATGGCCTGAGAAAGCAGCAGCAGATGGCCCAAGTGCTTGGGCCCCTGCACCCATGTGGGAGACCCGGAGGAAGCTCTGGCTCCTGGCTTCGGATCGTTGCAGCCAACTGGAGAGTGAACCAGCAGATGGAAGACCTCTCTCCCTCCCTCTCTCTCTCTCCATGTAACTCTGACTTTCAAATAAATAAATACATCTTTAAAAAAAAAAAACTATTGTAAAAAAAAAAAAAAGATGTGATCATGGAAATCAATCAACATAAAACTTAAGAAAGGAGTGGGGATCCCGCCGGCTGCGTGTGTTTAGAATCAGTACCAAAATGGCTGCTGTCGCTCAGGCAGTCACCCTAGGAAGCTCACGGGGCAGAAGCAGAGCCCGTCCTTCAGGCCTGCCTCCAGGCAGCAGACACAGCACAAACACCAGAAAGCTCAAGACCGCAGGAGGGCCCAGACGTCCCCGCACCACCGCGGAAGCCAGCCAGAGTCAAGTTTCAGGCGTCCAGGTCCGGGAGGCGGCACTGCGGTGGCCAGAGGGGACGCCACCTGTGGAATGCGACTCACTGCAGGTATGCAGATGCGGTCCCAGTCTAACTGGAAAAATCCGCCTGGCGGGAACACAGCATCTACGGGGTGGCCCCCATTACACCCTGCGGGGAGGGGAGGGGGCGCTTGGCAAATGCCACTGTGATCTCAGCCCAGGAGGAATAACACAGCAGTGGTTCTGAGGTCCCCGACGCCCCGGCCCCCGCCTGCGAGCCAGGGTGGCTGTCAGGGGCAGGGAACAAGGAAAAGGCTCAGCACAATCCCTCGGTGCTCCCGCCCCGGAAATGCCTGTGGACGGGCACCGGGGCCAACCTCGGCCCCACCTGGCTCTGCGGGGAGCCAACGCGTGTTTCTCGATTAAGCATCATGACCTCTAGACGTTGGGGGCTGCAGGCGGACACGCTGCAGCTGGCCCAACCCCAGGCGCTAAGAATACTATTTTCATTCAAATGAGCCGCGACTCGGCCCCGGAAAGCGACCAGGTGCAGCCCTAGGCACCGGTCCACCGCTCGGAGTGACTTTCCCGAGAAGTGAGAGTCGCTGGGCCCGTGGCCGGTTCTGGGAGGTTTCACGGCTGCTGTGGCCCGTCTCAGCGGGCACGGGGCTGCCACGCTCCAGGGTCACCTTCAAACGCACACGGACCCCACAGGGAACCCAAGCAGGGCGCCGCCCTAAATGCCTCCGCCGCGGGGCTGCAGGCACGCGTGGGGATGCGTGGGGCGAGCCCAGGACGGCTCCGACAGACACCCCGCATCCTGGGAGAACCGCCCAGGCCGCGCAGGGCCTGAAGCCCGGAGCTCCGAGCTGCGGACAACCGGGGAGCGTTCGCAAGCAGTGCAGGGCGCGGGACTCAGCACCAAACCCCGCACGGCCGGGGCAGAGCCGCGGGGCGCGCACACCCCACCCGCAGGCCGCCTGAGCCCGCCCCCGCAACGCGCCCCAAGGGCGTGTCTGCTCGCAGGCTGCGGCCGCGTGGGCCCCACGGAGCCCGCCAGCCCGCTCCGCGGACCAACTCCGGAGCAGGAAACGCCACCTTCTCCCACGGAGCCAGAATCCGCGGCCACCGCGGGCCCCTCCGGACGCCCGGCCCGGCCGCGGAGGGGGGGAGGGGGAAGCCCCAGGGTCCAGAGGACAAACTCCCCCAGCCCGGAGACCCCTCCCCAGCAGGGGCTCGGCCCCCCACCCTCCCCGCGCGCACACGCGGCGCCAGCACGGGGCGGGTGCGGAGGCAGGAAGGAAATGGAGGACCGCTCCTCAAAGCCCCGAACCCGCGACCCCGGCTCCCCTCGCCCCCCACGGCCCCTGCGCCCCGGGGTTCCCGCCCCCCCAAGCCGCACCTCGGTCCCTCAGGTCCCCTCCGCGGCTGCCCGCCGCCCCGGGGGGCAGCCCTCCGGCCCGCGAGGGCCCTGCCCCGGACGGCTGCCCCCCGCGAGTCCGCCGCGACCACTCCTCCCCTCAGCCGACCCCACTCACCGCCGGCGCCCCTCCCCCCGGACCCGGACACACGCCCCCCGCCCGGAGACAGGAAGTTTCGCGCGCGGCGCGGACGGCCCCACAGGCTTCCCCGCCTAGGGAGCCGAGCCCGGCGCGGCGGCCTGACAGGGCGCGGGCCCCGCCGCCGGCCAGCGCCCCCGCGTCCCGCCCTCGGCGCCCCAACCGTCGCGGAGCGCCCCTCACCTCGGTGGCCGCTCGCCTCTCGGTCCGCCGCGCACCCCGCTCCAGCCGCGACGGCGTCTCCGACTCCAACTCCGGCTCCGGCCCGGGTCCCAGCGCTCCGCTCCCCTCCGGCCGCGCTGCCCAGCCCTGCCCAGACCCGCCGCGGCCGCTGTGCCGCCAGCCGCTACCGCGCCGCCCCCGCTGCGCTCGCCCCATTGGCTGCCGCTGGCCGAGCCCCGCCCCACAGCCCCTCCGGGGCTCCGGATTGGGCCGGGGAAGCTCGAGGGCGGCACGCCCCTAGGCCGCGCAGGGGACCTCCTCTGGGCGTGCATTGGTGGCTTCCCCCGTCAATCAAAGGCGGACTGCCTATAGGGTCGGCTGCAAGGCCGGCGGGCGTCACTTTCTAGAAGTCGCGGCCCGGCTGCTCTCAGCTGGGGGCGCTTCCCCCTCCGGCTCGAGCTGCGCCGCGTTGCTGGCGCGCAGGGGTCGGGCGCAGCACCTGGCTGGGAGTTGACGTAGGACAGAGTTTCCCAAGTTTGCCCTCCTGGGGAACGTGGGCTGACGTCCTCGGGGCTGACAGCAGGTGACCGGCTGGGCTGCGCGGACTGAATGGCGCAGCCGGGACGGGAACCCGCAGGGCCATCCGGTGCCCAGGCCGCCTTGAGGATGGCGTGGCAATCCGGACCTGAACGGCAGCAGCCGGGGGCCGACCCCTGGGAACGCCACCACGGCCCAGCCTCCCCAGGGCGGGGACTGGACGAGGGTCCCCAGGGTGGCCCTCCGCCTTCCAGGCCGTCCTGCCGCGTCGTCTTCGGGATGGTGACCGAGGAGGAAAGAACAGAGCCGACACGCGGTGCGGGGACTCTGCCACCAAGACACCCCCGGGCCCTGTGTGTGCGGCCGGCGGCTGGCACTCCAGCTCGGTGCCTGTACCTCCGGGGTCGCTCACCGGCCTCCCAGCACCCCTTCTGCAGTCACTCACACCAAGGCGCGGGGTGTGGAAGGCACAGGAGGTGTCAAGTCTGGCACCTTCCAGTAACAACAAGATGGGGGGGTCACTGCCTGGTCATGCGACCCAAGCAGTGCCCTGGCTTCGCGTGCCTTTGCCCCTCCCCCATTCTCAAGACAAAAACACAACCCGTGGGGCTGATGTGTGCACCTGCCTTTGATGCCAGCATCCACGCTAGTGCCGGTTCGAGTCCAGCTCCCTGCCTGTGGCCTGACCCAGCCCCAGCTATGGCCGCCGTCTGGGGAGTGAACCAGCGGATGGGAGACCTTTCCCTCCCTCCATCTCTAACCCTGCCTTACACATTAAAAATCCTTTTTAGCAAAACAATCCCTGTTGCTTTCTGCTTTGAACCCTGGGTCTCGACACCTGTCCCGCAGCTTATCAAGGAGCTTTCCCAAGGGAGCCCCGCGTGCCAGCAGGGAACACCGACCTCCTTCCTCAGGAGCGTGCCACTTCCCTGGAGGGCACCGGCCGCCGGGCCTGCGCCCCTTTGCAGCCGAGGGGCCCTGAGCTCGTCACTGCCGCCCTCTGCACCTCCCGAGCGCCCGCCTGTGACAGGGCGGTGACAGAGCCCACCTCGCAGGGCTGAGGGGGCAGGGCCCTCTGACCTCCATCCTTCCCACCAGGCGTGCCCGCAGCCGCACCCGACGCTCACCAGGGTAGGTTGGACATCAGCCGTCTGGCTTAGCACGTGTTTTCACAGAGAAATGAGCATTCTTCCAAACAATTAAACACCCATATGCGTTGCTAGTAAAAAAAAAAAAAAAAAAGTCACTCTGTAGTATGTTTCAAGAAAAAAGATTCTCAAAATCCGTTACAGACGTTCGCTCAATAATTAATTCCTTACAGATGCATTAATGTCGCAGACATTTGTTCAATGATTAATCCCAAGGCTTGGAATGTACCAGACAGGGCAGGGGGCTCAGAGGGTAGCCCTGGTCCTGCGGGAGCTCCTGGGAAAACCCGGCAGGGACACGGTCTAGAGGAGGGAGAAGGGAGGCTGAAGACTGGCGTGTCCCTGGGCCACCGTGGATGGATGGCGACAGAAAGCACCAGTCAGAGGCCAGAAACCCCACTCAGGGAGAGACTCGTTCCGCTTGGCCAGAGCTGGGGGGGGCACGGAGAGGAGCAAGGAGGAACCGGCCGGGTGGCAAGGGCTGCCCGCCTCCTGGCCTCCGTCCCCTCCACTGTGTGATGGGGATCATCGCAGAAACCAGCACTTAGGTAAACAGGATCGCCGACTCCCCACGTGCAAGGTTCCCGGTCCACGGCTGTTAGATGCGTTCCACGACCCCCTGCCCATTTTTGCAGACACGCTTCAGGGTAGAGCAGCGTAAAAAAGCTTGTGATTAAAAGAATGAGGGGAATGAAGCCTGGAAAACGTGCGTGCACCGCCTGTCCATATTTTGGAGACACCGAGGCGTTGATGGTTTCGGGATTCACCTCGGAATGAAGCCCTCCCGGCCAAGTGTGTGGCAAGATCTGAATCCCTTGTAAATGTGTGACTGATGAAGACGCGATGGTGCTGGCCTTTCTCACTTTGCTTTATTTTGTTCCATTTCTGCCCTGAGCCCGTCTGCTCATGCAAAGCTGTGCCGGCAAGTACCACACCCCGCTCGACGCGGGCCACCCGGCTGCAGCGCCCTCCCGCCGACAGGAACAGCCTGTGGACACGGCTTTCCAGAGCGGCCCCCAGCCCGGGTGCCCTGCATCAGCAGCACCCCGCTTCTCGGAAGTTCTTCCACAGGTCCTTAGGCCTCCCGCTGCTGGAGAGCCCTAAAGGTAGGCGCGTGGGTTAGCCTAACTTCTACGAAGCCATAGAGCCCCCTGGGAGGGCGACAACGTTACCGTTTGTACCAAAGCGGACCAAGCCCGAACAATCTCCAATCACAGCCGTCCTGTGGCCCGGGAGGAAGACAGGGACTCCCTGGGGACCTGCACCTGGCGCCCCGCAGGGGGCGGAATGGAAGCGCTGCGTCCTCCTGCCAGACGCCTCTGCTGCACCTTGGCTGGGACTTCCAGCCCCAGAACTGTGTAGAACCGCTTTCTCTGGTTTTAAGCCGCCCAGTGGGCAATACTTGGTGACAGGAAACGAACCGCACACCAAGGCGTCCGCGGCAGGAAGCCCAGGATTGGTTGTTTGCTTTTTTCCTCTCCTATCTACTTCTCAGTGTATTCCAAGTCTTCTGTATGCGCATGGGTGCCTTTTACACTGGGGAGAAATGGACTGAACAGTGAGCAACACACAAAGAAGCCAACAAAGAAACAAATCGCACGCAAACTTCAGCACGAGGCGCCCCTGTCATCCTGGGACAAACAGGAATCTGACTCCCTGCCCCGCCCCCGCCCCCAGCTCTTACAAGCACAGGACTCTGGGCAGGGGAGCCACAGCCCACGCTGCTTCACAGGGTGGCCGTGGACGATTCACGAGGGCAACAGATGGACGCCCCCAGTGCGCTTGCTCAGTCAGAGCTGGCTGTGGCCCGAGCCACTGTGCACCTGCTCATCAGGGCCACTTCCTGGACTGCAGGAAGCGGGGAGCCAGGAGCAAAGGTGCCTCGCAGGTCCCAGCGCGGACATGCTGCCCCAGGAGTAGCAGGACCAGGAGTTCTGCTTGCCCGGAGTGGACGTGTGTCAGGTGAGCTGGACTTGTGGCTCCAGTTGGCACCTGCTCACTGGTGGTATCGCCCACAGAGGAATGCGGCACCGACCTCCCGGCCGCCCCACCCTGCCGCCTGCATTCCCACTCCCACGCCCTTCCACCCCCCACCCAGACTCCAGGCCTGCCCCGCCCCTGCCTCATCTCCCTGACCACTCTGTGGGAGCCTCAGCCAAAGCTGGAGCCATCAGAACCCGCATTCCAGCCAACGAGCTCCCCAGGGTCAGCGCCACACCAGGTGCGTGCAACTCCTCTGCCAGACGGCTGCCCAGGCTCCCACGCTCTCTCCTCTCCGTAGGTCGCGTCTCCTCTTGCTGGGGCCTGGCCAGGGCAGGTTTTGAACCATCTGACCTAGCACTGTGCACATAGTGGCAGAAGCCCGGGATCAGTCTCTTTCCTCTCCAGGTTCCCAGACACAGAGACGCCCTCCGACCCGGGCCCCGGCTCCTGCTCCAGGATCCTCTCCCCGCACACCAGCCCTCCCTCCCCTTCCGCTTGACTCTTGCAGACACGTAATGTCAGGCGCTGTGAGGGGCACGAACGAGAGGTTATCCCCCTCTCCAAGTGACTGGTGCTGCGAGCCGGGCTCCAGAGCAAGGCCTGAGCCGGGTGGGTCCTGGGAGCCTCTAGAAAGAGCGCATTGAGCCGGTTCGCACAGACAGGCTCGAGGGACAGCTAACGGGGGCAGAGAGAGAGGGGTCAGAGCACCAGCTCCAGACCAAGGTCAAGGGTGGCCACAATGGCTGAACGCAGCCATGGGCCATGGGCACACTCCCAGCAGCCCGCCTCCCGCCTGTGGGCCCTGGCAGCTCCTGTGTGCCGGGTGCAGGCCAGGGCCCCTCCCAGTGTCCCTCCGGCCGCTCTGAACGCCCTTCCTGTTGTGAGAGCTCTGTTCTCTGTGCGCTGGTCCCGCCCCGGCTGGTTTCAGGTTGCGGCACGTGCGCTCATTAAGGCTGATGGAGTATCATGTGGGCACCGGGGCCAGCCTGCCTGCCAAGCTCGGCCTGGGTTAATCACAGGTCACGGCATTCTTGCTGGGTGCCCAGACAGTGGGCACCCAGGGCCAGGCCCTCCCTGGGGCTGGGCCTGAGACACAGCCTCCCACTCTCTCTTCCACACGGTCTGTGGCTTAGCCGGACCTGCGCGGGGTACCTGCGAGGGTCGGAGCAACTGAAAGGCCCCTCTCCCATGGTGACAGGCCACGTGCCCAGTGTCTCCTCAATACAACCTCACTTTGCACTTGGGGAAACTGAGGCTCAGAGCGGTTAAGTCAAAGTCACACCCCCTCAGACCACCCACACAGTGACGAACTCCCTAGCAGAGATGGGTACAGGGAGAGCCCCGGCCTGTCCCCTGGGCCCGGAAGCCAGGGCAGATGTCACTTGCTTACGTGTGTTCTTAGTCATCCAGTCTCCTACCCTCTCCCACCTCCTGCCTTTGGCTCCCGCAGCTGTCTGCCACCCGCCCACCCAAACGGGCCCCCCAAACTCTCCCTAGGAGACTCTTCCTGAAGCCTCGGGCCGCGCCTCCCCTCCAGAAAAGCTGCACCACTTTCTGAGAACATAGCACTGTCTGCGGTGGCTCTGCCCCTGCCCTCTTCTCCCAGCTCCGCAACCTTGACATTTTCTCAAAGCTCTTGGCCTTCTTGTCCCAGCCAGACACATGACCCGAAGTCAAGGCCCAGCCCCAAGCCTAAGGGCTGGGCCAGGCCAAAGCCAGGAGCCAGGAACTCCAACCAAGTCTCCGGTGTGGGTGGCAGGAATCCACCATTGGACAGTCACCTCTGCTTTCCCAGGTGCATTAGAATGCTACGGGTGGGGGCCGGCGCTGTGGCGTAGCAGGTAAAGCTGCCACCTGCAGTGCTCCTGGCTTCGGATCGGTGCAACTCTGGCCATTGCGGCCAGTTGGGGAGTGAACCAGCGGATGGAAGACCTCTCTCTCTCTATATATATATATGGGTTGGGGGCCGGCGCTGTGTCATAGCAGGTAAAACCTGCAGTGCCGGCATCCCATGTGGGCACCAGTTCGAGTTTGGGCTGCTCTACTTCCCATCCGGCTCCCTGCTGATACACCTGGGAAAGCAGCAGCAGATGGCCGGAGTGCTTGGGACCCTGCACCCACATGGGAGACCCGGATGAAGCCCCTGGCTCCTGGCTTCCTCCTGGCCCAGGCCAAGGCATCGTGGCCATTTGGGGAGTGAACCAGAGGATGGAAAAGCTCTCTTTGCGTCTCTCCTCTTCTCTGTAACCCTGCCTTTCAAATAAATAAATAAATCTTAAAAAAAAAAAAAAAGAGTGCTCTGCATTGACAGTGTCCCCCAAAGTCACACATTGGAAACTGAGTCCCGAGTGCGATCGTGCTGGGCGATGGACCGAATGAGTGGCATCAGATCTCTCTCAGGTGGGGCTGTTTAAAGCGGGATGCGCCCCCTCGTGCCCCTTCCTCTGTGCTCTCTCACCACGTGACCCCGTCACCATGTTGACACAGCCACAAGGCCCTCACCAGACACAGCCCCTCAGTCACAGACCTACCAGTGTCCAGAACCACGGGCTGAACAAATTTCTACTGTCCAGAGATTACCCAGCCTGCCCTGCAGTGTCCTGTGAGAGCAGCAGGGGCGGCCTAGGACGGGAGAGGGCCCAGGAAGAGCACCTTCACACACTCAGCCCTGCACAGACGTGGCATCTGACGGCTGATTCTTTTGTCTTGAGATTTTTTTTTAAGCAGGGGGACACACACACACACACAGAGAGAGATTCCATCTGCTGGTTCACTCCCCAAATGGCCAGAACAGCCAGGGCTGCGCCAGAGCCAGGAGCCAGAACGCCCTCTGGGTCTCCGGTTTGGGTGACAGGGACCCAAGCCGCCATCCGCTGTCTCGCAGGTGCATCAGCAGGAAACTGAGCCGGCAGCAAAGTGGCCAGGACTCGATCCAGCGCCTGGACACGGGAGGCAGGCGTCCCAGCCAGCAGCTCGACCTGCCGCACTCCAGCAGCAGCCCCTCTCATGAGGGATTTGCCCTCCCAGCGGTGGAAGGTAGAAATGACCGCCTGCTCCGCCGGAGAGAAAAGTGAGGTCGGCGAAGCGGAAAAGCTGCGCTAGGGAGCAAGGGCGATGCCAGGGCCCGACGCCAGCCATCTCTACCTGGCCGCTGAGAGCCCTCGACCAGCAGAGCCAAGGGGGACTGGCAGCCTCAGTGCCACCGAGGAAAATGGCTGGTGTCCTTAATTGCTAATTTATTTTTTAAGATCGGTTCATTTATTTGAAAGCCAGAATTACAGAGAGAGAGGAAGGAGAGAGAGGGAGAGAGAGAGAAGAGAAGAGATCTTTCATCCCCTGGTTCACTCCCTAAACGTCTATAACAGAGGGGGCTGGGGCTGGTCCAGGCTGAAGCCAGAAGCCAACCAGGTCTCCCGTGGGTGTGCCAGGAGCCCAGGCATTGAGTCACCAGCACTGCCTCCCAGGAGCATTACCAGGGAGGTGGGTGGGAGGTGGAGCAGCCTGACTTGAACCAGGCATGCTGAGCATCCCAAGCAGTTTAAACTGTTGCACCACAGAACTCTCCCCACCACAGACTTGTTTTTGAAGATTTATTTACTTGAAAGGCAGTGAAAGGGGGGAGGGGAGGGAGAGTCTTCATCTGTTGGTTACTCTCCAAATAGCAACCACAGCCTGAGGCTGGGCCAAGCCAAAGCCAGGACCGCCATCTGGGTCTCCCACGTGGGGCCTTCCTCCGCTGCTTTCCCAGGCGCGTTAGCAGGGAGCAGGATCGGAAGTGGAGCAGCCGGGACTCGAACCAGCGCTCACGTGGGATGCAGGCAGCAGCTGTGCCCGCCTCGCCACGGCGCCGGCCCCTCTGCGCGTCTTCCATGGCTCTGCGCTCTCCTCTTTCCGTCGATGAGTAACGTACCAGCCATCCGGACACACCACGGTTGGTTTATCCACTCGGTAACTGAAGGACAGGGTGGTCGCTTCCAGGTTTGGGCCATCACAAACAACACCCGCGTGTGGGTTTTCCTGGCGACCGAGGCCTCGGTGCCTGTGGGTACACGCCAGGGAGCAGCGACGTCATCACTGTACTGACTCCTGTGTCAGAAAACCACACGAGTGGACAGAACGCCTGGGAGGACTCTCCAAGCTGGGGTGGAGGAGGGAGGGTGACCGTGAGATGAGCGAGGAATACCACCATTGTCCTGGGGGTGCCAAGGGGGCCATCAAGGACAGGCAGGGGACGGGGGCAGGTGCGGAGGGCTGAACACCTCGGGGAGACGTCTCTCCGGTCTTGGCAAGGGCAGACAGGGCACAGCATGTGCTGTGGCCGAGGCTGGGCGGCCAGGAGAGCCGGGCACAGGCGGCCAGGGAGGGAGATCCTGAAACTTCAGCTGTGTCTGAGCCAGGAGGTCCTGTGGGCCAAGCAGCAGGCAGCGCCGGGGGCAGGCTGGGCCACTGTGAGCCATTTCCTTTCTTTCTCAAAGCCGCTCTGTCTGGGCTCATCCGTCTGTGAGGCCGGAGATGCTGCACACTCTGGGCAGGCAGGAGTCACCATCACACACACACACACACACACACACACACACACCTCATGGCCCTGAGTCAGCCTCCAGCGGCCCAGGGCTGCCCTACTACACAGCAGCGGTGGCAGGCAGGGTCTGGGGACAGTGCGAGGGAGCGGCAGCACCCCACGGCAGGTGACACTGGGTGGGGCCCAGGCACACAAGCTCAGCCACCGCTGTGCCCATCTGGCAGGAGGTAGGGATGGCTGTCACCCTCCTGTCACCATCCCCAGGGAAACGCACTCAGAGCCGACAGCCACACAGCCAGCAGGCGTGCAGGGGCTCCCCAAGGACGGCAATTCCAGAGCCGGGGCTGAAGTCAGAGGCCTCTGGGGCACCCCCAGGCACAGGGGGTGCTGCTCTGAGCACCGGGAGGCCGTGGTGAAGGAGGTGACTCAACAAATCCCCCAGGGAGCAGAGGCCCCCAGACCCACTCAGCCCGGCCTTCAGCTGAGGGCACGCACAGCTGCCGGTGCCTGATGTCCTCTCTCCCTGCACCCCCCCCCCCGCTTGAATGCTCCCTGGGACAGGAGACTCACTACCTCACAGCTGTGCCATTCTACCCCGACCAGAAAGGTCACAGGCTGAGACCGAGAAGAAACACAAGTGGCCCAGGACCCATGCAGAGACGCCCACCGCATCCAGTCAGCAGGCAAACGCAAACCCACTCCAGCCCGGGTGGCTTGCTGTGGAGGGGATAAGGGAGCAGAGCAGTGAGAGAGACAATCAACTCACTCTGCCAGCCCCACCCACCCCACGGTGGGCACCCCCTCCCCCAGGAGCGCCTCATCGTCTTTCCCAGCACCGAGAACAACTGCACACGGTGAGCACCCAGGAAGTGCTGGGCCGCCAACGACCGAAGCTTCTGAGTCTGCCAGCCGTGGCCTGGGTGCCCGCCCCCCAGGGAGGTTTCTGCACACGGCTGCCCCGCTCGGGGACGGAGCTCTCAGCACGCTTGACACTGACCTCTGGGCAGCAGCCCTGGCCTCTCATCCCCGCCCGCACCCCAGCACCCACTGCTGCTCCAGCAGCGGCTACACCTGCCCCACAGCTGTGCGAGTGCAGGAGGCGGCGTTGTGCAGGCCGGAGAGGCCCCGTGCCCAAGGCGGCAACCCTAACCTGTTTTAAGATTCATCTATTTGAAAGGCAGAGTTAGAGAGAGAGAGAGAGAGAGAGAGAGAGAGAGAGAGAGAGAGAGAAAGAGAGGTCTTCCATCCGCTGCTTCACTCCCCAAATGCTGCAGTGGCCATGGCTGGGCCAGGCTGAAGCCAGGAGCCAGGAGCTTCTTCCTGGTCTCCCACGCAGGTGCAGGGCCCCAAGGACTTGGCCACCCTCCACTGCTCAGAAGTGGAGCAACCAGACCCCCACCAGCGCCCGTATGGCATGCCAGCACTCGGCCCCCAATTCTTTAAGACCCAGCTCGAGCTGCTCCTCTTCCAGGCAGCCCGCCCAGATCTCCGCCAGAGCCCGTGTTGTGCACGGCCCTCCCCGGGCACGGAGCCCACACTGCCTCCCTCAGGGCTGCAAACGCCCTGGCCGTGTGTGTGTGTGTAGACGTGGCAAGACGGCGTGTGTTTGTAAACACGGCAAAAGTGCCAACTGGTCTGGATCCTCCGCAGCCATTATCTTGCCTCGCTCATGACGCAGCCGTGTGAGGCAGGCGGGGTATGGGTTATAAAGTCCACCAGGAAAAGCTGGGAGGGGCAGGGAGGGGCGTGGCCCCTGCCGCCTCCTGGTTTCCATATGCTGAGTGCGGCTGGTGTTTGTCCCATCTGCAATCTGTGGCTTCACCCCCACTCACTGTCCAGCGCATTGCAAACAGGTGTTTCCCGGTCCCAGGGACCCGCCCCCGCCTCTGCCCTGCCTAGGAGCTTGGCCGGCTGCCTGGAGAGAGGGAGAACCCGGCGCGGAAAGTCCGGGGCGTCTCAGCACGGCGCTGCCAGGAAGGGCCCCTCGGGAGCTTGCAGCAGGGGCTGGGGGCCCCGGGGAGGGGTTCAGGCCGGGGCGCGGCTGTGGCTGTCAGGAGGCAGGGGTCGCTCGGGGCTTGGGGTCTTTCTTTTTTAAATATTTATTTATTTGAAAAGCAGAGTTACAGAGAGTGGGAGAGACAGACGGGGGTGGGAGGAGAGAGAGAGAGAATCTTCCATCTGCTGGTTCACTCCCCAGATGGTTGCCGTGGCCAGGGCTGGGCCAAGCCGAAGCCGGGAACTTCGTCCGGGTCTCACACATGGGTGCATGTATCTGGGCAACTCTCTGCACTTTCAGGCATGTTAGCAGGGAGCTGGATAGGAAGTGGAGCAGCTGGGACTCGAACCGACACCCATAAGGGATGCTGGTACTGCAGGTGGCAGCTTAACCCGCTGCGCCACAATGCCGGTCCCCTGGGGGGTCTTCAGAGCTTGTGTGTAGTGGCTGAAGATGCTGCAGGCGCTCCTGTTAGCTGGGCCGGAGGTGGGGGGTCCGGGCTGTGTGTACCCAGGCTGCGCTGGGCCCCTTCGAGGTGTCCTCTCCCCTCGCCAGCTGCCCCTGTCTGCGGATGCCTGAGTTCTGGGGACAGAAGGTCGATCAGGCCCCCATGCACAAGCTGGGCCTCGGGTTTTGGAGCCCTGTGCATGGGGACCTGGCCAGCCCAGTGCCATTCTGGTCAGAACAGAGATCGTCCTGGAGGTATGAGGGATCCGGCCACACGGGAGACAGGCCCTGCAGGAGAGACCCCGGCCTCTCCTCTCCCCAGCCCACCCTCCCGCCAGGGGGGCCCACTCAGTGCCCCAGCCTCCGCTGCCAGCCCCGTGCGAGAGCCACGCAGGGGGCGTCCAGCAACACCAGACCACAGGTGTGTCCTTCAGCAGGGCGGCTCCAGGGGCAGGGGAGGGGAGCAGTGGGGGACGAGGGCCGGCGGGGTGGGGGGAGGAGGAGGGAGCATGCATGGAGGCAGGGTGACAGAAGGGACACAACTCAGGTGGCAACTCCCGAGGGCTGGGTTCTCGGGGTAGGCGACACGGAGAAGGAGGCGGCAGCACCGTGAACGGCCCTGAACTCCGACTCCAGACGCGGACTTCGCCAGCCGCAGACGCCGGCAGCCAGGTGGAAGAGGGGGCCCAGGCCGGGGTGGGGGAGGCAGGAGGTGCGACGCTCCTTCCCCAAAGCACACGGCAGGGGTCTCCGGGAGTCCTCAGGAGCCACCGACCGCCACAGCGTGCCTCTCACACCCTGGAGAGTGCGAGCCCGGATCCAGCTGTCTGCAGAGCTTCTCTGCCCCCTGCGTCCCCCAGGCTCCGCCCCAGTCCGCTCGGCCTCATCGCACTGCCCACCGCGTCACCTCCTCTGGTGAGGGCGGTCGTGTTAGGGCCCATCCTGGGACGATGCCGTCCTGAGGTCCTTAGCTAAGTCTGTCTGCACAGCCTCCCTCACATGGAGTCACTCTGACGTTCTGAGTCGGCATGAATTTTGGGGGGTGCAGGGGCACCGCTCAGTACGCCCACAGGAGATCGGAGGTCGCTAGGTCCCCAGGGGATTCGCCAGCAGGCTGGGTGCGTGGTGGCACAGGTCAGGGTCTGAGAGCTCACACAGAGGCTGCTGGCGCACACGGGGCCACCCACCGCCCAGCCAGGCTGCCAGCTCCCCAGGCGGCAGGGCTGTGGGCACAGGCGGGTGAGCCCCGGCTCTTCAGCCCGGGACTTTGGTCTCCAGAGAACTGGATCCCCAGGCGTCCCCAGGCCCACGGAGCTGTTGCTGATGGGGAGGCCACCCAAAGGTGGGGCTGCAGGAACCCTCCCAGGCCTCGCCCCAGCCACTGCTTCCTCACCTCTGACCTCTGCCAGGACTCTGAGAACCTGCTGTCAGGTAGAGATGCCCCACCCCGAGGCCTGGAGAAACAGCTCGACTCTGGGACCTGGGACCACCACGGGGCATTTTTATAGGAGAGTTTATAGGGGAGTTCAGCTTAACAACCAAAGCAAACACCTGGTCAAGTGGCGGGAGGGGAAGCCCACGGCTGCCTGCAGGGGCCGCTGCAGCCCCCACCCCGCCCTTCGCCCCTTCGCCAGGGTTCATGGGGTGTGAGCGGGAGCCTGGGGAGCCTGCACCTCTTCCCCAAGAGCAGGCAGAGACTCCTGGGGATGGAAGGGGCAAAGCCATCCTCAGCTTCAGTCTCTGGAGCAAACCAGAGAGGACAGCACCGGGAAACCTCTCCCTACAGGAGGCGCCAGAACCAGGCGGAGGGTGCGGTAGGGGTCCCCAGACACCCCAAGGGCGACCCACTTGGGCCCAGTTAACCGACACAGCGGATACCCTGGCCAGGCTCGCTGAAGCGGGCGTCTGGCCTGTAGCAAACACTGCTGGGTGGACGGTGGGCAGCTCCTGGCCTGATGGGGGGGTCAAGGGCTGTAAACAGTACCTATAGAGAGGGTGGGGTGGGCCAGTGTCCTGGGGGAGCCAGCCCAGGCAGAGGAGAGCCTTTGAGTCTGGGACACGGGGACCTGGTGGACACAGGAAGCATACGGGCAGCCAAGGGGCCGAGGGGCCGCTGCTGGCCAGAGGGTGGACACAATGGGGTGGCAGCAGAGATCAGCGGGGGCTCTAGAAGTGGCCCAGGAGGCTGTCACCAGGCCCCCCGGGGACTGCTGCACTCCCAGCTCAAGCCCCCCAATGCTGGGGAGCAGGTGCACGTGAGGGTATGCTGGGAAAAGTCCCTCAAGCCTGGGGCCCGCCCCCCCAGAAGCATGATGGGGCCTGCGCTGAGCTGTCACCCAGCACAGCTGCACACAGGCTGCTGTGAGAGCCTGGGCGAGCGACGGGCGTTACCACTGCCCAGGCCCGCCTGGGACACCGTGCACTTCCTGCGCCCGGGCTCTGGACGCGCAGGGAGGAAACACCTGCCTGGAACATGACATCAGACGTCACATCACGTGACATCACGGCGTGGCAGTTGACATCGGAGGTGGACCCACTTCGCACTCACCCAGCAACCAGGACAGCGGCGACTCAGCTGCCCGCCTCCCATGTGCCCCATGCTGACCGCAGGGGTCAGCAGTCCCACCCAGGCGCCCCGGCCGCCTCCCAACTCTACCAGAGGCAAAAGTACAACCGGGGTTGCAAGAACTGGGCACCAAGGGGAAGGCGGGGCTGCGGGGGCACGGCCAGGCCCCAGCCCCACACCTGCCGGCAAACAACACTAACCTTAAACGCCAGGGAATGGGCGGCAGCTCTCAATCACGTCGCTCAAGCACACTGCTCCCCAGAGTGCAGGGTATTTGGATTCCGGTTAAGGAATTTTTTTCTATTATTGCTGCTCTTGCTTCACACTGTGCCGTAGGTTTTTTTAGGGTTCATCTATTTGAAAGGTGGAGTGACAAGATTTTCCATCCACTAGTTCACTCCCCACGTGGCCACGACAGCCAGGGCTTAGACAGCCCAAGGCCAGGAGCCAGGAGCTCCATCCGGGTCTCTCACGAGGGTGCAGGGCCCAAGCACTTGGGCCGTCATTGGCTGCTTTCCCAGGTGCAGCAGCCGGGAGCTGGATCAGCAGCGAAGCACCCAGGCCTCCAACCAGAACTGATGCAGAATGCCAGCACCGCAATGCAGGCTCCGCCCCGGCGCCGCACACATTGACAAGGGATCCTCCTTGACTCCACAGTGGAATGTCTGCAGGGGGCCGGAGGCATGGCAGAGCAGGTAAAGCCACCGCCTGCCACACAGACAAGCCATTTGGGTACACAGATGTGAAGGTGGGGGGAGGGAGAGAGACTCTTCCATCCACTAATTCTCTCCCTAAATGGCCGTTAACGGCCAGGGCTGGGCTAGACCAGAATCAAGAGCCAGGAGCTCCTTCCAGGTCTCCCATGTGGGTTCAGGGACCCAACCACTTGGGCCATCCTCCACTGCTTTCCCAGCCACAGCAGAGCTGGATTGGAAGTGGAACAGCTGGGACTTGAACCAGCGCCCATGTGGGATGCTGGCATGAGAGGCAGCAGCTTCACCTGCCACACCACAGTGCTGGGCCACTGCTCCACTTCTGGTCCAGCTCCCTCCTAATGGCCTGGGAAAGCAGTGGAGGACGGCCCAAGTGTCCGGGCCCCTGCACTCACATGGGAGACCCAGAGGAAGCTCCTGGCTCCTGGCTTTGGATAGGCACAGCTCCGGCCATTGTGGCCATTTGAGGAGTGAACCAGCAGACACAGACTTCTTTCTGTGTGTGTCTTTCCTTCTCTTTCACAATAAATTTTTTGATAGACAGTGACAGAGAGACAGAAAGGTCTTCCTTCCGTTGGTTCACCCTCCAATGGCCGCCGCGGCTGGTGCACCGCGCTGATCTGATGGCAGGAGCCAGGTGCTTCTCCTGGTCTCCCATGGGGTGCAGGGCCCAAGCACTTGGGCCATCCTCCACTGCACTCCCGGGACACAGCAGAGAGCTGGACTGGAAGAGGGGCAGCTGGGACTAGAACCTGGTGCCCATATGGGATGACGGCACCGCAGGCAGAGGATTAACCAAGTGAGCCATGGTGTCGGCCCCTCAAAATAAATTTTTAAAATGTATCTTAAAAAAAATAGGTTTACACACACACACACACACACACACACACACACACACGAATGTGGCCTGCGTCCCTGACAGGTGTGCACGCTCGGCCTGTTTCAGCAGAGCCGGGATGAGCCCGGGGAAGCCATGCTGGGCGGGTTCCCAACCCTGGGACGGCGTCCTGACCAGAGGGGCAGCCTTCGGGACAGACGCGATGGCGTCAGCCAACAGCACTAGTGGACACTCCTATGAAGAACACCGGGCTCGGGGCGGACTCGGCTCCCCCCCAACCCTGCTGTTAGGCCTGATGGCAGGGAGGCTCCCTGTGAACTGGCTGCATGGCTCGTCACCAGCGATGGCTGCCGGCAGGGCCCAGGGCGAGCCGCTCAGGCCACGGACGCCCACGGCGGGCCTGCCCCTGCTCACCTGCTGCAAGGTACGGCAGGCAGCCCTGGTACAGCCGGCACGCTGAAGCAAAGGGGAACGAACCCGAAACAGCCGTCGGAATGAACACTGCGACGCAGCGGCAGCATTCTGCCAGGACCTGTTTATTTCTTCCTTAAGATGCGTTTGGAGGGCAGAGTGACAGAGAGAGATCTCCCATCTGCTGGTCCCTCCCCAAGTGCCCACAACAGCCGGGACCAGAACAAAGCCAGGAGCCAGGAGCTCCATCCAGGTCTCCCTCGTGGGCGGCAGGGGCCCGAGGACTCGGCCGCCATCCGCTGTCTGCCAGGCACAGAGCAGGAGCCGGTCTGTGGCACACACGGGCGCTCTGCTGGGACGCAGTGGCCCCGGTGCCCATGCAGGGCTGTGTTCCTGCACACAGTCGTAATCTGAGACGTGAACACTGTAATAAGCTCACTCGCGTGCGGGAGCTGTGGCTTCCGTCAAGGGAGCCGTCTGTGGGCTCCAGCGACAGACGCCTCACCCTCCCGGCAGTGCCTTTATTCCCCACAGGGCGTGGGCAGGGAGGCGGCTCGGGCAGGCCGGGGGTGGGGTCTGGTTCTCCACGGTCACTTCCAGGTGGTGAGGACGGCTTTCCCCGACTCTCGCGACCGGCTCCCCTTGGGCCCCACCGGCTGGCCCGGGCGACTTCGCAGCTCGCGCTCAGCCCCATCACCCTGGGCCAGCTCCTCGTCGTACCTGCGGACCGAAACGTCGCCATGGTCACGGCAAGCTCTGGACCGAGCAGAGGCGGCAGCAGGCACAGGCTCTCCCTCGGCGGCCACGTGGCAAATACGACCTCGCCCAGGGAAGCAGCCGGCCCCCGCCCCGGCCCCTGCCCCACCTGGCTCCTGTCCATCTCGTGGCTTTGACAGCCCGTCTGTGGTTGCTGCGGCCAGGGCCCCGCCCCCTGCAGCTTCTGGGTGGACCGAGGCAAGGACCCCAGTGGCACGGATGAGGCCCCACTGGGTCAGCTCAGGGTGTGAGGGAACGAAGTCACAGCTGGAGCCCTTCACTGGTACCCGTGGGCCCACACAGGGAGGCAGGGCCCTGCGGTGTGACCTACGTCCCCGGATCTCCCTCTGCCAGGCTGCCGAGTCAGCGCTCTCCCCTCAAGCCTGCACACCTCGTGTGAACACGTCACAGCCGGGACTTCTGCGTCTCCTAGAACTGGACCGGAGCCAAGGCTCCGGAGCCCTGGGCTGGGCTGGCCTGCCGCAGCAGGGACCCTCTCTCGGGGCGTCCCCAGGGTGGGGACGGCCACCTGCGCTGGCTTCAGACAGTGATGGGGCTCAGGGACGTCCCCAGTCCCCACCTTGCTGACTCCCACCTGGCGGGCGGCAGAGGCGGGGCTAATCCAGGACTCCCAACTGCTGGTTCTGAGCTTTGCGCCTCGCAGGGCTGAGCGTGGGAGCAGCCCCACTCCCCGCTCCCCGCTCCCGTGCCCTCCTGGCAACGCTCGGTCACACGCAGACCCCTCGCTGCACACGGTAGGATCTCAGCGAATTCTGCTGGCTCCGGTTACACGCTGATTTCCAGAACCAGAGTCTGGGGGTGAAAGTGGGGTGCACTAGGACTTTGAGAGACAATGCTTTTCTGCCTGTGCGTCTGGTGGCCACTGGGGCTGCAAGGGAGGGAGGAAGAAGCTCACTCTGGGACCGTCCCTGCGCCGGCGTGGGGACAGCACGGCGACAACAGGAGTCTGTCCCCACAAGTGGGACAGAGACTCCACAGGCTGAAGGGTTTTCCTGCTACACCTCCTGGGATGGGCCCCGGCAGCCCTGTTCACACAGCTCTCTCTGGCGCCTGGCTGTGCCTGCCTCCCGGGCCCAGGGCTGGAGCCACCCTGCCTGGCTGGCTCCCGGCGCCCCCAGCGCCTCGCTGGGGTGGCTGAGAATCTGCTGAGTGCGGGGTCAGCGGTGTGACCGCGCATTTGTGCTGTGTGTGCAGCTTCCCACAACACAAAGCCGGGCATCTGGCAAGCAGCGGGCGCAGCTGGACCATTCCAGGCCCCGTCTGGCCACTTCCTGGGCTAACGAGAAACAGAATCCGACGGAGCCGAGACCGTTCTCCTGGGGGCTGCGAGTCGCCACCGCCAGGCTTTGGACCGGTACATCTGGGGACGCTAGAACCGGTACAGCTGGGGACGCTAGAACCGGTACATCTGGGGACACTAGAACTGGTACAGCTGGGGACACTAGAACCAGGCCTGGGGGTGCTGCAAAGTGCAGCCTTCGTGGTGCCAAAGCCAAGGCCTCCATCTGGGGCAGCAGCGGGGCACCTGCTCCCAGGGCCGGCACTAGCAGGACCTTGGGCACCTGGGCTCACCCCGCCAGCTTCCTTCTCTTCCTGACGGAGTGGCTGGAAGGCTGCTGAGGCCTGGGTCTGGCCCGGGGCAGGGCCTGCCCTCCTGCTGCTGGGGGGCCACACCTGCAGGCCACACAGGCTGAACCGCGCAGCAGGTGTCCGGAGGCTCCACCTGGGACCCCTCACAGCAGTGGGCAGAGCCCAGTGGAGGGGCCAGCTTGTCTCTTCAACACAAAACAGAGGCTGCAGACCCCTGCCCCTTAACCCGAACAGATGAGACCCCCAATTCCCTGGCCTCCGACGACCGTGTCCTCCTCCCCACCTGAACCCCCATCCCAGGGCACGCCATGCCCTCACCCTGCCCACCCTGGCTCACTTTCACGGACTCTCCCCCTCCCCAGTCAGTCACCCTCCCTCCCCCTTCTGTCATCAGCACTCCCCGCTCTGGCCACTCCCACCCTCTGCCTACTCAGTGCCCAGCCAGGCAGGCAGCTGCCCGGGGCGGCAGAGGACGCCCCCGTGGACCGGCTTCGCTGGCAGCCTACCCCCACGCCCACTCGCTGAGGCCCGGGCGAGCGGGGCTGGGGAGCCCTGCATACTGCGCTCCTCCCTGGCCACGATGGCAGCTGCTGCTCGCGGACGCCAACACCCGCCCCTGGCAGAGGCAGGAGGCAGCCACGGGCGGACGCTGGAGTCACGGCCCGTGTTCGAATCCTGCTGCCAGCTGTGAGCCAGCGCTCTGTGTGGTGGAATGGCACTGTGTGTGCCCCTCTCTCCGACAGGGGCCTGGGAAGGAGGCTGCCGCCCTGCCCCCTCCGCCCTCAGAGTCCCCGGCTCCCCCTCTGGCTTCCCCGCCCCCGCCCCCGGGGTGCCCCCATGCCAACGACCCAGCAGCTGGCTCTGCATGGCCCTCGGCAAAGGAACTACTTGGGGTTCCACCCTACCCCTCGTCTGCAACCTGTTCTCCCTCAGCCTCCCAGGCCACGGCACAGCCCCCAACATCCGGGGAGCAGGAGCCACAGCCGATTCAGCCACTGCCCTCGCGGCGGGCGGGGCTCCACTTCCTCACTTCCTGTCACTGCTGCGGAGTGCGCCCCCCAGTGGCTGGGACGGGAATTGCGCTCCCACGAGTGAAGTCCCCCCCCAGCTCGTGGCCCGTGGGAAGCCACAAAACCGAACTGGTGTTACCATTCTGCTTCCTTCCCACTCTGTAGGGCTGTGTTCACCCACTTAACAGGTGACCAAACTGAGGCTGAGACAGCTGCAGCGAGCGCCTTAACGTTCGTCACACGGGGCAGGGGGGCGGAGCCTGCGCCCACCCTCCTCTGCCTGCCGCGTGGCAAGGCTTCATACAGGCCTAGGGAGCAGGGCCAGTGTCTAGCAGCGGCGCCTTCCCGCAGTGACGGGAGCTGACCCCGCTCTGCCACATCGAGCCCAGCCGCCCCGCCCCCCCGCCCACGCGGAGCCCGGTGCCCCACCCTGCCCCTCCGCACACTCACAGGATCTCATAGTTGCCCAGCACCTCTCTCGGGGGGGACTTGTTCCACTTGCAGTCCGGGACCTCGCCGTTGGGGACGGCGATGTTGAGGGTGTCGTTGATGAGGTTGTACTTGAGGATGCGGTCATTGGCGGTGCTGGAGGTGAGAGACGGCGATGCGTTCACCTGCGAGGTGGAAAGAGACCAGCGTTCTTCACTCGCGCCCTGGGAGCAGCGCGCGTGCAGCGGCCACACGGCTCGGGGCACCCGGCGCGCACCTCGTACAGAAGCGTTGCGTCAGCCACCTTTAT
Organism: Sylvilagus floridanus; assembly: GCA_949820135.1. NCBI lineage: Eukaryota > Metazoa > Chordata > Mammalia > Lagomorpha > Leporidae > Sylvilagus > Sylvilagus floridanus. Next base: position 40,872,799 of record OX463231.1, on the reverse strand, counting down.
TGGCTGCTAAGTGAGATACCAACATTCAAGGGCAGAGTTAAGACGACCCACAAGGAGTGGGAGCGCCCAGCCCCGTGCCCCTCAGAGGCCCCAGGGCCACCGTGGGGATGAAGCCAGCCTCAGACAGGTGCACAGAGGCCCTGCGGAACTGCCGCATGGCACCTGACTCGCAGCGACAGCACCTCCACCTGCTCTGCCAAAGCACAAGAACGCTCCTCCTCTGGCCCAGGGCTTCCGAGTTCGGAAGGGCAGGGCCGCGGGACAGGTGCAGAGCAGCCCACGCGCCCCCTGGAGGCCAGGGCGTTGTGGCCACCAGGTCTCCTGGAGCTGGACCACAGCGCCTCTGCCCGCCCTGGGCCCCCCAGCACGGGCTGCGCCTCCGGCCTGGCCCGAGCGCACTTGCAGGGGGGACGGCTGCGGGCGCGGGCAGGTGTCCAGGCAGTACCTCGATGAGCCAGGGCTTCAGCTTGTCGTCAACGATGATGTCGTAGCCGTAGCACTCGAAGCAGTGCTTGTCGTTGTTCATCACCGGCTGTGGGGAGGGGGCAGCGCGTTACACGGCCAGCGTCGGGGACGCAGCCCAGGCCACCACCCGGAGCCCAGCTCTGACCGCCGCCGGCCAGGGCTCCCAGCTCCCCTGCAGCCCTCCACAGGGCGCAGATCAAGGGGGTTTACGGCGCAGGCACTGGTGTCTCCCCGGCACTGATGCTGTCCTGTGACTGCCTGTTCCCGTCCCGGGCTTCCAGGGACACAGGAGCGAGACTGTGGCCTGTGCTCCCAGCAACAGAGGCCGATCCCTTTCCCTGCTGCCCGTGAGCCTCGGGCTACGTTTCCCTCCCGTTTCACCAGACACAGCTGAGGCTGCACTCCCAGGGCCCGGGGAACCACCAGTGCTCGTCTGCAATGCAGAGTCCTGGGCCTTCGCAAGTCCGGGTTCAGGGCTCAGGGAAGGGCCCCACCGTCAGTCATCTCACTGCACCCCCAGACAGTGTCCCAGAGACGCCCCAGCGAGGCTGTTTTACAAGGTGGGGGGCACAGAGGCCCTGCCTGGGCAAAGCCTCCGACCTGAACTGGAGACAGCAAAGGGAGACGGCCCGGGTGCTCCTTCCCACTCCCCGCGGAGGACAGCGGGCTCCGGGCGCTGCAACTCGGTGGGATTACATTTCCACTAAAGCCTGGTGTCCTGACCCTGACCAGGGCCCAGACCGCTGGCCCAGAAAGCCTGTGCAGGACAGGAAGCTGCTGACCCATGCATCACCCAGGGGTGACCCCTGCAGGGCCTCTCGGAGCTGGGCCCACCTCCACCATGGAGTCTGAAGATAAATGTGCCATGGCTGGCTGCTCGCTAAGTGAGAACTGAAGAAACCGACCCCACCTCCAACGATGCTCAGAGCCCTGGAGACAGCGTCTCAGCTCGGGAAGGGAGGCCCAGGAGGAGCCTCCCAGAGGCCCGCTCACCACGGGACTGCTCAATCAGGGAGCCGATTTCTCCCGGCAGCTCTGCCAAGCCAGGGCGGACCGAGCTGGGCAGAAACGGAGTGGGACGGGCTCGTTTCATGGGGCTGCCGGCACTGACGGGCTCACGGCATCTAACTTCCCAACCACTCAGCTGCCCTCTGTGGAGCAGGTGCACACACCCCGCCCACACTGGGGTCACGGCCCCAGTTCCCATGGCGCAGCACCTGAGGCTCAGAACAGACCGGAACTGGGGACGGTTACGGTGAGGGGGTGGCGTGGCCTGGTGAATCCCACCTGAGCCCAGAATGCCACGCTTGTCCCTACCTTGTCCCACCACCCGAGCCACCATGGTACCCGGAGGCCTCGATGGGACAAGACGTGGCATTTAGCTCTCAAGATCAATCTCCAGCGATGCACTAGGCCCTGGGTTCCTCCCAGCTGAATCTGCACCATCAGGCAAAGTCAGAGTGAAGCCGCACGCCGTGCAGGGAGCCGGCAGCCTCCCCCCGCACGTGCCAGCAGTACCTGATCTCTGGCAGACACAGGCAGTGAGTGGACAGGTGTCCTGTCCAACAGCAAGCCCTGCCCCTGAACCACCACCCTGGGCTCCAGCTCCCGGCCCCACCCCTGCCGCCACTCACAGCCACGGCCTTCAGGGACTGCACGATGATCCAGTGGATCTCGTCAAACAGCTTGTTGGTCACCTCCCTGCCGCGGGTGCTCTCCAGGTACAGCCGCAGGTTGCTCACCGTCCACTTGCCCCCGTGGATGTGGTTGTAGTCCTCCTGGGGGCGGCAGAGGGGGCGGGGCTCAGCCTGTGCACCTGCAGTGTGCTCTGCGTCCTCCAACGTCTCTCCGCCAGCGCCTTCTGGCTGTGGGCGACGCAGCCAGCAGCAAGGCAAGCGTGACCCTTTACCCACGGGACCTGGGCCTCCAGGAATGTGCTTATGTGCATGTATATGTGTGTGTGCATACGTGAGTGTGTATATGTGTATGTATGTGTGTACGTGTATATATGTTTATGTGTGTGTGCATATACATAACTATATATATAGATGTAGTATAAGGATATGGCCATTTAAAAAATAATTAATTTTGCCAACTTGAAAGGCAGAGGGTCAGAGACTCTCAAGAAGTTCAGAGTGAGAATCCCTACAAATGCTCAAGGAGAGGTTCAACAAAAAGCGAGGCAGAGGCCCCCATCCCTCTCACTCCACTCAGGCTCTCTTTACAAACAAGAACAGTTCATGCTCACCTTAAAAAAAAGTTCTGGTTCTGGGACGGGGCCAGCACTGTGGCATAGCAGGTTAAGTCTCTGCCTGCAGGACAGGCATCATATGGACCCAAGTTCCAGTCCCGGCTGCTCCACTTCTGATCCAGCTCCCTGCTAATGGCCTGGAAAAGCAGCAGAAGATGGCCCAAGTGCCTGGGTCCCCTCACCCACGTGGGAGACCCAGAAGAAGCTCCTGGCTCCTGATTGACCCAGCCCCAGCTGTTGAGGCCATTTGGGGAGTGAACCAGCAGAGAGAAGATCTCTGTCTCTCCCTCTCGATCTATAACTCTGCCTCTCATGTGAATAAAATAAATATCTTTGACAGGCAGAGTGGACAGTGAGAGAGAGAGAGACAGAGAGAAAGGTCTTCCTTTTGCATTGGTTCACCCTCCAATGGCCGCCGCAGCTGACGCACTGCGGCCGGCACACCGTGCTGATCCAAAGCCAGGAGCCAGGTGCTTCTCCTGGTCTCCCATGCGGGTGCAGGGCCCAAGCACTTGGGCCATCCTCCACTGCACTCCTGGGCCACAGCAGAGAGCTGGCCTGGAAGAGGGGCAACCAGGACAGAATCCGGTGCCCCGACTGGGACTAGAACCCGGTGTGCCGGCGCCGCAAGGCGGAGGATTAGCCTGTTGAGCCACGGCGCCGGCCAATAAAATAAATCTTAAAAAAAAAAAAAAAAAAAAAACACAGCCTGGGATGCCTGCGCCCTGATATCAGAATTCCTGGGTTCGAGTCCTGGCTCTGCTTCCTGTTCCAGCTTTTCTGATGCACACCCTGGGGGCAGCAGGTGACGACGGCTCAAGCAGCGGGAGATGCAGACAGCTGCTGGCTCCTGGCTCAAGCAGCGGGAGATGCAGACAGCTGCTGGCTCCTGGCTCAAGCAGCAGGAGATGCAGACAGCTGCTGGCTCCTGGCTCAAGCAGCAGGAGATGCAGACAGCTGCTGGCTCCTGGCTTTGGTCCAGCCCACCCCTGGCTATTGCAGGCTTGTGAGGAGTGAAGTGGATCCATGCTCTCTCTCTCTCTTTGCCTTTCAAATAAAATATTTTCAAAGATTTATTTATTGATAAGGCCGTTACAGAGGCAGGGACAAATGGCCACAACAGGCAAAGCTAGGTCAGGCTGAATCAAGAAGCTTCCTCCAGGTCTCTCGTGGTGGTGGCAGGGCCCAAACATCTGGGCCATCTTCCACTGCGTCCCCAGGCACATCAGCAGGGAGCTGCATCAGAAGCAGAGCAGCTGGGACAAGAACTGGTGCCTACATGGATGCCAGCGTCACAGGAAGTGGCTTAACCTGTGGCACCACAATGCCAGCAAATACATTTTATTTATTTATTTATTTATTTATTTATTTATTTATTTATTTATTTGACAGGCAGAGTGGACAGTGAGAGAGACAGACAGAGAGAAAGGTCTTCCTTTGCCGTTGGTTCACCCTCCAATGGCTGCCGCGGACGGTGCACTGCGGCCGGCACACCGCGCTCATCTGATGCAGGAGCCAGGTGCTAGGAGTTTATCCTGGTCTCCCATGGAGTGCAGGGCCCAAGCATTTGGGCCATCCTCCACTGCACTCCCGGGCCACAGCAGAGGGCTGGCCTGGAAGAGGGGCAACCTGGAAGAGGGGCAACCGGGACAGAATCCGGCGCCCGGACCGGGACTAGAACCCAGTGTGCCGGCGCCACATGGCGGAGGATTAGCCTGTTGAGCCACGGCAACGGCCAGCAAATACATTTTTTTAAAATAGGCATCAGCAGCTACACAGTTTCAGTTCTGCAAAACGAAAAGGCCCTGGAGCTGACTGGCGGTGCTGCCTGCACAAGCCACAGCCTGGAACCCACTTAACTCCCCAGAACCGAGTGCTCACAAGTGGTTACAACGGGCACAAGTAATTTACAAAATAAGTAACAAAGAAAGGAAAATCATCCGAGAAACAGAACCTCTGCCTCGGGAGAGCAGATACTGAGAACAGCTAGATGTCTCCCACCCTTGGTCTGCAGGAACGTTAATTTATCAATCACCTAAACCCCCGAATCCAATCAGACTGCAGACGTCTCAGCTGAAGACGCACCCTGCAGTTTCTGTCCCCTCCCTGCTGCTGAGCCTCCTCCCAGCCTGCACGGCTGGAGCCCGCCCACTCCTGGGCCCTGGGATGCCGCCCCACGGGGCACTGTGCACTCCTGGCCTCTGCCCACGCTGCTTGTCGGAGTTCCTGACGCCAGGACAACACCGCGGCACCCACGGCAGAGCCATGGAAGCATCTGCTCAAGTTCAAATGCGGGTTTCTCAGAGCCACCACTCGGACGTGGCCACGTGTGAGGTCTATGCACAGAGCCACGAGGGAGCCCAGTGCTCACCGCGCTCCGCGGGGCCAGGTGAAGGGCGCCTGCGCACTCTCCTCCTGCGCACCTGCACAAATGGATTCTCCTTCTCAGGGACACACAAGAAGGGGCCTCCCAGCTTCAGCCTGGCGGCCCGGGCGGAGGAGGCCGGGTCTCTGCCTGGTGCCGGGGTGGGCTCCTGGCGGCCACGCTGAGGCGTCCGCTGTCACTGCTTGGCCTCTGCAGAAGCTGCTGGCTCTGTGCGGTGCTGCCGGACTCGCAGCCTGCCTGACGCCCGGGGCGGCCGTTCTTTCTGCTCCACCCTTCGAGGCCATGACAGCACAGCCGTGGTGCGCTCTCGGGAAACCCTGATGGGCAGGTGAGTGGCGACCCCTGTCATTTCAGGGCCCACAAGGTAAAGCCCACAGCTCCACGGGCAGACGTGAGGCCCGAGGGGTGGGTGGTCTGCCCACGTCACACAGGGAAGGACGTGGTGAGCGGGAGCCCAGCCTGGTCTGACCAAACTCTCCCGTGAGTTCCTGGGAAACGCTCAATGTCTGTGCGAACTCAAGTCGTAGGAAGATCACAGCATACATGTAAGCAGGCTTCAAGTAGAAGAGTCTTCGCCGAGAAATGAGACCTTGAGTTTTGGTTGGGACTGGATCAGGGCCCTGTGCATCCTGCCCTCGCCCCGCTGTCCACACTCCGGGAGCTCCTGCCATGCTCCTTCCTGCCCCAGGGCCGTGGCACGCTCTGTCCCCTCTCACCGAGCGCCCTTACGCTTCAGATCCCAGCTCAGCACCTCTGCGGAGAAGCCTTCCCGCCCGCTGGGCTGGGGCGGCCTCCGTGCCCTGCTTCCCCGACAGCCAACAGCTCGATTTGCAACCACATGTCCAGCAGTAACGCCGCATCACCCGACAGTCGCCTTCCCCCGTGAGAGTGGGGACCAAGGAGCTCACGGGCCCCACTGCACCCTCAGCACTCGGCACGGGGGCAGCACACAGGGCACTCAGCGGGCACCGGCTGAACTGATGGACGGTGGAGCCAGAGTAACTGCGTGGGCGCAGGGGCTTGGGCGCAGTGGGCTAAGCTGCCACCTGAGACGCTGGCGTCCCACATCAGGGTGCAGATTCGAGTCCCAGTGCTCTGCTTCTGATCCGGGAGCAGTGGCTGATGGCCCGATTATCTGGGTCCCGTCCCTGCCAGGGCCTCAGGTCAGGACGCACCTCGGACTCCCGCCCCGCCGTCCTCTCCCAGAACAGGGAGAGGCAGAAGCCCGCCAGGGCGGTCTGGCACCCCGCCACAGACGCACTCACCCCGTGTTTCTGGATGGCCACGTTGGTGAGATGCACGAACATGTTGTCCAGCTCGCTGGTGCTCGGGGTGTACCTGACCGTGCAGAACCGGCAGAAGCCCAGCTTGTACCTAGGCGGAACCGGGGCGACCCAACTGTGAGAAGCATCAAAGAGAGACTCTTCCTTCTCTACCAGGCGGGGCTTCCTGTCTGAACTACTGCAGAGACCTTCTCGCCGGGGCCGGAGCTGGGGCCGGAGCTGTGGCACAGCGGGTTAAGCTGCTGCCCACAATGCTGGCCTCTCATATGGGCGCCGGTTCGAGTCCAGCTGCTCCACTTCTGATCTAGCTCTCTGCTAATGCACCTGGGAAAGCAGTGGAAGATCCCCAGGGCTTGGGCCCCTGCCACCCTCGTGGGAGACCCAGATGGAGCTCCAGGCTCCTGGCTTCAGCGTGGCCCAGCCCGGGCTGTTGCAGCCATTCTGGGGGTGAACCAGCAGCTGAAAGATCCCCCCCCGCCCCCTACCTCTGCCTTTCAAGCAAGTAAATGAACCTTTAAAAGAACAGAAGAGGACAACACCCGCTTGCTCATCTGCAAGACTCCCGCCAGCACCCGGTTTGCCGCTCCTGTCTTAGGGCCAGCCATGCCAGGCCCGGTGCAGACACGGTTTCAGCGACCCCACAGCGGTGCCAGCGCGCCGGGGCTCTTACATGTAACAGCGCAGCGGGCGGTACGTGGACACCAGAACGTACAAGCGCAGGTCGAACTTCCTCCCGCCGATCAGCAACGGGTTGTTAATGTACAGAGAGATCACGTAGGCCTCCTTGGTAGACTGCGACACAAACCTAGACACGTGGGGGCAGGGCAGGGTTAGACGGCGGAAGACGCGGCGTCAACCGCGCAGCCCCGAGGGAACAGTGCTAAACGGGACTGCGCTCAGATGGTGAGTCCCTGCCCTGCAGAAGACACTGGCAGGGGAGTGAAGAGACAGGGAGGAAACACCTCCTGGAGACAGAAGTCATGAGGGGCTCCTGACCCAGAGAACGCACACAGCCCCACAGTGAAAAACAACCGACACAACAGAAAATGGGCCAAAGAATCAGCCGACACTCAGTGAGGACGAGACGGGGACGGCGGGCAGGCAGGCAGCCGGGGGGCCTGCCCTCTGGACGGCACCGGGCACCCTGCACCCCTGCCGGGCGGCCCGAAGCCATGCCGCCGCCACTGCCGAGCTCGCCCTCACTGCCTGTGCACGGACGAGCAGCGCGTGAGCCACTGGGGAAGACAAGCTGGTGGGCTCCTACTAAACCAGCCCGATCTCACCACACTTCTCACCGCTCACCAAGGACAGGAAGAGCTACGTCTGCCAATCTGCACACAGACGGCAGCGTCGCCCACTTGGAAGCAAGAGATGGCCGTCAGGAGGGGAACAGACTGATAAACCACGTACCCAGATGGTGCATACTACTCAGAAATAAGATGAACTGAGCTGATAAACCAAGAGGAAACTCGATGTAGAGGACTTACACACAGAAAACACTGAACAGGGGCCGGCGCTGTGGCCTAGTGAGCTAAGCCGCCACCTGCAGTGCCAGCAGCATACATCAGAACATCGGTGAGTCCCAGTTGCTCCGCTTCCGATCCAGCTCCTTACTAATGCCCCTGGCGAGGAAGACGGCCCAAGTGCTTGGGCCCCTGCACCCCTGTGGGAGACCTGCGTGGAGCGCCTGGCTCCTGGCTTCAGCCTGGTCCAGCACTGGCCATTGCAGCCATCTGGGGATTGGACCAGTGGGTGCAAAATCTCTCCTAATCTCTCTCTCTCTGTCACATGCCCCTTCAGAAAAATAAATAAATCTTTAAAAAAAAAAAAAAAAAACCTTCCATGTGTGTCGCTAGGGGAAACAAGTCGATCTGAAAAGGCTGCATCCAGTATGACGCCAACATTCTGGAAAAGGCGAGACCACGGATCTAGCGAGAGGATCCATGGTTTCCCCAGAGTCGGCACAGGAGTGAACACGCAACGCACAGGGACTTCCAGGGCAGTGAGACGCCTGCGTGGCACTGTGACAGTGCACACGCCTCACCGCACGTCTGTGCAGACCCACAGTGACCCCGACACGCGTCACCGCACGTCCGTGCAGACCCACAGCGACCCTGATGCACACTGAGACACCTGCTCTGCGTGGCACTGTGACAGCCGACACGCCTCACCGCACGTCTGTGCAGAGCCACGGCGACCCCGACATGTGTCACCGCACGTCCGTGCAGACCAATGGCGACCCCGACGCACACTGAGACACCTGCTCTGCGTGGCACTGTGACAGCCGACACGCCTCACCGCACGTCCGTGCAGACCCACGGCGACCCCGACACGCGTCACCGCACGTCCGTGCAGACCCACAGCGACCCTGATGCACACTGAGACACCTGCTCTGCGTGGCACTGTGACAGCTGATACGCCTCACTGCACGTCTGTGCAGACCCACGGCGACCCCAACACGCCTCACCGCACGTCCATACAGACCCACGGCGACCCCGACGCACAATGAGGCGGGTCCACCGTTTGTGAGTTACAGGAGCCGGCCAGGCTGGTGGGGGCGGCGCAGTGGAGGGGCCGGCAGGAGGCGGGGTGGCCCTGCACATCTGTTCCCTTCTGCAATGAACCCACAGCTGCACTAAGACCGCTGAATGAAGCTGACGAAGGCTGAAACCTGCATTTAGTTGATGGGTTACAAGCTCCCCGCTCTCACAAGACTCTAAAACACGAGATACACTGAGCTGGTACTGGTCAGACTGGGGAGGGACCAGGAAGGACACTTCCCCCTAGGGGACAGCACCACAGCCGCAGGGCAGGCCCTGGGAGCCCATCTGGGGAGGTGGCCCTCGGCCTGACCCATCAGGGAGCTGGGAAGTGAATTGGGTCTAAGCTTCCCACACTATGACAGGCGCCCCCGCCACGGGGACCTGCACGAGCCACCTTCCCTGGGCAGAGGATCGGCTTGAGGCATTTCAGAGCAGCCAAGGGCACCTCACACACACCTGACCTCTGACTGGCGCCCTGGCCCATGATCACGCCGGTGTGCGTGTGCCTGCTGGCACTCCCCCAGGTGCTGCACACGGTGAGCGCGCTTCCTCCCACCACAGCCCCGTGACGGTGACGCTCCTACTGTGCCCGGTCCACTCCCATGAGCAGCCTAAGGCCCTGAGATTCTGTCACCAGCAAGTGTCGCGTGGACCAGACCCCGGAGCCCAGACCCGAGTCCAGGCCCTGAAGCCCATGCTCCCAGCCTCAGGACCAGAGTGGCCTGCCCCACACTGCCTGCGGCTCACCGCAGGGGCGTGTGCCGGGCGCTGCTGGGCGGGCGGTGAGGGCCACCAGCCTCGGCCCACGGGCGCGCACTCACGAGGACGTCTTGCTGTCGCGCGACCACTTCTTGATCTGCGAGAGCTTGTTGATGAGAAAGATGCCCCTGCCCTGCGCTTTCCCGCACGGCTTCATGATCCACGTGCTGGACGGGCTCTTCCGGAACTCCTCCACGAACAGGCTGTAGTCTGCGGGCAGCATGTAGGTGACCGGCACGAAGTCTGCAAGACAAGACGCCCAGCGCTGCCGAGGGCCGGCCCGGGACAGCCAGAGCTGCACAGTCGGCACCCGGTCCAGCCAGCGATGCCTGCCCAGGACGGACACGCGCAGGAGGGACACGCAGGAGGGACACGCAGGACGGACACACACAGGAGGGACACGCACAGGAGGGACACACACAGGAGGGACATGCAGGAGGGACACGCACAGGAGGGACACACAGGACATGCGCAGGAGGGACACGCAGGAGGGACACGCACAGGACGGACACGCACAGGAGGGACACACAGGACATGCGCAGGAGGGACACGCGCAGGAGGGACACACACAGGAGGGACATGCAGGAGGGACACGCACAGGAGGGACACACAGGACATGCGCAGGAGGGACACGCACAGGACGGACACGCACAGGAGGGACATGCACAGGAGGGACACGCGCAGGAGGGACATGCACAGAGGGACCCGCACAGAGGGACACACACAGAGGGACACATGCAGGAGGGACACATGCAGGAGGGACACACAGGACATGCACAGGAAAGACATGCACAGGACATGCACAGGAGGGACACGCACAGGACACACACAGGAGGGACACGCGCAGGAGGGACACACACAGGAGGGACACGTGCAGGAGGGACACACAGGACATGCACAGGAAAGACACGCACAAGACACACACAGGAGGGACACGCACAGGACACACACAGGAGGGACACGCGCAAGAGGGACACACACAGGAGAAACACGTGCAGGAGGGACACACAGGACATGCACAGGAAAGACACGCACAGGACACGCACAGGAGGGACACGCACAGGACACACACAGGAGGGAAATGCGCAGGACGGACACGCACAGGACGGATATGCACAGGACACGTACAGGAGGGACACGTACAGAGGGACACACCCTGCAGGAACACGCAGTCTATGCGCGTCCTGTGCACAGTGTGTGGCCCTCAGCTCTGCTGCTCACAGGCACTGTCACGCTCCTCACGGAGCAGAAGAGGAAACTGAGGCCCGGAGTGTGTGTCCAGGACTCCGCCCAGGCACAGGCAAGGAGCCCCAGAGGACGCAGCTGTCCTCCCCAAGTGTGGCCAGCCGTGCGGGTGCCCACAGGGCCGTGGCAGGGTGTGGCCTCCCAAAAGCCCCTCTGGCTCATGCTAAGGGTACTCCCAGGAGCTCACAGAAACTCAGACACAAAATGTGAACCAAACGGGGGATACCAAAACCCAGACACGCCCCCCACCGAGGCTGTGTGCCCTGCAGTGAGAACCTCAGCCGTCCACGGAGGCCACGAGGCCGCGAGGCCACAGGCAGGTACCAACCCAGGTAGAGGTATTTCCCGTTGTCGTCTTTCTCGGCCAGGGGACTCCCTTCTTTCTCCAGTTCCTTCCTGTATCTCTTGATGTTCTTCACCATCAAGTCCTTCCGGGTCAGCTCATAGTGGTTTGGGAAGTGGTTGACGATCTGATCGTCTGCGAGCCGGTATCCGGTCTCCACACTGAACACGTTCCGGATGGTCTGCACACTCATCCTGGAGGGGATAGCAGAGCACAGACCGGAAGTTCAGCGTCCACATCCCAGCCAGTTCCATGCCCATGGAGTGAACGCCTGGCCCCAGGAGCACACACTGCACAGCCAGGAGCTAGCAGCAACCTCAGCTGTCCCCGGGCAGGAGCGCCCTGAGCAGGCATCTCACGCGTGGCTGAGAACGCGGACAGGCGACAGGTCTGGTGAGCAGTCACACTGACAGGTGGTGGCCTTGACGGTTGGTAACACCAAGCTAGGGGCTGTCCCCTCCCAAACTCACATGGAAATTATTTTTTAAAAACATTCATTTACGTATTTACTTGAAAGGCCATGTTATAAAGACAAGAGGGAGAAACAGAGAGAGAGGTCTTCCATCTGCTGGTTCATTTCCCCAAACAGCCAGAAAGGCCAGGGCTGGGCCAGCCCAAAGCCAGGTGCCCTACATGGGTGGCAGGGGCCCCGGTGCTTGGCCATAGTCTGCTGCTTTTCCAGATGCACCAGCAGGAGCTGGACTGGAAATGCCACGGCCGGGATGCAAAACAGCGCTCACAGGGGATGCCGGCGTGGCAGGCGGTGGCTCTGGCCCCGCACATGGAAATCTGATCACTGTCAGGAGACAGCAGGGGGGACCGGGTGGGATGCTGGGGGATCATCAGGGCTCTGCCCTCTGGAGAGATTCAGCCATTCCTGTGACTGCGGGCGAACAGGCTCTCTCGGGCGTGGGACGCCGTAGGAGCCAGTTTGCCAGGCCTCTCAGGGGCTTTGTCTGTCGCCAGCACGCCCTGTGCTGCCTCAGGAGTGGCAGCCAGAAGTCTACCACGGCATGCAGCCCCCGGCCTTGCAGCTGAGAGCCAAGATAGTCCTCTTCCCAACTCAACGGGGGTGGGGAACGCCCAGCCACAGGCCGTGTAAGGCCCCGCCAAGGCAACAGGGCAGGGCCCAGAATGCAATCCATCTACAGCAGGCTTATTTTTAAGCTGATAGCTCTGTATGCTTCATGAATGCCATAAGTACCCAATGGCCCTGGACAGAATGTCCCCAGCCTGCTTTACAGCCTACCCGGGGGCAGGTGTCTGGCCCAGCAGTTGAGCTGCCGGCTAAGATGCCCACATCCTTGGGGCCCGCGTTGTGGCTAACAGGTTAAGCCACCGCCTGGGATGCGGGCATCCCACCTGGGTGCCAGCTCAAGACTTGGCGGCTCCAGTTCCAATCCAGCTCCCTGCTAACGCGCCGGGAAAGCAGCAGAAGATGGCTCAAGAGCCTGGGCCCCTCACCATGAAGGAGATCTGGAAGAAGCTCCTGACTCTGGCTTCAGTCTGGCCCAGCCTCGGCCACTGTGGCCATCTAAGGGATGAGCCAGTGGATAGGAGACCTCTCTCCTTCTCCCTCTCTTCCTTTGTGTAACCCTGCCTTCTGAATAATCTTCTAAAAAAAGAGAAAAAGACTGAGAACGATGCCTGCACCCACCTCAGCGTCTGGGTTTGCGCCCTGGCTCCACACCTGATCCAGCTTCCTGCTGACGTGCACCTGGGAGGCCGCAGGTGACGGCTCACGTACCCGGGTCCCTGCCACCCACGTGCGAGACCTGGAGTTCCTAGGTGCTGGCGTTGACCTGGCTCAGCTCTGGCTGTTGCAGGAACTTAGAGAGTAAACCAGCGGATGAGGGCTCTCTCTCTCTCGCACTCTACGCTATATCTGCACCCAGATTCTGCAGGTCAGGGGCCCTGAGTCAGCTCTGCTAGGGACCCACTAGGGACAACAAACCTGAAAGACACAGGGGTTCCTTCTAATCCTCAGGGAAAGCCACGGTCTCCCTGCCACCCTCCCGGCCCCACCACCCCCACAGGGGGTCGGGGAGGAGCATGCAGGGACGGGCCAGCAGCCCCACGGGACTCCGAGACATGGGACAAGGCAGCTGTCTCATGGCTTCTCCTGCCAGGGCCCTGTTCCCCCCGGCCCTGGACCCCACAGCCCCAACCTAGAGAGGAGCCTACAGCACCCAAAGATTCCTTCTGGCTGCACGGTCATTGGAACAAGGGAACCCACATGCACTGGGCAAGTCGCCCTACGTGAGCACCTCGGGCCGACAACCATTCTACTGGATCGCCTGGATTTGTGGACGAAGATCAGGGCGGGGGTCGGCTGAGCCTGTGCCGCTCCACGCGTCCCTAACTGAGGCCGCAGGGCAGCTGGTGTGGGTGTCTAAGAAGGCCGCGTCACACGCCCAGCACCTCCGCGGGCCACATGTGGCCACGGTGGTGCGAGTCTCAGTGTGGCCACCTGCTCTCTGGGCTGTGCCCAAATTTCACATGCTGGAAACTGTGTGTCCAGTGCAGGAATGGTGACCTTGACCTGCCCTCCCAACGGTCCCGTTCTCTCAGGGGTCAGTGGGTTCCTGGGGAAGCTCTGCGTAGCGCCCTTGCTCTCCTGCTGAGTGAAGTCTTTGGCCACGTCACGACACCCAGGGTGAAGGCCCTCGCCAGACGCCAGCACAGTGCCCTTGGAATTCCCAGCGTTCCGAGCCATGAGCCAGGACAGCCCTCCGTCTCTCGGAAGCCCCAGCTCAGGCCCGCTGTAACACCTCCCGTGGCGGCTCAGGGCCCTGCGGGTTCCAGCGGAGGCAGTGGACGCTGCTAGAACCCGAGGCCACGCCTGCCCGTGCACCACCCCGTCACATTCCCCAAGGGAGAGCGCCAGGGTCCCCAACCCACGAGGAGGGCCGCGCCCTCACCAAGTGGTGAGCCAGGGTGTGAACTCTGGCGTGAATCTGGCTGCCATCTGGGCTCCCGTCTGCAGAGGACGCACGGGGGTTCACCGAGTGTGCGTGTGCCCGCAGCATGTGTGTTAGGAGAGGGTGTGCGTGTGCTGGCAGGTGCTAAGGGTGTGTGTGTGTGTGTTAGGAGAGGACTCATGTGCCTACATGCGTGTGTTTCAGCAGAGGGCATGCGTGTGTGTGTGTGTGTGTTAGGAGAGGACTCGTGTGCCTACATGCGTGTGTTTCAGCAGAGGGCATGCGTGTGTGTGTGTGTGCCTGCAGGTGTGTGTGTTAGGGGAGGACTCGTGTGTGCCTACACGTGTGGGTTTCAGCAGAGGGCATGCGTGTGTGTGTGTGTGTGCCTGCAGGTGGGTGTGTTAGGGGAGGACTCGTGTGTGCCTACACGTGTGTGTTTCAGCAGAGGGCATGCATGTGTGTGTGTGTGCCTGCAGGTGTGTGTGTTAGGAGAGAATTCGTGTGTGCCTACACGTGTGTGTTTCAGCGGAGGGCATGCGTGTGTGTGCCTGCAGGTGTGTGTGTTAGGAGAGAATTCGTGTGTGCCTACACGTGTGTGTTTCAGCGGAGGGCATGCGTGTGTGTGTGTGCCTGCAGGTGTGTGTGTGTTAGGAGAGAATTCGTGTGTGCCTACACGTGTGTGTTTCAGCGGAGGGCATGCGTGTGTGTGTGTGCCTGCAGGTGTGTGTGTGTTAGGAGAGAATTCGTGTGTGCCTACACGTGTGTGTTTCAGCGGAGGGCATGCGTGTGTGTGTGTATGTGTGTGTACCTGCAGGTGTGTGTGTTAGGGGAGGATTCATGTGTGCCTACATGTGTGTGTTTCAGCAGAGGGCATGCATGTGTGTGTGTGTATGTGTGTGTACCTGCAGGAGTGGTGTGTGTCAGAACAGTGTGTGTGTTTCCCTGTGGGCCTGTGCTTCAGTAGAAAGCGTGCATGCATGTGTCTGCAGACACGTTTCAGGACAGCGTGTGTGTGTGTGTGTGTGTGTGTGTGTGTGTGTGGAGGGGCAGAGGATACATAAAGACATGTCTCCAGGTAAACAGAGAAGCCAAGCAGCCTGATAAATTGGGTCTGGGGGAGGGGGAAGAGAAGTTGGGAGGAGGGCAGGTGGCAGCAGGGACGGTGAGCCCCAGGGGCCGGGGGATCTACAGGGCGAGAAAGCCCCCAAGTCGCTGACCATAAGCAGGGCGCAGGAAGGTGGGTGCGGGCTCGATCCTCGCCCTGTCCCGCAGGGTCACCACACGTGGCTGTGCTGCAGCGCCGTGGACTTGACGTCCCGGGTCAGCCACAGCCCACGTGCACACTCACCCTCCACAGGGCCACCAGGTGCCTTGGCCGGGATACCATGCAACGGGACGGAACACACAGCAGGAGACGCCTAGGTCCCACGACCCACCCCTGCCGAGGTGCTGCCCGTGGGTAGAACTAACCCCTCTCAGCAGCCTCAGCAGAACCATGCGGCCGGCGCGGACTCACCAGTAGAAGTTCCAGTCCTCGTTCTCCGACACCTGGACCCATCCTCTCTTCTCGAAGTTATTGATGAGCACGGACTTCTCAATGTCAGTGACCCACTTTACTCTGCCCGCCATCCTCCTGCAAGAGACCACGCCCCATGGGGACACGCTCCAGCCACAGCTCCCTTCCCTCGGACCCCGTCCCTGCCTGGGCATCCCCACTCCCCCAGGGGAGAGGCCGTGGATGCCACTCAACACCCAGTGATGCACAGACAGCCCCGACCGCAGCTACCCAGCCCCAGATGTCAATGTGCCAAGGCTGACACCAGCTGAGCCAGGCCTAGGGGGATGGAGGCAGCAGTTAACTGATCGCCAGCACACATAAGGAGGGCAGAGGCAGCAGCGGGAGCCTGGGCCCTGCTCAGGGTGGGTGGGGCAGGCTGCTTCAGTCCAGGGCACAGAGGACATCGGCACAGCTAACCCAATCCGAGCTCCCCCTCCCCCATGCCGTGCCGCTCTGCTCCCTAGCCATGGAGAGGCCGCTTGTGCCCACCCAACCACACCCCTGCATCCGACAACCTCTGCGGCTGCCCTGTGTGCCCAGGACACGCAGACACCTGCCCTCACCTGCTCCCCCACCTCCCCCTTCTCCCTCTCTTCTTGCCACACGGGACTTCTCTGTCCACTCTCGTCCACCTCAGGGCCTTGGCACAGGCGGGTCCCTGCCAGCGGCCCTCTCCCCTCGCTGTCTGCCTGCCTAAGGCGCATCCACGAACTTCGTCTACACAGCCAGCCTGGTCACCAGTAACTTAGCACCCCGTAATTCCCTGTTTAACCCCCACTGTCCTGCCTGGAGGCCTTCACCGCTCTGCACCCGGGGCCCAGCTGAGCCGGAGGCACGCTGGCGGTCGGTTCCGACTGACTGACCATGAGCCCCGTCTGGCGGTCCCAGCGCACGACACCGAGGACTCCCTGGCCTCCTGGAGCTTGGCGTCCTCCTGTGGACAGTCTGGCTCTCAACCCGCCCAGCTCCCAGCTCCCCCCCCAGAAGGCTGAACTGGGGGCACGTCCACGGGCAGTCTCCCCAGAGACTCGGTCCACACAAGCCAGGCCGGAGAGCCGGGGCCCTGCAGCAGCTCTGCTTTGGGGGCCGTGTGGGGGCAAAGGCAGGGCCGTGCGACTCACACAGCTCAGGGAGGAGGCCTGCTGTGACGGCACCGCCCGCGGGCAGCAGCAGCCCCCCAGCCGGGTGACGGGGCCTCCACCTGGCCCAGCCCCGGCCATTGCAGCCATTTGGGAAGTGAACCAGCAGACACAAGATCTGTTGGCATGTCTTAATACATACTTAAATAAATACTTTAAAAAAAAATTAAAGGGGCCAGCGCTGTAGCATAGCGGGTAAAGCTGCCACCTGCAATGCCGGCATCCCATATGGCCACTTTGAATCCCGGCTGCTCTGCTTCCGATCCAGCTCTCTGCAATGGCCTGGGAAAGCAGCGGAAGATGGCCCAGGTCCTTGAGCCCCTGCACCTGTGTGGGAGACCTGGAGGAGGCTCCTGGCTTCGGATTGGCCCAGCTCCAGCCATGACAGCCATCTGGGGAGTGACCTGGCGGAGGGAGGACTTTCTCGATTCTGCCAGCCACTCTGTAACTCTGCCTTTGAAATAAAAATAAATAAATAAATCTTTAAAAAATTAAAAACAAGAAGAACCAGGCCCAAGGGGCCGGCCTCCGGCCTGATATTACACACCTGCACCCCACGTCAGAACGTGCGGGTCCACGCCTGGCTCTACTCCTGACTCAGGAGGCCCCTGGAGGCAGTGGCGATGGCCCACTGTCGGGATGGAGCTCCCAGCTCCTGGCTTTGGCCCCGCCTCAGTCTACGATATTGCAGGTATTTGGGGAGTGAACCAGTAAACCGGAGTCTGTGTGTCTGTTTCTCAAATACATAAATTTCAGTATAAAATAAAGGAAAAAAAGAAAAGCCAGACCCAAGGGAGCCGTGGTTGCCCGATTCAAACCCAGGACAGCCCTGCTCTGAAGGATGCCTCTCCCCACACAGCCCGTCACCTCCTCTGTGACCCTTGGCTTCAACACGATGATGACAACAGGGTCACCATGCGGGGCACATGGGATCACTCTCTGAGGTGCCAGCTCCGGGGCTGTGGCGTAGCGGGTTAAGCTACCGTCTGTGACACCAGCATCTCATACAGGCACCAGTTCAAGTCCTGGCTGCTCCACTTCCAATCCAGCTCCCTGCTGGTGCACCTGGGAAAGCAGCGGAAGACGGACAAGTGCTTGGGAGCCTGGGATGGAGCTGCTGGCTCCTGGCTTTGGCCTGGCCCAGTGCTGGCCACTGCAGCCATTCGGGGAGTGAACCACTGGATGTAAGATCTCCCTGTCTCCGTATCTCTCTCTCTCTAACTCTGCCTTTCAAATAAACAAGTCTAAAACAAAAAGCAACTACGTGGTGCTGTACAAACGCCTGGGCCTAGCGGTCATCACAGCAGACAGGGAACACCGGCAGTGACCGCACGGAAACGAGGGCCGATTCTCATGCTGCTGGCTCCCATTCCAGGGGAGCACATTCCCAGGTCCCCACACTCGCTGGCGGAGCCCCCTCCCCCCCCGCCGAGTGGCCAAGGGACTTCTGGTTGTCACTGCTCTTCAATTTCAGCGGGGGAGAGCCCGGAGTCCTGGCCGAAGCCTGGTCGTGCTCTGCGTCCTGGAGCCCAACTGCGCCCAGGCACTGCCCACCCCCCCCCAGGCAACACCCACACGGCCGCTCCCAGACTGGAAACCACACCCGCTGGGTGGCCTCACACCCGAGGACGATGCAGGAGCAAGGGCAGCCACCTGGGAGCAGAGGAGGCACCTACTTCCAGGTATTGGGCCTCAAACCCACCGAGGTCACGGATAACCACCCTCACGGCCATGCGTGGACAGACGGTCACCAACGGGTCAGCCCGGGCCGCACCTACCATAGGGAAGCATGGAGCCACAGGCACAGCCAGGTTCTCCTCGGCCTCCCCGACTCTCGCCTCTGGTCTTCACCTAAAACAAAGTTAAGACACGGACGGAATGTTCAGATCACAGAATCAAGAGAGACCCCCCCAGTTCACCCACGTGCACGCGGCGCACGGCGTCCCTGAGCAGAGGCTCCTGGGGCCGAGGCGGCGGGACGAGGCAGCTGTTCCCTGGGCATCCCGGCCCTTCCTACCGGCTCTCATCCAGGGGCTTCCTGCTGTCTGCCACCACCCCTCTCCAGCCAGCCCCTGGCCCTCCTGTCTTAGGGCTCGGCTCCTGCCCCAGATCTGCCTCTTCTCGAAGGTCACCTCTCAGGCCTCACTGCCCACCACAATGTCACTCTAGGGAGGGACACGCCCAGACCCACCCGCGGTGCCCACGGGGACGACAGCCTTCCCATGCGCACCATGCATACGCGCGGTGCCCGAATCCACAGAGGGCAGGCACAAGGCCCACAGGGACGACAGCCCTCCCATGCGCACCACGCATAAGCGCACTTGCACTTACAGGAGCCCAGCACAGCACCCCTCTCCAAGTACGAATTCTGAGCACCACCAACCCCGGGCTTCGGGGCCACTATTAAGTAACACAGGGTGAGTCGGCCGCAGGCACTGCCAAACCCCGGCCGCTGATGTGGTCCACACAGCCATCAAGGGCACACACGGCGAGGATGCACTGGCCCGGGGAAGGGGTCCTGCCCGAGGCTGAATGGCACGCAATTTGAAACGTGTGCATTGTCTGTTTCTGGAATTTTCCACGTCGTGTCTTTGGGCCGTGGCTGACCACAGGTAAGGTAAAGCCATGGACAGCAAACCCACGGAGAAGGGAGAGGGACTCCCGTCCGACCTCCGTGCTGCTCCTGTTGGACATGATGGCTTAGTCCACCGGCCCCTGGACCAGAGCCTGGGAGAGGCAGGTGCCACCCAACCGCTCACGCACCCCTGCGCTCCGGGAGGGGGCCGGGACGCTGCGCCAGCTCGGGAATCTCCACACGGGCTCACCCTGGCGAGACGCGGCCTCATCCCTGCATTTGGGGATTGCACATCCACACCCGGCCGCGTGCCCACCTCCTGCCGAACCCCCGGAACGCAGACCGGGGGCTCCCCGTAGGCAGCAGGTGCTCTGGGAAACCCGCACGAATCCAGAAATGAGTTCTGAACAAGAGACCCCCGCCCCCAGCACCCACGGAGCCCCCGCGGCTTCTGCAGGAGCAGGGAGCACCAGGCGGGCCGGGCCGCCCTCACGACCCCCTGGGCACCAAGAGCCAGCAGGGCCGGGGCTGCCGCTCACGAAGACCCCCCCCCCCAGCCTCGCTCAAGCCCCCACCGGACCGGACCGGACCGGGGCCTGGGCGCTGCGTCGCTGTCCAGCGCCCTCGGCGCTTCTACAGAAATCAGAAAGGAGCGCAGCCCTCGACCCCCTGGCGACCGCACTGCCCGCCCTCTGCCCGCGTCCCCCGCGCCGGACCCCGCCCTAGCAGCCTGCATTCGCACCGGGCCAGCCGGCGACAACGAGCGTCCGGAGGCCGCGGCCGCCTCAGCGCGTCGGAGGAGCTGGGCGAGGGCGCAGGCGTCGGGGGCGCGCGGGTCCGCCCAGAGCCCCCCGGGCGCGCGGCCGGGCTCGGCGCCCGCGCATGCGCGCCCGCCCCGGCCGCCCCTCCTCGGCGCCCGCGCATGCGCGCCCGCCCCGGCCGCCCCTCCTCGGCGCCCGCGCATGCGCGCCCGCCCCGGCCGCCCCTCGGCGCCCCGGCGGCGGCGGCGGCCTTCCCTGCGGGCTGCGAGCGCGGAGGGGCGCGGCGGAGGCTGCCCCGCGCCGCGCGCCGGCCCCGCACCAACCCCGCGCCAGCGTGCGCGAGACGCCGCCGGCTGCCTCGGCGGAGCGGCCCGCTGGGCGCCGCGTTCGTTCTGCTTCCGGGGCAGCGCCCTGGCAACCGAGGACGCTGCCGCCGGGGCGCGTCCACTTCCGGGGTCAGGCTCCCCTAGGGACCGGCGGTGTTAGGAAATGGGGGCCCAGGCCCCTCGCCATCTTCAGGGAGCTAGCGAGGCTGAGAAGGGTCGGGGCGCGGGCTCGAGGCCGAAGAGTGGGAGTGGGGCCGGAGGGGGTCAGGGCCTGAGTCCAGCCCAGTCCCCAGCCCGCGTGCCGCCCAGGGTGGGCGCCGGCTGCACCTGCCAGCCTGGCACGGTGATGGCCTGCGTCGGGGCAATCCGCATCGCGGCTCCGAGTGCCGGTTCGAGTCCAGGCTCTTCCGCTCCCCACCCAGCTCTCTGCTGTGGCCTGGGGAAGCAGTGGAAGATGGCCTCTTGGTCAGCTTGGACCCCTGCACCTGCTGGGAGACCTGGCTTCCAGGTGGCCCAGCTCCAGCCAGGGCGGCCATCTGGGGAGTGACCCAGCGGATGGAGGGCTTCTCTCTCTCTCGCTCTCGCTCTCTCACCCTGCCTCATATAAATTTAAAATAATAATAAATTCGGTGAAGCCCACCAGCACCCCATATGGGCCCTGGTCGGTTTCCCGGGGAGACCTGGATGCAGCTGGTGGCCTCTGGCTTCAGCCTGGCCCCCTGCTGGCTGGTGCGGCCATCTGGAGACCGAATCGGTGAGCGGAAGACCTCTCTCTTCATCTCCCTCTCGCTCGCTCTCTTACTGTGTGACTCTGACCTTCAAAATGAATAAAGCTTTATGTGGGTGAAGGCGCTCACGTCGCTGCTGGGAGGACTGCATGTGGAAGGCTGGCAGTCTCTCAATATTTGTCAGAATTTTAAAATTTTTCTGACCAGAGATTCTCCTGGGAACTCACAGATGCATCTCCCGGGTGAACATAGCTACGTGGACGGGAGCGTGTGAGGCAGGCGTTGGGGTGCAGCCGCGTAAGCTGCCCCTTGGGACCCTGGCGCCCACCTTGGAGCACCGGTGTGAGTCCCAGCTGTCCTGCTTCTGACTCAGGATTCCTGCGCGTGCACCCGGGGAGGCAGCAGAAGGTGGCCCGCGTGCTCAGGCCCCTGCCGCTCATGTGGGAGACCCAAGGGGAGTTCTGGGCTCCTGGCTTCAGCTTGGCCTGGTCCTGGCTGTTGTGGCCGTTTGGAGAGTGAACCAGTGAACGGAAGCTGTCCACCTTTCAAGTAAATGCAATAAATCTTTTTAGAAATAAGTTCTCTCCAAGAAGTTGGCATTTGGCCTGACGAGCAAGACGCTGGTTAGGACACCCACATCCCACGTCAGAGCACCGGGTTCGAGTTCCGCCTCTGCTGGTGATTCCTGTTTGCAGGCCCCTGGAGGCAGGACTCATGGCTCAGCTCGGTCCCTGCCACTCAGGAGAGACCTGGACCGAGTTCCTGGCTCCCTGTTCCTTGCTTGGGCCTGGCCCAGCCCCAGCCCCAGCCCCAGCCCCAGCTGCTGCAGGCGTATAGAGAGTGAAGCAGTGGATGGGCTCTCTCCTCTCCCCTCTCCCCCCCTCCTCTCTCTCCCCTCTCCCCTCTCCTCTTTCTCCCCTCTCTCCTCTCCCCTCCTCTCTCCTCTCCCCCCTCTCTCTCCATCTGCCTCTCAGTCTTCTAAAATAAAAACACTTCAAGAGCATGATTCGAGGCCAATGCCATGGTGCGGGAATCTAAGCCTCTGCCTGTGACGCCGGCATCCCATACAGGCACCGGTTCGAGTCCCGGCTGCTCCACTTCAATCCGGCTCCCTGCTGATGCCCTTGGGAAAGCAGAGAAGATGGCTCAAGTCTTTGGGCCCCTGCACCCACGTGAGAGACAGGCTCCTGGCTCCTGGCTTTGGCCTGGCCCAGCCCAGGCTTTGCAGCCGTTTGGGGAGTGACCCAGCAGATGGAGATATTTAAATTGCAGAAATGCTCTCTCATCCAAGATGGATCATATCCAGGATTTGTTTCCTGC
The DNA here is from genome assembly GCA_949820135.1 of Sylvilagus floridanus. Classification (NCBI taxonomy): domain Eukaryota; kingdom Metazoa; phylum Chordata; class Mammalia; order Lagomorpha; family Leporidae; genus Sylvilagus; species Sylvilagus floridanus. Next base: position 40,850,196 of record OX463231.1, on the reverse strand, counting down.
TTCAGCGACCGTCTGCTACAAATCTGTGACACAGCTGGAGCCTGGGAGAGACTCCTAGAGCCAAAGCCTGGAATGACCCCGAGGTCACAAGGAGGGGACGTGAGAAGGTCCGTGGGTGGACATTTGCCTGGGAGGTCATTGAGGGGGCACTGGAGTCGTCTCCATACAGAGCGGCTGGAGGCTCTGGTGTTTAGGCTGAAGCTGGACCATGGTGCATCAAAGAGAGACTTCAGTCCACAACCTTGAGGAAAACTGACCACACCGGAGGAAGGCACGAAATCCAGCAAAAGGAGGGGCCCATGCAGTGGCATAGTGGGTAAAGCTGCCTCCTGCAGTGCCAGCATCTCATATGGGCACCAGTTCGAGTCCCGGCTGCTCCACTTCCAATCCAGCTCTCTGCTATGGGCTGGGAAAGCAGTAGGAGATGGCCCAAGTCCTTGGGCCCCTGCACCCATGTGTGAGACCTGGAAGAAGCTCCTGGCTCCTGGCTTTGGATCTACTCAGCTCCAGCCATTGCAACCATTTGGGGAGTGAACCAGCAGATGGAAGCCTCTCTCTCTCTCTCTCCCTCTCTCTCTCTCTCCCTCTCTCTCTAACTCTGACTTTCAAATAAAGAAAGAAATTAATTTAATTCAGCAGAAGGAGAGCTGAGCAGCCCACAGACGGGGGACTCGGTCGTCGTGAGGTCAGGACTCAGCAGGCTGCTGGCCCGGCCCAGCCCACCGTCGCTTCCTGTACGGCCACAGAGTAGAGGGGCTTTGACGCACGACCACCTGCAGTTGATGGGACCACGCTGATTTTGAGCCCCTGTTAAGAGCAACATGTCTTCCTCCTCCCCTACAAGAATTTCATTTTTCGCATTATTATTACCAACACTCTACCTTTGGTTATTTATTTATTTATTTTTTTTTTTGACAGGCAGAGTGGACAGTGAGAGAGAGAGAGACAGAGATAAAGGTCTTCCTTTGCCGTTGGTTCACCCTCCAATGGCCGCCGCGGACGGCGCACCGCGCTGATCCGAAGGCAGGAGCCAGGTACTTCTCCTGGTCTCCCATGGGGTGCAGGACCCAAGCACTTGGGCCATCCTCTACTGCCCTCCCGGGCCACAGCAGAGAGCTGGCCTGGAAGAGGAGCAACCGGGACAGAATCCGGCGCCCTGACCGGGACTAGAACCCGGTGTGCCGGCGCCGCAAGGCGGAGGATTAGCCTGTTGAGCCACGGCGCCGGCCTACCTTTGGTTATTAGTAAGTTTAATTCCATCAATGGAAAAGTGAAACTTACACGACTCGTAAGTGACGGAGCCTGGATTTGAACCCAGGAGGCCTGACCGCGCTCCTGCCGCCCAGGAAAGTCCCGAGCCGCCTTTGGGAAGCACCCACAGCGGTTTCGAGGCTCCCCAAGGTGCCCCCCCCCCACTTCAGCCTCTCCCCTCACTTCTAGCTCCATCTAGTGGGACCAGAGCAGACCTGGCGTCCCGCTGCCCAGGGCCCTCCCTCTGTGTCCAGCCGAGAGGCCTGGGGAAGGCTCCGTCCCGCCCCAGGCCCTGGCCCGGCTTCCGGCTTCCGTGTTCTCATCTTGGCCCAAGGAGGCGAGCGAAGCACCGCACAGCACCCAGATTCTGGGTCCCCTGGGTGAGACTTTAACCCCCGTGGCCAGTTTCTAGGGGTTAAGCTTCGCCAAGAGAGACCCGAAATGGCAGCGTGGTCAGGCCCAGGCTTCTTCTCTGGTTGAGTCTGACCTGGCCCCTTCCCGGCTGCTGCACTCTCTGGGATGTGAGACACAACGCCCAGGGCCCGCCTCCAGGGCAGGGGGTCCTGCTGTTCCCCAGCCCCCGAGGGTGGTGCTGTCTTCCTGTGACCCCAGCTCCCCTGCTCACCCTCACCTCGCGCATCCCTCCCCCACTCGACCCCAAAGCTGGTGACAAATTCTGTGCAGGAACCTCTTTACCTGAGAACCAGCGGCTGCACCAGCCTTCGAGGGGCCCAGTGCAAAATGGAAGTGCAAGTCCCCACGTCCAAAAATTCAGAATTTCAGGACAGTGACAGCAGCATGAAGCCGAGTGGCCCCGGTGAGAGTAGGCCCCGGGGCGGCACAGGGCACGAGCCCAGGAGGCGGGTCCACCAGCGGGTGCACCAGGCCAAACTCCCCAGGGAGTCCTCATGGGGATTGGTTGGCATGGGCTGCATTCTCTTTTTCTTTAAAGATTATTGATTTGAAAATCTGAGTTAGAAAGAGGGAGAGACAGAGGGGAGGGGTGGTTCCCTCCCCAGACGGCCACAACAGCCAGGGCCTAGCCAAGCAGAAGCCAGGAGCCAGGAGCTGCTTCCCGGTCTCCCATGCAGGTGCAGGGGCCCAAGGACTTGAGCCATCTTCCACTGCTTTCCCAGGCCATTAGCAGGGAGCTGGATCGGAAGTGGAGCAGGGCGCTGGTTCTAGTCCTGGATGCTCCACTTCCCATCCAGCTCTCTGCTGTGGCCTGGGAAAGCAGTAGATGGCCCAAGTCCTTGGGCCCCTGCACCCATGTGGGAGACCGGGAAGAAGCTCCTGGCTCCTGGCTTCAAATCAGCTCAGCTCCAGCCGTTGCAGCCATTTGGGGAGTGAACCAGTGGAAGGAAGACCTTTCTCCCTGTCTCTCTGTCTCATTGTCTGTAATTCTACCTCTCAAATAAATAAATAAAACCTTAAAATTAGTGGAGCAGCCAGGACATGCACTGGCACCCATACGGAATGCCGGTATTACGGGAGGCGGCTTTACCTGCTGCGCCACAACGCTGGCCCCAATCTTCATTTTCTTATTTGATTGTGGTGAAGTGCACAGAACATAAAGTCTCCATCCTGGAGCTGGCGTTGTGGCGCGGCAGGTTAAGCCACCCGGTCGGTGATGCCGGCGTCCCTCGTGAGCGCTGGCTCAAGTCCTGGCTGCTCTCCCTGCTGGGTGTCCTGGAGAAGCAGTGCAACATGACCAGAGTGCTTGGGCCGTGACGCCCACGTGAGGCACCGGGATGGAGGATGGCGTCCCAGGCCCCTGGCTTCAGCCTGGCCCAGAGCCAGCTGGAGCGGCCATCTGGGAAGTGAGCCATCAGATGGAAGATTCTCCCTGTCTCTCTGTCTCTGTCTGTGTGTGTGTGTGTCTCTCTCTCTCCCCTCCCTCTCCTTCCCCCTCCCCCACGCCCTGTCACTCTGTTTCAAATAAGTAAATATGGTTTTTGCAAAGCTACTCCCTTAGCCGTTTTCACGTGCTCACTCGGCATCGTTAGGTATCTGCCTTGATGGGCAACCATGTGGATGCCGGTTCTAGTCCCGGCTGTGCCACTTCCAATCCAGCTCTCTGCTGTGGCCTGGGAAAGCAGTAGAAGATGGCCCAAGTGCTTGGGCCCCTGCACTCATGTGGGAGACCCGGAAGAAGCTCCTGGCTCCTGGCTTCGGATCAGCGCAGCTCCAGCTGTTGCAGCCATTTGGGGAGTGAACCAGCAGATGAAAGACCCCTCTCTCTCTGGCAGGCGCCGTGGCTCAACAGGCTAATCCTCCGCCTTGCGGCGCTGGCACACTGGGTTCTAGTCCCGGTCAGGGCGCCGGATTCTGTCCCGGTTGCCCCTCTTCCAGGCCAGCTCTCTGCTGTGGCCCGGGAGTGCAGTGGAGGATGGCCCAAGTGCTTGGGCCCTGCACCCCATGGGAGACCAGGAGAAGCACCTGGCTCCTGCCTTGATCAGTGCGGTGCGCCGGCCGCAGCATGCCGGCCGCAGCGGCCATTGGAGGGTGAACCAACGGCAAAGGAAGACCTTTCTCTCTGTCTCTCTCTCTCACTGTCCACTCTGCCTGTCAAAAGAAAAAAGAAAGACCTCTCTCTCTGTATGTCTCTCTCTCTGTAACTCTTTCAAGTAAATAAAATAAATCTTTAAAAGATAAAAAAGGCAATCCCTCCTTTCTCCTTCTCTCCACACCCCCACCCCATCCATTTCTGCCCTAGCAGGAGCCTGCCTTTTTTTTTTTTTTTTTTTTTTTTTTTTTTTTTTTTACAGGCAGAGTGGACAGTGAGAGAGAGAGACAGAGAGAAAGGTCTTCCTTTGCCGTTGGTTCACCCTCCAATGGCCGCCGCGGTTGGCGCGCTGCAGCCGGCGCACCGCGCTCGTCCGATGGCAGGAGCCAGGAGCCAGGTGCTTTTCCTGGTCTCCCCATGGGGTGCAGGGCCCAAGCACCTGGGCCATCCTCCACTGCACTCCTGGGCCACAGCAGAGGGCTGGCCTGGAAGAGGGGCAACCGGGACAGAATCCGGTGCCCGGACCGGGACTAGAACCCGGTGTGCCGGCGCCGCAAGGCGGAGGATTAGCCTGTTGAGCCACGGCGCCGGCCAGGAGCCTGCCTTTTGCCTTCAGCTGGGCCCAGGCCCCTCGCCCGCTGGTCCTCTGGTCCTGTGGAGACCCTCTGGCCCGGGGGTCCTACCCTGCACCAGGGAAAGCTGCATCACTGTTCAACAGGGCCGGTGGAGCACGATAACAGGAGAGTGAGTGCGCGTGGCCACGAGATCCCGCACACGCGGCCAGGAGAGGTGGCACACACGGCCACGTGGCCACGAGAGCCCGCACACGCGGCCAGGAGAGGCGGCACACGCGGCCCTTCGCTCGCTTATTTAAACGGAGCGCACAGCAGAACCGGCTGGCAGGCGGCTGTGAAAGCCACGAGGGGCTGCCGGCGAGCAGCTCTGTGATCAGGGCTGTCCCTTGTTCCACAGAGAGAGGCTCAGAGAGCCCACGTGCCCACGGCCTGTGTCCCCGCGTTCATCACAGCAGGACCCGCTCCTGGAGTGGGATGGGGGGAGAGGCAGACACTCGGGGATTCGGGGGCTACTGCTGTGCTCTGCCCCAAACACCCCCAGCAAGACAGCGGATCGCAACCAAGAGGGTGAGGCAGATGTGCCCCGAGCCCGCCCCACGGCCCAGACACTGGAAGCCCACGCTGGTCCCATTGCCTGGGGTTCCACAGGAGCCGGCAGCCACCGGGGGACTTGAGCCCAGGTCCGGGGACTCCACGTTTGACCCTGGGCTTTCTCCATCAGGCAGTGGCAAGTGTGCCCAGGACGGCCCCGGGAGGGCCGGCTGCTGTGGACTCTGGAGCTGGGACATGAGGTGCGGCTGAGGAGGGCTCCGGAGACCGAGCCCGTCTCTGCGCTGGCCGGCCACTGTCCGCTCCCCTGCCTGCCCGGAGCTGCCCTCACTGCTTCAGACGCCAGCACGGGCCGGCACAGAGCACCGCCAGCAAGGACGCGGAGGCCCACGGGAGTGCTGGCCAGGACACCCTGGCTCCTCCCACCGGGGCCCTCCTGTGGCGGCAGCACAGCCTCTCAGGAGAGGCCTGGGTCCCCGGCGCACCTGGCCTTGCGCACTGCCGCAAGCGGATGGAGCTCATCGGGCAACCACGCAAGGTGCATGGGCCTTGGCTTTCACACGCCCGGCGGCTCCCAGCAGCCTGGAGGAGGCCTATGCCCGCCAGAGGAGGAGGTACGGGGCGGGGCGGCCGGCGGGGCAGGTGCTGTCGGTAAGGAGAGTATGAGAAAGTTCAGGCTGCTGAATGAGCTCGGGGCCGGGAATTCCAAGTGACCGTGCAGCCTGGAGGCCCACGCTCAGGTCACCCCTGCTCAGAGCCCAAGGATTGGGGGCTCACAGAGGTGACGTGGTCCTGGGCCAAGCCCTGCTCTGGCCGGGCGGCTCTCAGGTCCCGAGTGGGCTGTGACTGTGTGTCCCTCCCTCAGCCGGGCATAGAAGGACGACTCAGGCCTCGATGCGGCCCCAGCACCACCTCCAACCCCACAAGGTGAGCTCCCTGGGGCAGGGACTCCAGACTCCGGGTTCCCAGAGCCAGGCTGCTCAGGGCAGGGGCTGGGGAGGCCTGGGGATGAACGAGCGAGGGAGCTGGGAATTAGGAGTTGGACAGCCCTGAGATCAAATCATGCCACGCAGCTGGCCTACCCTGCAGTCTGCGGCCTCCTCTGAAGTGACTCAGGGTGTGTGTCAGCGGGGGCAGAGGGGAGGAGAGTATGCAATGTGGGCAGGGGGGGCAGCCAGAGGCAGGCTCCACCCCTGCAGGGTCTGAGTCCACCCGTACAGGATGGACTGGGTCCGAGGAAAGGTGAGTGCGCCGCTCGCCCGTTCCCCAGCCTCCTGATCCCGGAGACAATCAGAAGCAGCGGGGAGCCAAGTCTAGCAAGGACTCATTTATTCTGTGTGTAACAGAACCTTTTATAGCACAAAACTGCAGAGTCATTGGGGCAGGGCTAAGGACCAACCAATCACTTAACGGTCACTTTACGGGGGGATTTCTACAGGACTAGTCATATGTCTATACACTTGTTACTAGTCTTGTTACCTCCCCTGATGCTGCGTAGCCAACTAGCTTTTGAGTTCCGCCCATCTGACTTCCTCTGGGCGCCATCTTCTTTGCCCCTCCTTGGCGCCGCCTGGTCCGTGGGCCCCGTGCTCACGCACCTGGTCCCTCCCTGTGCTGCCATCCCGGGACACCCACCGGCTGGCTCCGCGGGGCTCCGTTCCGCGCAGCTCGGGCGGGGGCACCCATGCATGCAGAGCCCCCGGGCCGGGCCTGGCCACGCCATGGCCGCGCTCATGCCCCGCACACCCCAGGCCTCCTTCTGGAATTCTCTGCAACTCCTGCTCCCGTCCTCAGGGGCAGCGGCTGAGCCAGGCTGTTCACTCGGCTGCGGCTGCGAACCGCCCCCCCCCCACTTCTCCCAGCACGGTTCCAGTGACCACGCACGCGGCCGCTGCCCCGGGAGAGTCGCAGGCCCCTCCTAAGAGGCGCACCTGCTGTGTTGGCCCTGCCCGCCCGCTCCTTGCGGCCTTGTATTTGCCCTGTGGACCCCCCCCCCAGAGAAAAGGGCAGCGCCTCAGAACTCCCGAGACAACGACATTATTTCCAAACAGAGAAAAAGGTCCAAACCCCACCCCAAATTATAAAACATAACAATGAAAAAGGAAGAAATTAAGTTGTGGGCGTCATGGCGCAGGCGTGGGGGGTTGGACTCTGGGATGCTTAACAGAGTGTGAGTTCGAGTCCCAGCTCCTCTGCCTCTGATCCAGCTCCCTGCTAACGCGCCTGGGAAGGCGGCAGGTGATGGCTCAAGTGCCTGGGCCTCTGCCACCCGTGAGAGACGAGGATGGAGCTCCCGGCTCCTGGCTTCAGCCAGCTCCAGCCCTAGCCGTTGTGGGCATCTGGGAAGTGAATGCGCATTCACTCCCTCCACCTGTCTCCATCTCTCTGCCTTTGAAATAAATAAAACTTTAAAAAAATTACTTCCTGGCGCCAGCACTGTGGCATAGGCGGTTGACCCACTGCCTACAATGCGGACATCCCATACAGGCACTGGTTCAAGTCCCGGCTGTTCCACTTCTGATCCAGCTCCCTGCCAATGGTCTGGGAAAAGCAGCAGAGGATGGCTCACGTGCTTGGGCTCCTGCACCCACGTGGGAGACCTGGATGAAGCTCCTGGTTCCTGGCTTTGGTCTGGCCCAGTCCTGGCTGTTGCAGCCACCTGGGGAGTGAACCAGTGGAGGGAAGATATATCTCTGTGTGTGTGTCTTTTCCTCTCTCTGTAGCTCTGCCCTTCAAATAAAATAATTTCCTCTGAGAGGAAAATGCAAATATGCAAGGCCCCCTTGGTCCCCCTCAGTGCAGCTGGAGGTGGACAGGAGAACCGGAACCCACAGGCCTGGGATGAGAACCAGAGTCCCACCTCCCGCCGCCAGGGGGCGCAGGAGCAGCACCTCCCGGCTGGCCTGTTTCCTCCCCTGTAAAGTGGGAACAGCAGTGCCCAGCTCCCACTCCCAGGTGGTCCTGGGGAAGCAGAGGGTATTCACGGGCCCACTGCTGGGGGCGCAGGGCAGGAGAGTGCTTGGCTCGGGCTGCCAGGGCAGGCCAGGGCGAGCCTGGTGGGAGCAGCGCCCGCGCCCCGCGCCCCAGCCTCGTGCGGGCCTGCAGAGCCACGGGAGCTGTTATTGTTTGGAGACACTCTGCAGCCTCTCTGATAAGCCCAGCTGTCAGAAGCGATGTTGTTTCTGGGCCCGAAGAGATTCTGCAGGGCCGGGCTCCTTCCTGTCCACAGGGGCCTGGGCCCTCCCGCCAAACCCGGCTCAGCGATAACCTGGGACCTTGAGCTGGGACCAGCGGGGCCCGGCGGGGGCCACGCTGCAGGACGTCCACGGGCTGCGCCCAAGGCCTCCGCGTGCTGCCGCCGCTGATACAGGCTGCCCTCCGACCCTGGATTCCTGGAATTGTCTGGCGGAACGCGGGCCTGGTCTCTGTCTCCTTGACAGGGCCCAGGCGATTAGGCTATTTCTGTCAGAGCAGTCGGTGGGTTTTCTGGCCCCAGCGCGTGTCTCTGAAGTTGCTCTGGCTCTGAGCTGGGGGCCGCCACCGCCTGCTAAGGTGGCCTGTTTCCTTGTAGTGCTGTTGCTGTCACCAGTGAGGCCGGCCTCTCCCACCTCTCCACGCCTGGCTGCCGCGTGCCCGCCCTCGGCGGTCTCCCCGGGAAACGCTGTGGGAGGAAGAAGTGAGCGGTTGGATGGGTTGCAGTGGGGGCCCTTGCACACGCCTCTGTTTAGGGGTATTTGCGAGAACATTCCAGAAACCGGGACTGTTAGCCCCAAAGCAACCTATGCTTTTCAATTTCCACTATACATTGGCCAGCTACCACCACAAACGCCGATGCACTCCTGTGTTCACTCTCAAATCCTCCCCAACGGCCGCTCGGGAAGCGCCGGCCTCGGCCTGTGTCTTTGGGAACAGCCGGCTGCGCTCCGCGGTAGGCGAGGCCCACGGCCGCCCCGCACCCCTCACCCTCGCCCGCTTGCCCTGAGCTGAGACGACTCCCGCCGGATGGATGGGCCACCTCGGCCATGCGTTCAGCTACGCTCCTCCGGTGATCTCGAGCGAAGATCATGTGTTAATTCCCCAGCACACACTCAAAAGCCTTATCTCCTGGATCTTATTTGAAAGGCAGAGTCTCCCCGCTGCTGTTTCTACTCTGCAAATGCCTGCAGGAGCCGAGACTGGCTCAGCCTGAAGCCAGGAGCCAGGAGCCCCAGCTGGGTCTGCTGTGTGGGCGGCCGGGACCCAAGTAGCCGATCCCTCAGCTGCTGCCCCTGCCCTTGGATACACCAGCAGGAAGCTGGGATTGGAAGCAGAGCCAGGACTGGAGCCCAGGCCCTCCGATTAGGGGTGCAGGTGCCCCCCGCCATGGTGTGCTCACCCCTGAGCTGCCTCAAACCCCTGCACCCTGCAACACAGATTCGTCCCCTCTCCGAGACCCTATTCTGGAGGGGGCGTGAGATCTCCCTGCAGACGCCCCAGCCCACCTGGCCCTTGAGGGCTCTGTGCCCATGAGGCGGCCTCTGCGCAGGCGCTGGCCTTCCCGGCTGCAGGCAGGGGGCTGAGGTCTCGCTGGAGGCTGCAGAGCCTCCTGCTCACGTCCCGGGACCGCCCGGACCCTCACTGCCCTCAAGTCTGCGCCAAGCTCAGCCCTTGCCAAGGCCTCGCACAGGTGCCCTGGCTCTGAGCCCCCACTCTGCTCACGGCCGCCTGGGAGGGGTGCGGCCAGCAGGGGCAGCAGGGAGACTGGGCTGCCCACAGACAGGCTGGGTGTGGTCCGGCATGCTGTCCCTTCTCAGAGCCTCGGTTTGTTCATCTGCAGTATGGGGCTCTAAGGGCTCTGAGTGGGGCCCCCTTCTTTGGGGGGGCTTCGTGTGGGGCTGCTGGACTCGGGGCAGCACCGTAGGATCACAGGGGACGACAGAAGCGAAATGCTGAGCCCCAGCCCTGGACAGATGCCGCAGCCACCGCGACCTTACTCCCTGCCCCCAGCCCGGGCCCCCTGGGACCCAAGCGCTCCCTGCCCCCAGCCCGGGCCCCCTGGGACCCAAGTGCTCCCTGCCCCCAGCCCGGGCCCCCTGGGACCCAAGCGCTCCTTATTCAAATGCGCGTTGCTTCGTCCTCCCTCCTCTTCCTCAGGGGACCGGCTGCCACCTGGGAACCCCAAAGGCATGCATTTGCACTCATCCCTCCTCTGAGTCCCCAGAGTGGCCTCTGCCCTCCGTCCTATTGGACACCTGTGTGCACAGCACCCCGCCTGCCGCCTGGAGTCCCCTCTGGGCCCTGAGACCCCGCCATGCCCCTCCATAGTCTCCATGTCTTCACCTACAAAATGCATCTGGACACCGGGCCCCCACCCCCCGACTGGGAGGCCCCCCGGCGCTACAAGCCACAGTCTGGGAGCCCGGGACCTGGCAGCCCCGGGAAGAAAAGATTATACACACGAAAGCGGTCAAAACGCCCCAGAACTTCACCTCGGCTCTATCTCGACCCCGCGCAGGGTACGGGCGCTCGTCCCACTCCACAGACGGGAACACTGAGGGAAGAGGGTCCCCGAGAGAGGAGGGCCAGGGTACCAGGACGGAGGGGGAGGGGCGTCTCCACGGCGCCCCGCCCCCGCCACGCCCCCCAGCCGGACAGGTAAACAAGCTAGCGGCGCTGCAGGCGACCCTAACTGCCGTTACTTTGTTACTCTGCGCTCGCTCCCCTCTGCATTTGGGGATCGAGACCCCGCCCCCGCCTCCCGGGGTCTCCACGTGGACCGCCCGCCCCCGCCCACTGCCCGCCCGCCGCCGGACGCTGCGGCCAGGGGCAGGGGCAGGGGCAGGGGCAGGGGCAGGGGTCGGCGGCCGGCCCGAGGCTGCAGCGGGGGGCGGGGCGAGGAGGAAGCCCCCAGGCTTCGCGTCCGCGGCCCGGGACCGGGTGTGGGGGGATGATCTCCACGCGCGCGAGCCGCATCTAGACAGCAGCCTTCCGGACTCAGCGCGCGGGGCGCGACCCCTGGGTCCTGGCTGTCCCGCGTCCCTGCATTCGGAGCGCGCGGGGCGGCGCTGCCGGGGCGGGGCGGGCGGGCGGGGCGCGCCGGGCCTATCAGGTCCCGCGCCGGCCGCCAGCGCAGACAATACCGCGCCGGGAACCGCCGCCGCCAGGTGAGCCCGGTCCCGCCTCGCCGCCGCCAGGTGAGTCCGCACCTTGCGGGAAGCGCTCGGCGCTGCGCTCCGGGAAGCCCGGGGACCCGCACCCGGGGTGCCCCGCCCTGGCGAGCCACGGCGGGCCCCCGTCCCGCGCGCCGGCCAGCCGCGACCCCGACCCCTGCGTGCCTCGGTCTCCGCGTTTGTGCAGTGGGGCGGCCGCTCGCGTCCCGCGCGCGGGGCCGGGTGCGCGGGGGCCCTGCTCCGCCTTCCTGCGCGGCCTCCCGGGGACGCGGCCGGCGCTTCGGGGCCCCAGGGCGGCCAGGGCACGGCTCCTGCGTGCCGGGCAGCGGGAAGATGGCGCCGGGCACCTGTGCCCTTCGGGCCGGGAGGCGCCGCGCACCTGCGGAAGGGTCGGGGGAAGGCCCCATTACGGGACGCGCGGAAAAGTCCGGAACAGGAACTTGGCTGCGAGCCGGGCGCGGCTGCCGGCCCACACCTGTCCACGCCCCCGCGCAGGTGCCCCCTGCCCAGGGGCGCCCCCTACACCTCGCGGGCTTGGCGCTGGAACCCGCGAAGGGTCCTTGGAGCCACGCCGGCCTCGCGGGGGGCTTGGGGGACGGCGGCGCGCGCCCCGTCTTATAACGCAGGGCAGGGGTCCGACGGCCCGCCGGGCGCGGCCGGGACAGGCCTGGAGCCCCTGATCGGGGTCGCTTTGCAAACCGTTGATGGTTGCCCTGGCTTCCTGGAAGGAGCCGCCCGCTGCCGCTGTAACTTGTCTCACCCGCTGCGCGCTCCAGCTCCCTGGGACGGGGGGCCTCCGTGCGCCCCCTTTAGGAAGGGGAAGGACTCCCAAGGCTGAGCGAAGTCTGGGCCGCCCAGCGCAGAGCCCAGAGCCTTTTTTGGAAGCTGAGTAAGAGCCAGACCGTCCCTGCAGCCGCCTTCCAACTCTGTTGCCGTGCCTGTCTGAGGCTTAGTTTGGCCAGTCTGTAAAATGGGCTCCCCAGGTCTCCGGTGAAGAAGGCACAGAGCAGGTGCGGGCGGCCGGTGGCTTCCTTGAGGAAGCTGATTTTCTTGATTGTCTTTTTTAAAGATGTATTTTTATTTATTAAAAGGCAGAGAGTTAGTTAAAAGAGTTAGGAAGAGAGAGAGGTTTTCCATCCACTGGTTCACTCCCCAGATGGCCACAACGGCTGGAGCTGGGCTGATCAGGAGCCAGGAGCTGCTTCCTGGTCTCCCACGTGGGTGCAGGGGCGCAAGCACTTGGCCGTCTCCACTGCTTTCCCAGGCAGGGAGCTGGATCAGAAGTGGAGCAGCCGGGACTCGAACCGGTGCCCACCGGCGCTGCAGACATGACAGCTTAACCCACAGCGCCAGCCCATCCTGTTTTAGGGGCCGATTAAGCGCCTCCTCAGCTCTGGGATAAGCTCTCGTGGGTGGTGCCAGTGTCCCCGGCCCTCCCAGGAGAGGCAGCGCTGAGCCCTTGGCTGGGCCTGCATTCCGGTCTCCATACCTGGTTGCACTTGGCCGTGGCTCCGCTCCTGCCCCCAGTTCTGGGGGTGCAAGGCCCGGCTGGAGGAGTCCCCAGGTGGTCCGGGCGCCCGTGGCCACAGACGGGCGCCTCCTCTCAGGCCACCGGGATTGCAGCATGGCGGGGTCCCAGGCGCGCCCGCTCTGCACCCCGTAGTCGGGTTCCGTTTCCACTTCCTGGGGCGCTGCAGTGGGTGTGAGATTCTGCCGGTGAAGCCCTGCCAGGCCTGGGCCCCAGGGCGCCGGGGCTGTCGCGCTCGGCGGTGCCGGCTTCGCAGCCTGGCCAGGGTTGGGTTTTATGGGTCTTCCTCACTTGTGCTCTGATGCGTTGGGGAGACGGGCTGCGGTGCCTAGTCCGAACGCCCTGCTCACATGAGCACCCCGTGGTGTCTGGCGCCTTGCCCTTTGGCGGGAATGTTTTCCCCAAGCACCAGGGACGTGGGGCTTCCCGCGGGAGTAGCAGGTCACTGGAGGGACATACTTAGCACTGTGCCTGTGGGCAGCTGACTTCTTATCCTTTGCTACCTGAGCCCACTGCCACCACCTCTGAGGAGTCCTCCATGATTGCCCCCCCCCCCGGCCCCTTGCTCTGCTGTCCTTAGGATGCCGAGCCTGGGTGAGGTCATCCCGGTCCTTGTGTGCTCGGACCTGGCCTGCCAGCTCCCGGAGACGGGCAGCTCCCAGTGAGTGGTGGGTCCGCTGGGCTGCACGGGGACGGGAGGCCGCCAGTGACTGTCCCGGCTGCCTCTCTGGAGAGCCGGGGGGAGGGGCTTGGAGGGGACCCCGGCGGGTGGTGGCCTCGCCCCTCGCTGGACAGGATCCTGTTTCTGGCCACCCTTGCTGTGGACACACAGGAGTCCGGCCGTTTTCCTCTGCTCTGGTCGATCGCCAGCCCCCAGGAAGCCTGCGGTGGGTGGGTGTGCGTGGCAGGGGCCCTGTGTGGCTGCCTCCGAGAACCGCCTTGTTCTGGCACTGGCTAGCGGGGCTGGGCCCTGGGAAAGGCACACAGGTGTGCACGTCGGTCCCAGCCCGCGCTCCTCGGTGGCTCTGAGCTGCTTGGGAGGCCCCAGGGCGGGCACAGGAGGCAGCTGATGTCCCCAGTGTCAATATTAGGATGTGACAACGCAAAACAGCCCCGGGCCCTGCCAGGCACTGCACAGGGTGCATGAGGACGCCACACGCAGTTCCCAGACCCGAGTGGCAGAGGAAGGCCCCGGGGGCTCTGCCGAGGGCCGCTGCGACTTCCAGGGGCAGGAGCCAGGGTTCCCCAGACAACATCGCTCGGGTGTGTCCGTGGCCCGGGCTGAGGTGAGCGCGAAGCGGCTGCCGGATGAGCGGTGTGTGGAGATTCCCCACGGACGGGCTGGGGTCGCAGCTCCCTCCCCACTCCAGGCCGAATGAGCCCTTGTGAGCATGTAGCGTATATGGTGCGTGCAGCACGCGCTTTCTCAGGGCTGTGCCTGCCGGGGGTGCTCCCCGGGCCTTGTGCAGGTGGCGCCGAGGCCCCGCGGGGGTGGTGCCCAGCCCCGAGCCCAGCGCCCGGCTCCCCGTAGCCCTCCTTCGCGCCCCTTGGCTGAAAGCTGCCCGGTCCTCGGTCCTTGCTCTGCAGAGGCCACGCAGGCTGCAGGCCGGCCGGGGCAGACACACAGGGAAACACGGACAGGACCGTAATGGGCCAGGTGCCCAGCCCCGCGGTTGACCCAGGGCGCTCAGCGGTGCTGAGTGGCAGTCAGTTCTGTCCTGGGAGGGGGCTTGGAGCCTCTGCTGGCAGCAGGATTGGGGTGTGGGGAAGGGCGGGTGATGCCCGTGGGGAGCCCCAGAACCTAGGGAGGCAGGACGAGACCTTGGCCCTGGGGGCTCTGGGGGCTCTGGGCGCCTGCGCGCAGCAGGTGCAGCTCGTAGCCTCAGGCCCAGTGCAACACCTGCTGCAGGGCCCTGTCCCTCGGCCGCCCCGCGTGGGGCTGGGGACGCACAGCGGCCCTTTCTGGGCTCATTTCAAAGGCAGGCAAGACAGTGATTCGTCTGATGAGTGTTTTGCTAACTGTGGGTGCAGGGAAGGATGAACCAGAAAGCCTCTCCCCTAACTCTTGTTTTACAGAGGAGCAGTTGGGCCCAGAGTGGCCCAGGAACTGGGACTTGGGTGGGCTCAGCCCCGTCCTGGGGTGGGTGGGTGGGTGCTGGCTCTGGTGTCTTCCATAGGGGAGAGACAGGCACAAACCCAGGCCCTCGGCGCCTCAACTCCACGGTGCCTGGTGAAATGGAAACCGAAACCTCGCCCTCCCCCAGCGGGCGCTGTGCTCCGCCCCACAGGGCGCACCTGCAGGAGGCGCAGGACAGCTGGGCGTCCGAGAGCAGCCGTGCTCGGCTCTCAGAGCCCCCGCAGGGTTTCAGGGCCTCTGCTCGTGCGTCAGAACTGCCGTCCCACGGGCACGCCACAGAGGTGCGGGGACCAGGGCCACACACGTGTTGACTGCGGGGGGTTGGGCTGCCTGGCATCCGTCACAGAAGGCGTTGCACACACTTGGGCCATGGCGGGAGCCTACAGGTGAAAGCTGGCGTGTGCCTCCCGCCCCTCACCCCGTGATTCCATTGCCGGGCTCAAAGGGGATGGCCGAGTGCGCTGTTTTGTTCCGCCGTAGCTGGGGGCCGTGAGCGTTTGCCTAAGGGACGTCACTCAGCAGCCGGTGGACCTGACCCGCTGCAGGGACACGGGGCAGCGGCTCTGTGGGTCTGAAGTGCTGCCTCACCTGGCACCGCTGCCCTGGGCGATCCTGGGGGCCCCAGCCCTTGCCCCCCACAGGTGGGTTTACAGAGGAGGAGGCGGAGACACAGCTGTGTGGCTTCCTGCGGCCCCGAGGCCCCCTCCCTCCTGCTGGTGCCTCACCTGCAGGGCGGCGACCAGCCTGCCCCAGCACGTGGAAGAGGAAGTGCAAGAAAAGGGCTTTAGTGGGGAAAAGTCTGACATCTGAGTGGGCGTGGCCTGCGGAGGTCGTGGGAAATGTGTACTATGAAGAAATGATACGCATGGGTTTCACAATTTTTGATCCAGAACTGATTTTTAGCTTCATTCTGGGTGATCTTAATTAACTTTTTAAAAGATTTTATTTATTTGAGAAGTAGAATTACATAGAAAGGGAGAGACAGAGAGAAAGGTGTTCCATCTGCTGGTTCACTCCCCAAATGGCTGCAGCTGTGCCGATCCGAAGCCAGAAACTTCTTCTGGGTCTCCCACATGGGTGCAGGGGCCCAAGCACTTGGGCCATCTTCCACTGTTTTCCCAGGCCATCAGCAGGGAGCTGGATCGGGAGTGGAGCAGCCGGGACTTGAACCTGCGCCCATACAGGATGCCCACACTGCAGGCGGCGGCTTTACCTGCTGTGCACAGCGCCGGCCTCCAGGGCACTGGTTTTGCATTTGCTTGCTGGTCCGCAGAGGGGCCAGGGTGAGGCCGGGGCCTGCAGTCAGACCGGAGCAGCTCCCTGCAGGGGTGCGGCGGTGGGACGTGGCGCTGTGCCGGGATCAGGGCAGCCATGGGACTGGGACGCCTCTGCTTGCCTCGTGGAGGGCTTCTCGGAGGGGGCAGCGTTTGCGCCCCAGTCCGGGTGGGAGTTTGCTGGACACTGGCGTGAGGAAGCTTGGGCAGAGGCCTGGGGCCCACAGCGAGGACCTCAGACCAGCCACTCCGGACGCCATTCTTGCTTCTGCCGTCTGTACCTGGGGCCAGTGTGCCGCCCCGCAGAGGGCCGAGCTGCGGCTGGGCACTTGCAAGGGCGGGGCGGGCTCTCAGGACAGACGCCCCGCCCGGTCCTGGGGCAGGTGCCAAGCGGCGGCGTCCGTCTGGGGCGAGTGCAGGGCAGGCCGTTTGGCGTTTCAGGCTCAGAACAGGCTGTTTCCGAGTTTGCTCCCGAGAGCGAGAACGCGGCCTGTGTCCCACCGTGTTGCCGGGCCAGCGTGTCACGGAGGCTGGCGGTGGCCTTCGGCTCTGCCCCGCGGCGTCCCCATCTGTGAACTGGGCGACGCTCTCGGATGCCGGGGAAGGTGGCTTCTCCGGGAGTGCGGAGCCACGCTGAGGGCCCAGCGGCCTGGAGTTGTGCACGAGGGACTCGGCCCCGGGCTCAGCCTGCACCTGGGTTCAGCTGGGTCAGGCCAGCACCTGCATGATGCCAGGGGCCTGCAGGGCTGCGCTGCAGGGGAGTGGGTGGGCCTGAGGGGCCCAGCGCCAGGGGCTGCTCCAGGCCGCCACTTCCACCTGTGCCCCTCCCCGGAAGTCCCTGCCTGAGGCCCGGGGGGCGCCTGCCCTCTGCTGCTTTCCCAGGCCACAGCAGAGAGCTGGATGGGAAGTGGAGCACCCGGGACTTGAACCAGCGCCCTTATGGGGTACCGGCACCGCAAGCAGCAGCTTTACCCACTACATCACAGCGCTGGCCCCAATAAATAGTTCTTTAAAAAAGAAATTGACTTCTCTCCCCTCCCTCTCTTCTACCTTCTGCCCACTTATTTCTCCATCACTTATGGAAACTTCGCTGCTCTGGGCACCCCCGGTTCCTGGGCGGGGTGGGCCTGGAGCTGCTCCCCTGAGCTCCGCTGGCTGCATGGGTGGGGGGCCTGGGTCCTGGGAGCTTCGACCTTAGGAAGGAGACCTCTCAGATGTGTCCATCTCAGAGAAATTCATGCCATTAGCGAGTCTACTTTGCGCCTTTTTGAGTTCACGTTGCCAGGAACGGGTGAGAGTAAGAATTGAAGTTCACAAAAGAATTACTTGGTACAAACTAGTGTCCCTCCCACGCCCTCCGCTCGGAGAGTGGCTCTGTTTACCAAACAGGAAGCAGGAGTTACAAACTGTCCAGCTCCTCCTGGGTCCCTGCAGCGGCAGGTGGCCAGGTACCTGCGTGGCTGCGTGGGAGCAGAGGGCGGGCGTGCGTGGGCCGCTGGGAGACACCGCCCAGGTGGCCTGGAGAGGTGGGACTTGCTGGCCCTGGGCTGTGGAGCGGGCTGCCCCAGGCTGCTCGGCTCCCTTGCCTGTGTTGATTCTGTCTGGGCAGGAGTAAGCCAGTGTATCTTACAGCCTGGCGGGAGGCAGTGCCACAGGAGATGGCTCAGAGAGGGCCAGTGACTGACCTGCGGTCACACAGCAGAGGCAGAGCTGGGGCGGCCCAGGCTGGGAGGGCGGCGGGTGAGCTGACCATGCTGCAGGCGCTTCGCGTCCCCTCACCCTCATTCACGGTCCAGGGCCAGGCTGGTGACCAGGGAGGTGTGGTGGGAAGCTCTGAGAGGCTGGGGACCAGTTTCTCAGCCGGATCTGCCCCGCCGAGCCTCCCTTGGTCCCAGTCTGACCCCTTCCACTCCTGATTGCCCCTCTGTGAGGTGAGAATCCTGCAGCCTTGGCTTCAGCAAGACAGGGTGCGAGGTGGGCTTGAGGGTCCCCCGCCCCCGGCAGAGTTGCTGCAGTCCGGGCCCCTCTGCTGGCTTGAGCTCGGGAGGGAGCCCGGGAGACCTCCATGCAGGTGCCTGCAGGCGTGGGTGTAGCGCCACCCCTGATTTGCATCCGACCTCTGTGGGTGAGGCTGGGCTCCGGGCAGGGGCCGGTTTTTCCACTGAGTGTAGGAGGGGCAGCGTGGGCCCCGCACCCCCACCCCGGGAGGGGGATGTGGATGGGCAGAGGTTCCACCAGCAAAGGGTTTTCAACTCCTCGTTTGCAAATTTACTGGAAAAAAAAAAACCCTCAAGCTGAGAACCAGCTCAGTCCAGTTTCCCGGAGCTGCAGCTGCAGAGACCTGGGGCGAGTCCTCTGTGCAGCGAACATTTGTCTGCTTTGGGGACAGAAATGCGCACTGTGGCTCCTAGTAGCTGCTACCCCGGTGGCGGCCCTGTGGCCACAGCCCCTTGGACAGGTCCGTTGACTGGCCCAGACACCCAGCACGCGTGTTCCCGGGCTGTCTGTGCTCTAAACCATGGTGGGATGGAGGCAGAGACTGGGGCTGTGGGAACCCCCGGGAGGACCCCAGGCAGACTGAGGGCACCGGGGCAGGAGGGTGAGGCCTCACTCCGCTCTTCAGGGACCGTAGGGGCGGCCAGGGGCTGCAGGTGCAGAGGCTCCGAGCTGCAGGGTGTCCAGGTACCGTCCACGGAAGTGCATGTTCCTGAGTGTGGTCTGGGCAGGGGCCAGAAGCCGGGTGGGGCCCTTTTGTTGGTGGCAGTGGCACGGCCCTCAAAGGGCCTGGGGAGCCCCGCTGTGGCTGCCACTGGCCCAGGTCACACGGGAGAGCACCCAGCTCAAGGCTGGGGACCAGCAAGGCAGCTCGAGGGGGTGCAGGCAGGAGGTGACCAAGACTGAGCCTCGGCCAGCGTGGCCAGAGACCAGAGCGCTGAGGCTGTTGGGCTCAGGGCTGACTCCTGTGGCGTGGCGCAGGGGGACGATGGTGACAGGCTGGGATCCGGTCACCCCTGTGGTGTGGACGTGGGGTCCTGCGTGGAGATCTCCTGACGAGACCAGCACCCAGGACCGGGAGGGGGGCCATGAGTGCTGGACCCTTATCCGCTTAACACAGATAGGGAAACTGAGGCAGCACCCTTGGGGCTGGGTGTAGCTGTCTTCCCTGTGAATTGAGGCAGTGTGCGGGTGGGCGTGTGGGGACCCTGGGTCAGGGCTACGGCCCCACTGCCACCCTCCAGGCACTAAAGCCACTAGGAGGCGTGGAGGGGGAGGGGACATGCAAATGAGGGCTGAAACTGCTTTCCCCGGGAAATGAGCGTTTGCATAGACACGCCCCCTCCTGCCGCTGAGGACAGTGGGGGGCCTGGGCCTGGCCCAGCCCTTGCAGCCCTCTGAGGAGTGAACCAGCAGGTGGAGATCTGTCTCTCCTCTCTAGTCTGCCTTTCAAATAGATACTTTCTTTAAAAAAAAAAAAAAAAGACATTTCTTTGAAAGGTAGAGTGTCGGAAAGAGTGAGAGATCTTCCATCGGCTGGTTCACTCCCCAAATGGCCACAATAGCTGGAGCTGGGCCGGGCGGGAGCCAGGAGCGTGGACCTCCATCCATGTGGAACTCCAACCGCGTGGGGCAGGGGCCCCAGCACGTGGACCGTCCTCGCTGCCTTCCCAGGCGCGTTAGCCGGTGCAGCAGCTGGGACTCCAGTGTGCGCTCTGATGCAGGGTGGTGGCACCGCGGGCAGTGGCTCAACCCTGGGCCACAACACCAGCCCCATCATTTTAGGCAGAAATTTTGTGCCCCCCCTTTTAAAAATATTTATTGATTTGAAACTCAGAATTACACAGAGAGAGGAGGAGAGGCAGAAAGAGAGAGAGAGAGAGATCTTCCGTCTTCCATCTGCTGGTTCACTCCCCAATTGGCCACAACAGCCGGAGCTGTGCCAATCCGGAGCCAGGAGCCAGGAGCTTCCTCTGGGTCTCCCATGCAGGTGCAGGGGCCCAAGGACTTGGGCCATCCTCCACTGCCCTCCCAGGCCATAGCAGAGAGCTTGATTGGAAGTGGAGCAGGCAGGTCTCAAACCCACCACGTGGGATGCCAGCACTGCAGGCGGCTGCTTAACCTGCTCCGTCACAGCGCCGGCCTCCACCACATTCTTTAGAATTTCGTTTCCGGGAACTGTTGAAGGACGCCCGTGGACGTTCACGCCTGCAGAGCTGAGGTGGCGCACGTGGCTGCAGAGGAGCCCGGCTCGTCGGCTCCGGCGCTGGGCCTTTTCCTTCCGTATTGGCTGAGTCCTGAGGGTGCGGGGTCCTGCCCTGCTCCCTCGTTCCCCTCCCCAACGGTGGGGAGTGGCAGGGACAGAGGTCAGCCTCTGCAGGCCCCCGGCCAGCGCGCCTGGCTCTCCCTGGGAGCGGGAAGAGTGCTCGCGTTCTCACGGACGCCCCCGCCTGGTGGTCAGAGGTGTTGCGGGGCCGGGCCTGGAGCTGTCAGCGCCGGCAGGTGCCCTCCGCAGGTGGGAGCCCCTCCCCCGCCCCCCGCGCGCTGTGCCCTGTGGGGAAGGTGGCGCCCGGCAGGTGCGGGTTCTTTGTGGCCTGCACGGCTGTGTTTATGCCTCTGATCCCTCCAGCCCCTCCTGCTCTCCTGGGGGCCTAGGAACGGAGCAGACTTCAGCATCTGGGCGCCGTAGGATGCTGAGCAGCCGGCTGCCTCTTAGGGGCGGGAGTTCTGGGCATTTCTTTTCCAGGAGGGAGACCAGTGCTGTGCTTGGGAGCTTTCTCAGGCTGTCGTGGGCACCCCCCATCAGGTGCTCAGGCCTGGCTGATGACACCACCGTGTGCACCCACCTGCACGGCAGGTGTTTCCGTGTGCTGTTGAGAACCTGCCTGGAGCGAGCCCCATGACCCCTCAGTCACCTCCATGCCCCTGGGAGCCCCTCCTGGTGTTGGCGTTTCCAGCCGTCCCCCTTCCTTGGATGCTAAAGCCAGCAGCGAGTGCAGGTGTCTGTCCGCCTCGGGGACCCCCAGGGAGGCGCCCCTGACCTGGGGGGGGGACTTGGCTCTGCCTCCTCGGCTCAGT
The DNA here is from genome assembly GCA_949820135.1 of Sylvilagus floridanus. Taxonomy (NCBI): domain Eukaryota; kingdom Metazoa; phylum Chordata; class Mammalia; order Lagomorpha; family Leporidae; genus Sylvilagus; species Sylvilagus floridanus. Next base: position 40,829,154 of record OX463231.1, on the reverse strand, counting down.
CGTGAATGTCCCCGGGCCCCAGGGTCCTCTTTGAGCCAGGCGGCAGTGAGGTGGTGGGAGGGCCCCGGAAGTGAGGAAGTACAGGTGCAGGGGACCCCCCAAGGTCTTGCTGCGAGAAAATGAGTTGGGGTACAGGTCGTGCAGCCCAAACCCACAAACCTGAAATGGCACAAAATCTGAAACTTGGGGTGCCCGGATGATGCACAGCCTGCTGGCTCAGGGTACAAATTTCATGCACACAGTCACCCCAAGTGTTGTATGCATTACAGGCTGTGTGTCCGAGGCGTGTGCGACACAGGTGGATTCTGTGTGTGTGGGCCCCGTCCTGTGGAGAGGCAGATAGGCCGGTATCTGTCCGGTCCCCAGCAGGGGGCCAGGAGCCTCGGACACGGCCGCCTTCCCCTCCTGCGTTCGTTCACTGCCCAGCAGCCGGCTGCGGGCACTCGCCATCAAACCTGGTTCACCGGAGTGGCTGACGGCACCACTCGGGGCGGACCCAGGCCTCGTGGTTCCTGTCGCGTTAGCGCCGCGTGCTTGCGTCTCAGGCTGCTCAGGCAGTGTGGGGCACAGGACGGCGGCTGTGCCGCAGGCTGCTGCGCCACCATCACGCTTCCCGACGTGGGGGTCCCAGCTGTTGCTCTCGGGAGGGCCTTGCCGCGGGGAATGGCGCACCAGGCTTGGCCGAGTGTGGCCCTGGGGTTAGGTGCTGGGCCCTTGGTCCCCAGCGTGGTGATGCGACAGGTGGCGGGCCAGGGCAGGTCCTAACGGGGTTCCCCAGGGACCCGGCTGGTGCTCGGGGACAGCTGTTAGAAGCAGCAGGCCTGGCCCCGAAGCGCTCTGGCTTCAGTAGTGCCAGGGGCTCCTCCTCCCGACTGGGCAGAAGCTGCGACAAATCCTCCCCCTCCCCTCACGACGTGGCGGCCGCTGGTGCGGCGGGGCTCTGCACGCGTGGAGTGGGGGCCACTCTGGCACTGCCGTGGTGGCCCCCCACGCGGGGCCCGGACTCCGCCTCGGGGCCGTGTGGCTGCGGCTGCTGCAGTTCCGGCTCCACGCCGGCGTCAGCCCTCCCCCTGCTTCTGCCACACCGGTGCGGGGGCCCAGGCACGTGGGCACGTGGGAGCTGGATGGGAAGTGGAGCAGCCGGGACTTGAACCAGTGGGAAAAGGAGGCACAGGAGTCGTGGAGGAAAAAGCGGCAGGACCACCCCAAAGGTGGCGGGGGCCTTGTCAGCCAGGCCGCTGTTCCCAGCCCGGAGGCCGAGGCCCTGCCCGGGGAGCTGGCTCGGCGCCCGCTGCTGCCGGGGGGGGGGGGGGGGCTCTCCGGGCTGGCGCCTGGCTTTGGCCGTCTGCACTTGGGCGCAGAGAGGCGGAGCGGCCTGCCCAGAGGCACACGGCCCGCGTGGGGCAGGACTAGAACGGGGTGGCCACCTCTCCTCACTGTCCCAAGCCTGGGATGAAGTGACGAGAGACGAGCCTGGCCAGTGCCCCTGGTCAGCTTCAGGGAGGCCTGGGGACCTGATGGTGCTGGGCTCGGGGGGAGGCGGCGTGCGCAGGGTCGGCCCTGGCTGGAAGCCTGGCGCTCCCTGGGCTCTGTGCAGTGGGCAGTCTGCAGTGACAGCCTCCCCAGGAGAAGGGACTTGGTGCTGGCTCTGGGGGACACAGGAGGGCAGAAGGTTGAGCTCCCCTCCAAGGCCTCTGGCCCCAGGCCCCAATGTTACAACATCCTGGGCTCCTGTAACCCTCTTGTCTTTTCTCCCCAGAGATGTCTGAAGTCAGACCTGGCTCCAGGGACCTCTTCCAGGAAGCCCTCCTGGATGAGCAGGTCCCAGAACTTCTGTTGACAGCGGAAGTTCCCGGCCTGACCCGTCCCGTGGAGGAAGGGGACGTGGATCCCACAGTGGATGTGGATCTCATGGAGTGCCTCGAGGGCAGGTGGGTGCCAATGGCTTTGTGGGGGAGGAGACTGCTGCAGGTGGCCTCCCCCAACAGGGGCTGCAGAGACGTGCCCTGGGACAGTATCTTGGCAATGCACCTGCGCGGCTCTGGTCCCAGATCTCAGGGGGACCCTCAGCTTCCAGATGTCCACACCCGAGATGGGGGCACGGCACTGGCCATCAGAACGGCTCAAGTGGTCAGCCCGGGGAGCTGGACGGAGGCCTCCGACATGAATCTAGGCTTAGAAAACCTGAAATGCCAGAGAGGGCCCGAGGAGCCACTGAGGGGGAGGAGGGGCTCTTCCTAGGCCTGACGGGCCCTGGCAGCAGGGGCCCTCAGCCCAGCCATCCCGGCACACGCCACACCTTCCCGCCGGCCTGCTGGTGCTGCCCCCCGGGGCCGGGCCCGCAGCCAGAGGCGGCTCCAGGGCTCGGGGGTGGGGCTGGTCGGGTCTCAGGACTCAGGGGCCTGAAGGTCAGCGGCTGCCTCCCCCCCCAGCCCTGGTGACAGGGTCAGGCGGGACCACGTCAGAGGTCCTCATTGCCCAGAACAAAGGCCAGGGGGGTGGAAGGGTGGGGCTGTGGCGCACCTGAGCCGCCCGGGACTTCCCAGCAGAGCCGTGCTCACCGGGATGGAATGTGGGGCGTGCGGGAGGGGTCTTGGTTTCCTTCTGCATGGGCACACGCACCCACATCACTCAGGGACTTGGTTTAGGAGAAGGGGCCCCGAGTGGGGCCTGTTAGCCACTCCCTCCTGAGGGGTGACGACAGGGTGGTTTCAGGACGGGGACGCCGGGGGAGGCCAGCGGCTCAGCACCCTTGGCCACCATTCCTGGGCCATCCAGGGCGTGGAGGGAGAGCTCTCACGCCTCTGCCCCCCTGCCGGGATGGCCACAAGGACTGCAGAGCCCTCCCCTCCCCCAGCCAGGTCCCCTCGTGGTTCGTCCAGCAGAGGGGCCTTTAAGGAACTGCCCTCAGAGTCCACCTGTGGCTGGGTTCTGAGGACCTCCCCAGGGCGAGGCGGGAGCCCGGGTGGGTGCGGCCTGCAGCCCTGCCGTCTCTGCAGTAACCAGGTGGCCCTGAGGCTGGCGTACATCGGCGACGAGATGGACCTGCACGTCCGGGGCCTCCACCTGGCCCAGCTGCCCAGCCTGGCCATGCACAGGTAAGGAGCCCATGCCTGATCCAGGGTTTTTCCACCTGGGGAGGGCCCTGGGCAGCAAGTGGAGATCCGGAATCCAGCACAGGGCTGGGCTCGCAGGAAGCCACGGGAGAACTGGCCTCAGCACCCCCAGGCAGGCTGTGAACCCTTAACCAGCCCCCAGACCCTGAGGGTGGCTCCTGGGCCCCCTGCCCCAGCAGCTGAGCACAGCCCAGGCGGTGGTGGTCAACAGGGAAATGCTGGCTGAGGGGGCAGGCCCTCTGGGGGGAGCTGGGGTGTGTGGGGGGGGAGGCCCCTGCCCCTGCAGGCCCCCAGCCCTGACTTTGCCCCTCTGCCTGGTCCCTGCACTAACCGTCCGCTTATTCCGTCTTACAGCTTGGCCTTCACTTACAGCCAGACGGGCTTCACAGGTGTTCTTGGAAGAATGGGGCTCCACCTCGCCAGCCTCATAAAGCTCTGGAGCCCCTGGGTAAGAGCCAGGGGGGCCCCTTGGAGCTGCCTCTGCCACTGTCCCCACCCCAGCCTGGTCCTGCAGGCCTCTGGGTCGGTGCCCAGGCTAGCTGGGTGGACGTAAGCCTGAGACCAGACAGCTGCCACTCGGAGCAGCACTGCTGACCAGCCTGCGTGCCCACCCCCAGCTGGCCCGCCTCAGCACCCCTGCCCCCCTCCCGGCTGTGGGTGGGGCGCCCCCGTGTGGCTGGGCCAGGCCTCATCTCCCGCCTCGTCCGTCCGCAGGCATCCCTGGAGCCACTGCTGGTGCTGCTGCTGCTGGGCGGGGGGCTGCTGCTCCTGCTGCAGTGAGGCCCCTCACAGGGGCAGGGCTGGCCCCCGCCCCGCACGGCCCCCGGGCCTCGCCTGTCTTTTTAACTGAGCAGTTTCCTGCTGGTGCCGTTTCTGTATTTAAACTCAGTGCTGGGACACTGCTGAACACTTGTTGGTTTTGTTTTTGTAAGACGGATGAATTCCTGAACCCCCGGGCGTTACTGGCTAACTGCCCGCCATCTCTGAGACCCCGGCCCGCCAGGAGCAGGCTGTGGGGGGAGTGCTGGCCACACCCCCGTGGCTGCGATGTCCACAGCAGAGAGTCTACTGGACTAGATCTCTCGGGGCCTGGGAGAGCGTAATAAAATGTTGGTTTCCAGCTGGCGTGTGGTCCTCCTTGGGGGTGGGCAGCTGCGGGCTGCAGCTGCCATCTTGGGATTCTGCATGATGGCTGGCAGCTCTGCCCCTTCCTGTCCTGCCCTGGTGCCTAGTCCACGGTTAGGGGCTATCTCCTGCGGGCCGTCAGCACCTTGCGGCAGGAATGGGTGAGGGGCTATCTCCTGCGGGCCGTCAGCACCTTGCGGCAGGAATGGGTGAGGGGCTATCTCCTGCGGGCCGTCAGCACTTTGCAGCAGGAATGGCTTGTCAAAGGCCCTAGGGTGGGAGACAGGTGGACTTGAATCTCTGAGTGGCCTGTGGCCACTGGTGGGGGTGGCCGGGGCCAGCTGCAGGATCCGGCACCTGTGAGCTCTCATTAGTCCACTGCCATCCACGTGGCAGGACAAGCCTCCCATGGTGGTGACACACACGGCTCCAGACTGCAAGTGGAAACGGCCCAGGGATGTAAGGGGCTGACGGAGGTGACCCGGGCCAGGCGCCGGTGCTGAGTTGTCTCTGCACGTGGCCTTGTTAGGGGAAGCCCACTGTCACCTCTGCATCACCAGTTGCTCCCCAACCTCTGCAGAGGATGAGAGGCCGGTCCCTCCCAAGAACAGGGTAGAGATGGCACTGGTCGCCCAGGGGCCTGACTGCTAAAGCATCCCACCACGGCAGCCACGTGGCCGACCCAGGTGGGGTACCCTGGGGAAGAATAGCGACAGCCCACGGCAGTGGGGTGGGGGCGGGAGGGGCCCAGCACATGCGCTGTGCCGGATCAGAGACCCATGCTCCCTCCGCACGCTGTGACCAAGACCCAGTCACCTTCCAGTTCCTGGCTGTGCGGGACCTCTGGAGACCAAGAACAGGCAGGGTTCTCCAGGATTGTGGCAGCACAGGGCCAGTGGCCTGGGACCTAAAATGTCACCAGGATTTCTCCTCAGGGCCCACTGTGGTGACTTCTGTCTGTGCCAGCCTCTACCCACGCTCAGGGCCCGCGGAGCACAGGCAAGGCTCCCGTGGTGACTGATGGGCCCTGCCCCCCACCTGTGGCCGCCCCGCACCGTGAGCAGGCCTCTCCCTGTTTGCCCCCCGCCTGTGGCCGCCCCGCACCGTGAGCGGGCCTCTCCCTGTTTGCCCCCCGCCTGTGGCCCGGGATGTCTGAGGATGCACTGATCCCCTCCCAGGCACCGCCGCCTCTCAGGTCCCCACATCGCCAGGGCTCCGCTCTGGGGTTCTGTCCTCAGCTGTGAGCCTAAGCTGTCGTCAGAGCGGAGCGCTGCCAGAGGACCAGGCCAGGCTGCAGGAGCTCGTGCCTCCCGCGAGCTTTTACACACGACGAAGCAGGGGCCGGCACTGTGTGCAGGTTGAGCCTCTGCAGTGCCAGCCTCCCATGTGGACACCGGTTCGAGTCCTGACCGCTCCACTTCCGATCCTGCTCCCTACTAATGTGCCTGGGAAAGCAGCAGATGGCTGGAGTCCTTGGGCTCCTGCATCCTTGGGCTCCTTCTGGGAAACCCAGAAGCCCTTGGCTTCAGCCTGGCTCAGCCCAGGCAGTTGTAGCCATTTAGAGAGAGAACCAGCGGGTGGAAGATCTCTCTACCTCTCCTTCTCTGTAACTTTCAAATAAATATTAAAAACACACACGAAGCAAGGGGATAAGCCACCTCCTGCAATGCCAGGGTCCCATCTAGGTGCTGGTTCGAGACCTGGTTGCTCCACTTCCAATCTAGCTCCCTGCTAGTGCACCTAGGAGAGCAGCAACAGGTGGCACAAGTGCTTGGGCCCCTGCCGACTCCTGCCTACAGCCCGGCCGGCCCAGCCATCGCAGCCATTTGGGGAGTAAACCAGTGGATGAAAGGTCTCCCTCTTTGTGCTGTGGCCTCACTTTTCAAATAAATCTTTAAAAAAATGAAGCTCCCAGAGCAGAGTTTTGACTCAGGTCATGGTGAAAACTGCACAAGACCGGCAGTTCTCGCCAGGCTTGGGGGAGGGGGGGAAGCGTGGGGCGCCTGGGGGTATTGCCGGCAACCAGTGGTGAGGGGTCGGGACACAGCACGCAGCCCCCTGCCCCACAAGGGTCTGCCTGACGGCCAGCGGCACCCTGAGACTGCAGGATACGACACATCTACACGACAGACAGGCGCAGACACCCTCGGAGATCTTGTTCACAAGGTTTCCTCTCACTGGACACTGCACACTCGGCCACTCCCCGTGGTCCGTGGTGTGAGCAGGGTGAGCTCTCCCGGGCCTGCACCGGATCTGGGCTCAGCGCACGAGCGCACGACCACTGACTTGCAGCTTCCTCGCCTGGGGCCAGGGCCAGGGCCAGGGCCAGGGCCCCGGCTGCCCTCTCTTCCCGTGCACCCACACACGTTGCTCAAGGACCCTCAACGGTCAGGGCCAAGGCCACTGCTCTCCACCACCACACACTCTGGCCCGTGAGCGACTGGGACTTGCTCTCCTGGGTATCGAGTGCAGCTGAGGGGCCATAAGGCCGCCTGGACTCGGGGCCCAGGGACCGGTGGGCCGCAGGCATGGAGGAGCCCCTTGGGCGCTGGCCAGGCTTGAGTGTCGGCTCCCCCACAAGCAGCATGGCCGCCGCCCTGGCAGACAAACACTTCTGCAAGGGGGAGAGCGACTGAGTGTGCAAAGCCCACTCGTGTGTGTGCCTCACGGGTGGCATCCAAAGCACCTGGCACATCATCACTCTCCAAACACCTCTGCCGCGAGAGGCTAGTGAGGAGTGGGCAGGCTGGCACAGCCCACCAGAGGTGCTGGCGGTCACCGCAGGGTCTCCACGGGGTCCGGGCCGGGGTCCTCGCTGGCCCGCAGCACGTCCACAGAGCTGTAGGACTTCCAGGCCTGCAGGTTACAGCTCTTCAGGATGGCTCCCAGCTGCTGCCCAGGGCCTACTTCGAACGTCCTGGGGAACTCGGTGCCCTTCTTCCGCTCGTATATGGCGTGCATCGTCTGCTCCCACTTCACCGGGGAGACCACCTGCTGCAGCAGCAGCTTGCGGATGTGCCCGGGATGCGCGTACCTGTGCCCAGTGACGTTGGAGTGCACGGACACCAGCGGCTTCTTGATATCGACTGTCTTCAACGCCTGCGCCAGCGGCTCCAGCGCCGGCTCCATGAGGCGCGTGTGGAAGCCGCCGCTGACCGGCAACATCCTGGTGCGCCGGAAGTGGTACTGAGCGGCGTTCCTCTGCAGGAAGCGCAGCGCCTGTGGGACAGAGGCGGCGTGAGACTCGGCTCCGGCAAGCCGCCCCAGGCCGCCGTGCCAAGGGCACCTCGGGGGCACGACGCGCCCTCTCCACGCAGCCACCCCAGTGCAACCCCACACATCGGTGTTCCAGAATGTTCCAGGAGTCCTCCTGGCCCCAGCTGGGTGGGGACCACAGTGAGTCCCAGGGCCTGTGCCTTCACGCCTCTTCTTCCTCACCGCTAAGACAAGCTCCGTACCCCAGCCCACAAGCCTGCCGGGAAGGGTGCGAGGGGGCAGGTGAGGGGGCAGCACTGGCCCCCCAGGACAGTCCTGCCACTCCTCCTGCCACTCTGTAATGCTCAAGGCAAAATCCAGAAGGAAAAAGCAAGCCCGGCGCAGCACGCGGGCCAGTGCGTCTCGCCCGTCTGAGGCCCGGCGCGGCACGCGGGCCAGTGCGTCTCGCCCGTCTGGTTCTCTGAAGGAAACAGCTCCCGCCCACAGGCCCGACACCTGCGAACCACCGCGTCTGCGAAGATCTTCAAGGTAGCGGACAGCAGTGTCCTCAGGTCACAGCCCGGCACCGGCCACACCAGGGCCAGCTCTGCAGCCACGTCCTGGCCCTTCCACAGCCTGCTCAGAGGCGGGGATGCACACAGTAAGGCCGCTCCCAGGAGACTGAGGGAGGGCTTCAAATGGTCACACTGGCAACACGACGGACGCTGCTTCGGCTTCCTGCTGCCCCTCCACCAGCCCCCTGCCTCTTCTCAGGAAGCTGCCCTGCCCAGCCCCGCCCTGCCCCTGGGCCTGAACCTGGTACCCGGGCTCTGTGACCCCGGGGCTGTCAGCAGCAGCTGCCTGACCAGTGGCTCTGCAGCAGCGAGTGGACAAGACAGAGCAAAGGAAATCCCTCAGGTGCAAAAACAGACACCCAGGAAACGTGGGGCGGCGCAAGCCACCAGCAGACAGCTCCTCAGGTGGCACGCGGGGGGGGAGCCCCACTTCTGATGCCAACCGCCAGCTGGCGTGCCGGGTAGTTGTTAAAATCCCAGCTGCTCCACTTAAAAAAATACCTGAGAGTCAGAGTTACAGAGAAAGGAGGAGAGAGAGAAGTCTTCCATCCACTGCTTCACTCCCAAATGGCTGCAACGGCCGGAGCAGCGCCAGGCCGAAGCCAAGAGCCAGGGGCCCCAGCACTTGGGCCGTCCTCCACCACTTTCCCAGGAGCATTAGCAGGGAGCTGAACTGGAAGTGGAGCAGCTGGGTCTTGAATTGGCACTGGCATTATAAGTAGAGGCTTAACCTGCTACGCCACGACGCTGGCCCCTAGCTGCTCCACTCTCACCCATCCCCCAGTAAATGTATCTGGTAAGGCAGCAGCGGACGACCTGGGTGCTGGGCCCTGCCTCCCGTGTGGGGGAATGCAGAGTTCCTGGGTGCTGGGCCCTGCCTCCCGTGTGGGGAAATGCAGAGTTCCCAGGTGTTGGGCCCTGCCTCCCGTGTGGGGGAAATGCAGACGACCTGGGTGCTGGGCCCTGCCTCCCGTGTGGGGGAAATGCAGACGACCTGGGTGCTGGGCCCTGCCTCCCGTGTGGGGAAATGCAGAGTTCCCGGGTGCTGGGCCCTGCCTCCCGTGTGGGGAAATACAGAGTTCCCGGGTGCTGGGCCCTGGCTCCCGTGTGGGCAAATGCAGAGTTCCCGGGTGCTGGGCCCTGCCTCCCGTGTGGGCAAATGCAGAGTTCCCGGGTGCTGGGCCCTGCCTCCCGTGTGGGGGAAATGCAGAGCTCCCGGGTGCTGGGCCCTGCCTCCCGTGTGGGGGAAATGCAGAGTTCCCGGGTGTTGGGCCCTGCCTCCCGTGTGGGGAAATGCAGAGTTCCTGGGTGCTGGGCCCTGGCTCCCGTGTGGGGGAATGCAGAGTTCCCGGCCCAGCCCTGGCCATTGCAGCCAGCTAAGAAATGAACCAGCCCATACACGATGTCTCACTTTGCCTTTCAAATAAATAAATACATCTAAAAAACAACAACAACAACAAACCAGTTCTCTGTTCTCTGAGGACGCAGTCAGGGGAGAGGCCCAGAGAAGCCCAGAACAGAGGAGGGGAAGACTGAAGGCGCCTGGCTCAGCCTGACGGGGGCTGGGCGGCCTGTTCACGGGCCCATCTGTGCATCGTGGAGAGGCCGCCCTCTGCAGAGCCTGGTCCACCACGCACCCCCTGGCCTGCAAGTACTGCCTGAGGCCACGCCCAGCAGTGACCGCTGCATTCCTGGGGCCTCACACTCACCTCCAGGTGTCCTGCGACCACCCTGCAGTCAGGGAAGAGGTAGTTGGACACCTCGCACACGGGCTCCTCTATGCCCAGAGACCTGCAGTGCTCCCGGGCGTCCGCACAGGCGAGGGGGAACTTGGACTGGCGCTGACCGAGCACCGACAGCATCCCACTGGGGACAGCTTCGGAGGCCTCCTGCATGGCCTCGGCGCGGATCTTCACTGCATACAGACCTGTCCAGAGAGGAGCACGGGCGACACTCAGATGCGCACGGCAGGCAGGGAGGGCGGCCTCAGGGGCACGGCACGGCGCCCACTCTCACGCCTGGCGCAGGGGGAACTGCCCTGGCCCAAGAGCAGGTGCTGCGTGTGGCGCTGTGCCTCTCTGTAACTCCGCCTTTCAAGTACATAAATAAATCTCAAAAAGTTTAAAAGTGCTGTAATTCTGCAGATCATGTATACACGAACTACACACGTAGGGGCAGCCTTGTGGCACAGGGGATTAACAGACCCCTGCATGCTGCTTCCTGGCTTTGGTCAGCTCAGCTCTGACCACCGTGGCCATCTGGGGAGTGAACCAGAGGATGGAAGACCCCTCCCCCCTCCCTCTCCCCCCCCCTCCCCCCTCCTCCCTTCTCTCTCTCTCTCTCTGGCTCTACTTCTCTCTGTATCTCTTTCAAATAAATTAAATAAATTTTTAAAATACCCTGCTTGGGACACTGCTCATAGGAGTGGCTGGGTCCAAGTCCCAGTTCTGCGCCGACTCCAGCTCCCGACAGGGCGCACCCTGGGGTCAGCAGGTGCAGGTCCAGTGCCTGGGCCCCCACCCAGGGAGCCTCACTGAGGTCCCGGCTCCTGGCCCAGTCCTGCTTGTCGCAGGCATCTGGAAAATGATCCAGCGGGCGGAAGACCTTTCTCTTTCTCTCTCTCTCTCTCTCTCGTCTGCTTTTCAAATAAAGGAAAATAAATTAGAGGAGTCAGCCTGTGCCGTTCCTCGCCTGTGTTACTTTACTGAAGTGGAACGGGGCTCTCGCTCAGTGAAACGTCCCGTTCCCTCCCGGGGCCAGCACGGCGGTGTGCAAGCGCACCAGACTGACCAGGACGTGGCTGCATGAGCTTAACGAAGGAGGAACCCCTAAGCGGCCCAGCGTCTGCCGTCCACCGCCCGAGTCCAGTCCCCAGCGAGCCCGGCAAGACCACGCCGCTGCACAAAACCGAGCCCCGCCTGCACCTTCAGAGAAGTCCATGGCTCCAGCAAACACCAGCGCTGCAAACTCTCCCACACTGAACCCAGCGGCCGCCACGCAGTTCTCGATCACCTGCGTGACAGACAGACCGTGAGGCCAGTGCCGGAGGCTTCCGCGGCCACGCTCCTGTCCAGCCCACCTCCCGGTCCCTGAGTCACAGGGCGGCCCTGACCATCGCCGTCCGTCACTGTCACCGAGGGGGAACCTCCCCGGGAAGGGGAGGGAAGGCCCGGGCAACTCTGTCCCGTGGACGAGTCCAGCCTGGGGCTCCCCGGGTCTGCAGCAGCCCCTCAGGCACCCGGAGTGGAGGTGAAGGCAGGAGGCTCAGGGCCAGGCTCCCGGAGGCACAGGAGCTGCACTGCTTAGCTGGGGGGGGGGGGTCCCGACTTCTTTCGCCTCTGGATGAGGGAGGGGCCGGGCCAGCGCCCACGGCGCTCAGCACACAGCTGCCCTGCCCTGAACCTACGGCACCAGCGCCCAGCGATTCCTCCAGGCCCCTCCTCCCTTCTACAAAGTAACCACTTTGCGAGGCGGCTACCAGGGCGACAGGGCCCTGTCACTGTCCCTTTAAGGATACCCCCGAGCATCAATCCTGTCTTTGGGTAAAGCCGCCACCCGCAGTGCCCGCCTCCCACACGGGCACCGGTTCGAGTCCCGGCTGCTCCACTTCCCACCCAGCTCTCAGCGGAGGATGGCCCAAGGGCCTGGGCCCCCGCCCCCGCCCCCGCCGCGGGCCTCGCCTCCGGCTGCAGGTGGTGCAGCTTCTCCACGGCGGCCAGCGAGGCCACGAAGATGGCGGGCTGGCAGTGCACGGTGCGGTCCAGGTCCTCCTGCGGCCCGTGCAGGCTCAGCGCCAGCAGGTCGTAGCCCAGCACGCGGCTGGCGGCGTCGTAGAGCTCGCGGACGCGCGGGACGCCGAGCAGCCCGCGGCCCATGCCCACCCGCTGGCTGCCCTGGCCGGGGAACAGCAGCACGGAGCAGCGGCCCGGCTCCCGCCGCGCCGCCCGGGGCTCCTCCGCCGCGGCCGCGTCCCGCAGCAGCCCCGCCACGTCCACGGCGCCGGGCGGGGGCCCCGCGACGCTCGTGGCGCGCCGGCGCCACGCGGCACCCCAGCCCCGGGCCCAGGCGGCCCGCGCGGCTCCGACGCTCATGGCGAGGCCCGGCGCCCACGCGCGTCTCCGCGGGGCCCGACTGCGGCTGCGCGGGGCCCGACTGCGGCTGCGCGGCGCGGCGCGGTGCGCGGCGCATGTCCCCCCGGGGCTCCTGGGAGCTGGAAGAAAGGTTCCGCGGCTGCTGGTTCCGCCCAGCGTGTGCTGGGCCTGCAGTGACCACGATGCCCGCCTCGGTCCCCACGGCCGGACCCGGAACTGGGATGTTTATGCTTCGTGCCTGGCTCTGCGTGCTTTCTCGCCTGATCCTCCCAAGCAAGATGACGGCTGCAGACCAGACTCGGGCCTGGCCCTGAGAAGCCCATACACAACAGCCCAGCGGGTCCTGGCGTTGGCCAAAGCCCTGGACGTTGCCCGCTCGGTAGCGTGTTGAAGGGCTCACAGCCAAGCGGACATGGAGGAGTCGCAGGGAGTGCACCAGGGCGCCAGGCTGAGTGGCAGGACCGGCCTGGGACCAGGGAGTCTAGCTCCGCCTCTGCCCGGGCTCCCTGCTCCGGCGCCTGCCGCTCCCCCCTGTTCAGAACGTACCATTTTATTCGAAAGGCAGAGTTAGAGAGAGATCGTCCATCCGCTGGCTCACTCCCCAGATGGCCACCACGGCCGGAGCTGTGCCCATGCGAAGCCAGGAGCTCCCTCGGGGTCTCCCACGTGGGAGCAGGGCCCAAGTACCTGGACCCACATCTTCCGCTGCCCTCCCAGGCGCGTTAGCAGGAAGCTGGATCGGAAGTGGAGCAGCTGGGACTCGAACTGGCTTCCTTGGGACGCCTGCAGGTGGCTTTACCCGCTAAACCATAGCACCAGCGCTCCTGCTGGCCTCTTCCAAGGAGCCCAGGGCGCTCGCACACCTGGTAATAAGGAACCCAGGTGGGATCGTGGGGTCCACTCAGCCTGCTACAGGAGAAAGCCACAGGGCGCTGGCCCCGCACTGCAGGATGCCTGCATCCCACACGGGTGCATTGTGCCCCTGCTGCACCCAGCTCTCTGCTAATGTGCCTGGAATGCAGCGTGGGCGTGAGCTAGTGGACAGAAGAGCTAGCAAGACTGCCCGCCGGCGCTGAGACCCCAGCCCGCCAGGAGCAGGCAGTGGGGGCAGTGCTGGCCACACCCCCGTGGCTGCGATGTCCAAAGCAGAGACTCTACTGGGCTAGATCTCTCGGGGCCTGGGAGAGCGTAATAAAATGTTCCACCCACTGGTTCACTCCCCAGATGGCCACAATGGCTGGAGCTGCACCGATCCGAAGCCAGGAACCAGGAGCTTCTTCTGGGTCTCCCACATGGGTGCAGGGCCCAAGCACATGGGCCATCCTGTACTGCTTTCCCAGGCCATAGCAGAGAGCTGGATCGGAAGTGGAGCAGCCGGGACTGGAACCAGCACCCATATGAGATGCTGGTGACACAAGTGACGGTTTTGCCCTCTGCACCATAGCACTGGCCCCATGAATAAATCTTATAATATATATATATATATATATAAAGGGGCTGTTTCTTCCAGCTTCATGGCCTGATCACCCCCATGGCCCCCACCTCCTGACACCATCACACTCGGGATCAGGCTTCAACACAGGAATGTCAGATTTCAGGGCACAGAACGCTCAGTCCACAGCAAATCTTCGTCCCCGGGTTCATAAGAAAAGAACCAAACGAGCAGAGGTGTCCTGTGGAGATGTTCGCAGGACAGTGGAGCTGGGCCGGCGTCTCCAACCAGCAGGGTCGGGTCACTGAAATCAAACCGGTCTTGTGCCATCCCGTGGTACGGGGCACGGAGATTTCCCAGGTAAGCCGTGATGGAGCACGCTCTGCCCACAGGAGCCCGCCGGTCCACAGCAAGCCCATGGCCAGGGAGAACAGGAGAGGGACACCCAGCGACAGCGCCTCCGGGCGCTGGACGGTGGTGGGATTGGCTGGGCTGACCCCGCCCCAAAGTCCCTCCTAGCAGGGAGGAAGCTAACAGGCTCCTGTTGGTGACAGCTTTAGAACGGGCAGCCCAGCTCCCGAGGCGGAAAGAGGCGGGGGAGGCTGGCTGAGGCCTTCTAGGGCCCTGCCTCTCCCTAGACACCGGCACTGCCCCTCCCACACTCCCTGTCGCCTGGAGCAGCTGTGCCTGCCTGGAGGCAGTGTGCCTGTCTCCAGGACTCTGGGGGAGGCCCTGGCTCCCTGCTCAGCCCAGCCCATCCACCGCAGGGCAGAAACCCACAATTTCCCAAGTGTTCCCTTCCTGCAGGCTTTCCCAAGAGCTGGGAGAGGGGCAGGGCCACGGGGACCCAAGAAGGAGGAAGTTGCTGTCGCCATCTGTTTTCTGTTGTCAACATCGAACACCGCGGCCTGAGTGCTTTTTAAAGGATCCAGTCTGGGGCCGGCGCTGTGGTGCAGTGGGTGAAGCCTCCGCCTGCAGTGCCGACATCCCTTGTGGGCGCCAGCTGGAGTCCCAGCTGCCCCACTTCTGAGCCAGCTCTCTGCTAAAGTCTCCTGGGAAAGCAGCGGAGGATGAGCCCAGTGCTTGGGCCCTGCCGCCTATGTGGGAGGCCTGGGTGCGGTTCCAAGCCCCTGGCTTCCACCTGGCCCAGCTCTGGCCATTGGGGCCATTTGGAGAGTGAACTGACAGATAGAAGATCTCTCTCTCTCTCTCTCTCTCTCTCTCTCTCTCTCTCTCTCTCTCTCTCCCTCTGCCTTTCAAATACATCTTTAAAAAAGAGAGGGCTCCTGCGAGTTGTCACAGCCAAGACCCCTGCCGCTCCTCTAAGAAGAGAGTGTCTGGGCTCCTGGCCCAGGAGTGTGTGCACCTGCTGCACGGCCTCGTGTGGCCCCGAGGTCGCGACAGTGCAGCCCCAGCCCCAGCCTTGCTCTCTGCCCCAGAGGGGCTCTGGTGGGCGCTCACGGGGTTGAGGCCAGGCTGTCTGCAGGCTCGGGGACTGGTACCTCCCAGCATCTGCTCTGCCCGGCTGGTGTGTGCTGCCCCCGGCTTGCAGAATGAATCCATGCCGGGTTCAGGCACCTGCGCCTGGCGGCCTTCATTCACCTTGGGGATTGTTCAACCCCAAAGTCAAGGCCAGCGGCGTGGGGATGGGGTCACTGGAGAGGAATCCTGGGGCACAGGGTTTGAGTGCACACCCCGTTTTCTATCCATTTCTGTTTGGAACACTTCAGTGATAAGAAGAGGCAGACATCACGGGGTGGGGGGGGGAGAAGCAGGTCAGGACCCAGTCCTGGCCCGAAGGCGCTCTCTCAAGGCACTATGTATATTAACGAGGGAAATCCTGCATCCGGTCACCAGAGGGGCCCTGGCTGTGACCCTGACCCTGACAGCCTGGCCAAGGAGCCCTGCGGCCCTGGAGGTGTCTCTGCCCGCCTCTGCGCCCTGAGCTTGGGCCAGTCCCCTGCTGATTGGGAGGGCGTTGCCCGCGGCTCCTCCCCTGGTGGCTGTGGCCAGGAGCTGAGTTTCATGGTGCTGTGTCCCCTGGGGCTGGGCTGGGCAGGGTCTGGAAGCTGGAGCCCACCAGGACACGGGCTCCCAGCTCCTACCAGGACACAGGCTCCCGGCTCCTACCAGGACATGGGCTCCCGGCTCCCGCCAGGACGCGGGCTCCCGGCTCCTAAGGACACCGGCTCCCAGCTCCTGCCAGGACGTGGGCTCCGGGCTCCTACTGCGAAGTTCAGAGGGGGAGAGAGCCACCTGCTTAGGCTGGGGTGCCCCGGAGCTGGGTTCTGGAGGAGCTCCGAGAGGGGTCCCTGGAGCCGCCCCCAGGTGCCCAGCAGTGGGGGCTGCAGGGGCGGGGCTTCATGTGCTGGGTTTCCAGTGCCTTGGACTGGATGCCGAGGCAGGGGCAGCCATGGGGCGTCCTGAGCAGAGGAGGCCGTGGTCAGAGCAGCGGTGGGGACAGCAAGGGGCTGTGGCTGTGCCCAGACCGCGTGGGGATGGGGAGGGCAGCCGATGCCACGGTGAGGCTGCTGGTGCCTCAGGAGGAGACGCCCACACGCGTGTCCGGAGCTGCAGCGTGGACTCCTTGGGCAGCAGCCTGCTCCCCTGACATGGGCGTGGTTGTCACGAGGCTGGGACTGGGCCTGGTTCCCAGCCCCTCCCTTTGGCCCTGGCCAGCAGCTGGCAATTTGGGGGCCCAGGGCCCCCTGCTCAGCCCCGAGGGGTGAGGCTGGGGGAGGCGGCCCATAGCTCTTCCGGGTTGGCTAGTTTCTCACTCAGCAAACAGCTGGCAGCTCCAGGCTGGAAGAGGGGCGGGCTGGCCCGGCGGCAGCAGGCGTGGCCTGGCAGCGGCTCCACCGGGGAATGGGGCACTAGGCCTGGGGCCACAGACCTTCCAGGGGCAGGAGAAAATGCAATTCTTCACAGTCAGGAAGGGAAAGGGGTAGAGTCGAGCCCGGGCTACGGGAGGGGACTCCTGACGGAACCAGACGGGCGAAACAGAGCAGGACAGTCGTCCGAGGGTTCACTGGCGTGCCTGCCACCTGTCTACAGAAAGACCTAGAAATTTCTCGGGCACGTGTTTCTTAAAGCAGGGAGGGGCTCACACAGGGGGAAGGGCTGGGTCTCAGGAGAGCCCCCCACCTGCAGCTGCTGAGCCTGCAGGGCCCCGTGGGCCGCTGTGGCTGGGGCCGACTGTGGGGCGCCTGGTGCGGGGAGGACGGCCGGCCGCCTCCACACGCGTCTTCATCAGCCCCCCATACTGTGCCCATTATACAGACGTGGAGACGGAGGCTCAGGGAACCAAGAGGTCCCCGCCTCCGTGCCCTGGGCCGAGGTCCTGTGTGGGGGCACGGTCAGGCCTTGGTCTCTGCCGCCCCATTTAACAGGTGGGAAAAGCGAGGCTCCAGAAGAGCAGCGATCTCCTTGCGGCTCCAGGGCCCCGCGGGACCCGCGCCCGCTGGGTCAGGCCGGGTGCGCGGCCATTAGCGGCCTCTGTGCGGGGAACCAAGGGATTCTTTTCCTGCGGGGAGTTTAGAACCGCAGCCCCTGGCTCCCGGCCAGTTCCGGGGGCGGGGCGGGGCCTGTCTGGGCGGGGCCGTCAGGGGTGGGGTCGAGCCTTCTGGGCGGGGCCTGGCGGGGCGGGGGCTGGAGGAGCGGCGTCTTCTGGGCGGGGCCGTCAGGGTGGGGGCGGAGCCTGGCTAGATAGGGCTGTCCGGGATAGGACGGGGCCTGACTGGGCGGGGTTGTTAGGTTGGGGAGGAGCCTGGGTGGGCGGTGCTGTCAGATGGGGCGGAGCCTGGCGGGGCGGGGCCCGGAGGCGCGAACGGGGCTGTCAGGGACAAGATTGGGCGGGACCGTCGGGGGGCGGAGCCTGGCGGGGCGGAGACTGACGGGGCGGGGCGGGGCCCGGAGGCGCGGGCGGCCCTGGACTGCAGCCGCCGCTGCCCGCGGCGCAGTGCCCTTCCGGATAGCGAGTCCTCGCCTCTGGTGAGTGGGACGCGAAGCCGCAGGGGCCGCGAGCGGGGGCCCGCACGAGTGCGACCCTCGCAGTGCCCGCCCGCCAGCGCGGGGCCGGGGCGGGGGAGCTGGGACCACCTGGGACTCCGGCTGGGCAGGGTCTGGGGAGCGGGAACGTGGGAGCCTCAGATGTGGGCGGAGGGCTCCGTGTGCACGCGGGGGTCGGGTGCCCCTGCAGGGCAGCAGGAGGCGAGGGGCAGGCGCCGGCAGGCCCGGGGGCAGCTCCGGGGGTCCCGTGTCCCGGGGGAGCGCCTGGAACGCGGAGGGGGCTGAGGCCGAAGGAGCGCGTGTCCCGGGTCCGCAGCGGGAGCGGGGGGCTCGGGCTCGGCTCTCCGCCGTCTCCTTCCACGTGTTGCCGTGCGTGGCTGTGCTGTGCTGTGTGCACTGCGTGCGCGCGCACGTGTGTGCCTGGCCGTGTCGCTTCCCCCAGTCCTGGGCGTCAGTCTTCAGGAGTTGCCCTGAGTCTGATTTGATTTCTGCTGGGTTCCGATTGTGCCCGCAGAGCCCGGATGCGTGCTCGTGTTGAGAAAGGAGTGATTCTCCACAAAGTGGAGACACCCGCCTCCCGCCCGCCGTGGCCCCCGCGGCTGGCACTGGCGGCCCCTGATGGAAAGGATTAGCTGTGACCGCGGGCGCCACGGGCCCAGGAGGAGCTGGGGCCCAGCTCTGTCCTCTCTCTGGGTCTCCTGCCCTGCCTCACAGAGGGGCACAGGCCCAAGACCCCAGGGCAGTGAGGGCTCGGATCTCTACCACGCTGCCCGCGGTCGGGGGCGCTCTGAGAAAGGTGGGTGCCTGGGCCCTGCCTGGGGAGGTGACACGCCGTCCCGGGCGTGGCCGTGTGGTCCAGAGCCTAGGCTGGCGGAGGGCGGTGGGCTTTGGAGCCAGGCAGACCTAGAAAGTCCTGTGGCTTCCTGAACCTGTTTCTGGAAAGGAGTCCCCCCCCCGGGGGGGGGGCTGAGCAGGGGTCACTCGGGAAGAATAAATGTTGGCGGTGCCCGCTCACTCCCACAGGCCCACGGGCAGCCAGGGAGGGCGCGGCCAGAGCTGCCTCCTGCCCCCAGCTCCCCCCCCCCCCCGTCCCTTCCCCATTCTCGGTGTTGGAGCGCCCGGGTCCCCCTGGGTGCAGCGTCTTTACCCGCCCAGTGCCTAGGGGCCTGGCAGCATTTGCTCGTCCAGGGTTTCCCAGGGAGCCCCGCTGTGGTGCCCCCGAGCAGGCGGGCAGGTTCCACCCACCTGCCGCGGGAGTGGCCAAGGCCAGACGGGACCTGGAGTTGGAGGCAGAGCCCACTTTCTGGAGGGGGCGGGGATCCAGGGGAGGCCGGCGCTTGGCCCTCCCTGGGCCCCCAGCCAGAGCAGATCTATGACTCAGCTTTGTGGGTCCCGCCCCCTGCTCCCCCCTCCGATGATTCAGGGTGACCCTGAGAGGCCCCAGGAAGCTCCCCGCCCAGGCTGGCTCTGCGGGTGGAGCAGGCCCTCTCTGATCCTGGTGGCAGGGGGCAGGGGCAGGGGGGGGTGCTGATGGATACAGCGAGGAGGACGAGTGCCCAACACTCAGGATCTGGGTCCTCCACGCGGGCGCAGGGGTTCCCAGCACTTGGCCCATTCTCTGCTGCGTTCCCAGGGCTTCAGCAGGGAGCAGGATCGGAAGTGGAGCAGCCGGGACTCGAACCATCAGCCATACAGGATGCTGGCACTGCAGGTGGCGGCTTAACCTGGTACACCACAGTGCTGGCCCCACACTTAAACAGCTGAAGCGCAGTGCACGCTCCCTCTGTGACTCTGCTTTTCAAATAAATAAATAAATAAGGAGCTAACGAGCGAGCGGTGCTGCCAGTTCCCGTATTTCCCCAGCGGCTTCCGCTAAGAACAGGGTTACCGGAAGTGGGCTGTGCCCCGCCCCCATGACACCCGCCCACCCCCCATCAGCCTCGTCCCTGTGCTCGCTGAGGTCGCGCTGGGTCTCTCCTTGCCCCTCATGACCTGGGCACTGAGGGTGCTGGGCGCCAGCAGCCGGGGTGGACACCGCTCTCCTCCGGGTCCGTCCCCACGATTGCATGTGCTCACACTCGGGTTGGCGCTGTGGGCAAGAAAACCGCGGGAGTCACCCCACAGTGCGATGTCCACACGACTCGTCCTGGCGGCCCGAGGGAGGGGCCCGAGGAGACCGGGGTCTGGTCCAGCCCGGAGCTGCCCCCAGCCCTGCCCGCCCTCTCAGGTTCCCTCTGGCAGGAAGGGAGGCCCGCTGGCCCGACAGTCCTGGAGGGGCTGTCCCGTGCCCTGAGCAGAGCCCACTGTGGTCCCCGGTGCTGTCCCTCACAGGTTAGAGCTGGGGTGGCCGGGCTGGCTCCAGCTGACGGAGCAGAGCGCTGGCAGGCGGCCGGTGCTGGGCAGGTGCCCCGGAGCAGGCGGGGCCGAGTGGCCAGGCTCCCAGAGGCCGGTAGCTACAGCTTTGCCCTGCAGCTTTTCCCTGGGGTGTGCTGGCTCTGCCACGTGACTCCTGGGCATGGCTGCGTGCATTTGTTACAGTTTGAACAGTGCCAGGGTTATCCTGCAGTGAATTAAAAAAAAAGATTTATTTATTTGTTTGAAAGGCAGAGTTACAGAGAGGCAGAGGTAAAGGCAGGAGAGAGAGAGAGAGAGAGAGAGAGAGAGTGAGTTCCGTCTGCTGGTTCACTTCCCAAATGGCTGCAAAGGCTGGAGCTGTGCTGATCCAAAGCCAGGTGCCAGGAGCTTCTTCCGGGTCTCCCATGCCGGGTGCAGGGCCCCAAGCACTTGGGCCATCTTCTACTGCTTTCCCAGGCCATAGCAGAGAGCTGGATCGGAAGAGGAGCAGCCGGGACTCGAACCGCTGGAACCAGCGCCCATATGGGATGCTGGCTCTGCAGGGCTGGGCCTTACCCATGGCCACAGCTCCAGCCCCCCTGCAGTGCACTGAGAGCAGTGCTCAGGTTACAAAGCCCTTGCTTGGGGGCTAAGCTGCCGACTCCAAGCCCCCACTTGCTGGCGGTGAGGTCGCTCTGCCAGCGGCCTCTGCCCTGAAGCCCGGGTCTCCCCCTGGCGTCTGCTCCCAGGCTGCGTCCACCTCCTCCCAGGGACTGTATGTTGTCACTCGGGCCTCCCTGGCCCCATCCAGCCCTGGGCCTCTGGCCCCACCAGACCACTGCTGTTTCTCCAGCTGGCGGCTCTGAGGGGAGGCTGAGCCCCCGTGGGGCCCGTGGGGGTGCCGAGTGGCTTGGGGTCGCACCGCAGGTCCAAGCAGAGCTGGCCTCTCACCCCAGCTCCCCTGGCTCTCTGGACTTGCAGCCCAGGGAGGTGGCGCTGTGCCTGGCACATAGCCCGGGATGAGCTTGGTACTGGGTGGCCGAGGGCTGCTGGGCAAGGGGACACGGCCATCCCTCCGCCCCACCGAGGGGCTGCACTCCAGCCCTGGGCCTGGGCGCCTCGGGCCTGCTTTCCGAGCCCAGCCTTGAACTCATGCCGTCCCGGAGGCTCCGGGTGTCGCCTGGCCCACAGGCAGGCTGCTCTCCCTCGCTGGTGCACAGGGATGGGGCAGGGTGGGGAGGTTTTAGGGTGGGCCCGTGAAACAGCTGTGCAGAGACCCTCTCCACGGCTGCACACTGGGCCAGGCCCAGGGTAACTGGTGCTGCTACCCCATTCTACAGAGGGGAAAGCTGAGGCCCAGGTGGCTTCCCTGCGGTCCCCAGGAGTGGCCAGGAGACAGAGGACCCAAGGTCAAGGGGCAGCTGGGGCAGGAGCAGCCCCACCCCCCAGGGGTACTGGGCCAGGAGGGTGGAGTTTGGTGGGACTGAGCCCCAACCACCGCCACCGAGGACCCTGTGCTCTTTCAGAACCGCCCGGAGCAGCAGCCGCGGAGCCATGGCGCCACCCTGGGTGCCCGCCGTGGGCTTTACGCTTGTGCCCAGCCTGGGGGGCTTCATGGCCTCCCACTATGTCCGTGGCGAGGGCCTCCGCTGGCACGCCACCCTGCAGAAGCCGTCGTGGCACCCGCCCCGCTGGACGCTGGCCCCCATCTGGGGCACGCTCTACTCAGCCATGGGGTAGGTGCTGCCCGGCCCCGCCTGGGGGCCGGGCTTGGGTTTCCCGGGCGGACCTCGGTAGCCGGCACCTTCTCCCCGCCGGGACACGGGCCCAGGGTGGCACAGCTGAGCCTTGTGCTGGGCGTCTGCGGGGGGCCGGGGCCCTGCGTGCAGGTCGTGGGGGCCCCGCTGGCTATGCTCCAAGGTCAACGACACAACCACAGCCAGGACAAGGGCTCCCTGTGTTCAGTGGCTCCCGGCCAGACCGTATCTGGGTTAATTTTACCAAAGCCTCATATGACGAAGGGACTTCCCAGGGACACAGAGCCAAAGCCTGCAGCCCCCAGCAGAGTCCCTCCTGCCTGTGAGACCTGGGAAATACCACCCTCCCAAAAGGCTGTGCTGTGCAGGCGTCCCCTGGTGGCTGCAGTGGGGAAGTGCGCCCTTGGGTGCTGCCGGTCCTCAGCCCAGTGCAACACCAGGGACCCCAGGGGCCAGGCCAGGTGCCTGAGGTTCTATGGGAAAATGACCAAGACTCCTGGGTGTCTCCATGGCCCACCCACTGCTGACCCTCCCAGTCCCTGCTCTCTCCTCCCCCATTCTGCTCCGGCCTCGCACCTCCCCACGCCCCTTTCTCTGCCACTGAGATCCTGGCCCAGCCTCCTCTCATCTGCTCCGTGACCCCTCTCCTGGTGGGCAAGAACCCAAGTGTCACCTTTACTCACTGCCTGCTGGGACATCCCACTGCTGCGGTCTCTGTGCCTCAGGTCTCCTCGTGGCTCTAACAGCCATGCGACCTCCCCTGAGACCCCACAGACCTCATCCAGACTCAGGGGCTCGTGCCTGCCTCTCAGCCTCTGCAGATCCGACTCCTCCCCCAGGCCCAGCTCCAGGATCCGGGCCTCTGTGCGGGGCCCTGTGTCCTTCTCCTGTGGCACCGAGCGTCCCAGCTGACACAGCAGCACTGGTGGGGTGTGCAGGTGAGGCTCTGGCCGTCCTCCTGTGGTGCCCTGACCGGAGGCCTCCATTGCAGGTATGGCTCCTATCTGGTTTGGAGAGAGCTGGGGGGCTTCACGGAGGAGGCAGTGGTCCCCCTAGGCCTCTACGCTGGGCAGCTGGCCCTGAACTGGGCATGGCCCCCCATCTTCTTTGGGGCCCGACAAATGGGTTGGGTAAGTGTGGCCGGGCCCTGTGCACAGGTGCGGGGTGGGGGTGGGGGTGGTTCCCATTCCAACAGTCGGGTCCCATGGGGCTGGCAGCTGGTGGTCAGCTCTTTGTGGATGGGGCCCAGGACCTCCCCTCGGCTGGCCTCGCTCCCGTGTTGCTGGCTTGGGCTCTGGGGCCTCGCGAAGGGGGGCCCAGGACACTGGAGCTGTCCGCGTGTGACACACGTGTCTGCCGCCGGCTCCCTGCCGCTTACGTCGGCTTCTCTAGGTCAGAGGCTTCTTGCCGTCCACGGCTGGAGCCGATGCCAGGAGAGGCTTGGCTGCACTGTCGCCTCTGGGGACAGGACGAGACGGCTGATGGCAAGGCCCTGTTGGGCCTTGCAGGCACCCTAGGGGTCAGGGCTGCCCTCAGCGGGAGCCAGAGCCTCCTGGCCATGGCCTCATCCCTGTGTGTGGTCCCCATGCGTGGCACGCGTCAGGCAGGGGCTGTCCACGGAAGCGGAGGTTGAGACCAGGAGCCTCAGGCCCCTGCCCTCTCCCCTCCCCTCCTGTCTCCACAGGCCCTGGTGGACCTCCTGCTCCTCACCGGGGCAGCGACGGCCACGACCGTGGCTTGGCACCACGTGAGCCCGCTGGCTGCCCGGCTGCTCTACCCCTACGTGGCATGGCTGCTCTTCGCCACCACACTCAACTACTGCATATGGCGGGACAACCCTGGCCGGCGTGGGGGCCGGCGGCTCCCGGAGTGAGGCCGAGGGGCTGGGTGCCGCGTGGGTCTGCGTGGGCCGAGCGGGGCCCCCTGAGGCACAGCGTCCCGTCTGCCCGCTCAGCGCTCCTGCAGCAAGGGATTGTAAAGCCGAATAAAGCGTTAGCCTCGTCACGAGTGCCTTGCACTTGGGGCCCCCGGCTGGGGCGGGGGGCAGGGCTCATTCTGCTTGGGCCTGGAGCCAGCCGGGGACTCCCCTGGTCCCTCTGAGGTGGGGGCAGCGGTTCTGGGATGCCTGCCGGGCTGAGCGCCTGGTTTGAGACCCGGCTCAGCTTCCTGCTAACGTGGGCCCCGGGAGGCGGGGGGGGGGGGGGGGCTCAAGTACTTGGACTTCTGCCACACGGAGGAGACTGGGGTGGAGCACCAGGCTGTGTGCACACCTGGCCTGCCCGCTGCTGTGCACCCAGACGGCCCTCTGGTTCGCCAGATTCCGAGTCACAAACACATGACTACCCTCCCCTCCTGAGCCGCCGCCCACTGGGCACTTGTGGTGCCTGTTTCCCTGTGGGGCCTCCTCCTGGCCTGCACCCCCCACCCCCGGAGCTGCCTCCCCAGGTCAGGGCCCCAGACCCAGCAGCAGCAAACACTGGTGGCTCAGGCTGCTCAAGCCCTTGGACTGTGTGTGGCCCTGGTGGCCCCTGGGGGGGGGCAGCCTTGGGAGCCCCACCCTGGGCACTGCTGAAGCCACTCTGATGTCCCTGCTGGCACCTTGCAGCCCCACAGAACCCAGGGACAGCGTTACTCCTGATGCCCGACATGGGCAGACTCCGGCTTTGGGCAGTTTTATCTGCATGGTAATGGCCTCTGGTCTTCCCACGGGGAGCCCCTGGCTGGCAGCCTCCCCGGGGGCTGTCCCTTGGCAAGGATGCCCAGGCAGGCGCGGGGAAGGGGACGTCTCATTGGGAAGCCAGCAGGTAACCAGCCAGGTGGGAGGGCAGGCCTAAGAGCAGTGACCGCCCCAGGCCCACTCCCGGCCCCTCCTGGGAGCCAGTGGGCCCTGGGCTCATGGCCGCCTCTGCCTTCTGCGAGTCTTGGCCAGAGGAGACACCAGTGCTGCCGCCTGATGACAGCTGTCCACTTCCGGTCAGCTGCCAGGCACCCCGGGACAAGGGGACAGCAGGGCCTTGTGCGGCAGCCAGGGCCTGGGTGCCACCCTCTTCTCCCACCTCGCACGCCACCGCCGGGCGCTTTGCTCTGGCGGACACGCGGGGCAGGCCAGGGCCTGTGGTAAACCAAAGGCACACTTTATTACGGCACAGACTGAGGCCACTCTCCCGGGGACACGCTGGCCTCTGCTTGGCAGGTCCAGGACGGGAGGTGGACCCGTGTCCAGTTCTGCTCCAAGGATCACCACCACCGCCAGGCCCAGCCCGGCCCCTCCCCCGCCCTGGAAAGCTCTGGAAGCAGCTCCCACCCTCTGGGGAGTCAGGCGCACAACACCCTGACCACCGACAGCAGGTTCACACCCTCTGTGACCTCTAACAAACCTACACTCGGCCTCTTGGACCTCACTCGGAGCTTACCCAAGTGCTCCACGAAGCACCTGTTAGCTGACGGCATGTCCCGGCTGCCCACTGTCCGGCGCTGCCGCCCACACCCGTCCTGCCTCCCCACCAGGGTGTCCCAGCACCCCAGACACGGCTGGGACTGGAGGCCACTGGGCCAGCGGGGCCCGAGGGCCGACTTCCCAGGGGACAGGCCTGTCCTTGCAGACAGGAAGGGAGCGGCCTGGGCAGTAAGGCTGTGCCAGGGTACCTGTCCCACAGAGCCTGGGACGTGTGCACGGATGCACCGACAGGGAGATGAGAAAAACCGGCCTGGCCCTCCCGGTTCAACAGTTCCCAGAGGCTTCCTGGGGAACCCCTGCATGCGGGTACCAGGTCACGTGGTGCAGGACCCCTCCCTAGCACCCGGCCCCTGCCCCCACTGTCCTGGTGTCGGGAACAGAGCTGTTGGCCGAGCTGGGGGCTCTGCACAGGGCCTGGGGCAGAGCTTAGCCAGGGGGACACTGCCGCTGTCCTGCAGAGGGCATGAGGCGGGGCCGATGGCTCAGGAGAGCAGGGAGGAGGGGCGGTGCCCCGGGGAGGGGGCAGCGCGCGCCTAGAGGAGCGGTGCCCCGGGGAGGGGCAGCGCGCGCCTAGAGGAGGCGGGTGACGTGGCAGTCGCTGGGTTGGTCCAGAAACAAGGTGCTGAAGACGTCGTTGAAGAAGCTGGGGTGGTACTTGCAGGCCCGCTCGCAGTCGGGGTTGAAGTTCACCTCGAGGATCTGCGGCTGCATCACCCGCCGCCCTGCGACAAGGCACAGAGCTGCTGAGGGCCGGTGGGGCGACTCCCACGGGGAAGGAGCTGCCCAAGCCCCGAGGAGACAAAGCTAGACGCTCCCTGCAGGGCGGGGCCCAGCCTGGGGTGGGCTTGGGTGCAGAGGGCCCGCCACGGCTGCACAGGGGCTCCCGCCTGGGAGTGTTCTCCCGCCCTCCTCAAGCCCAGGCCTGCAGGCGGACCGCAGCCTGGCCCTGGGACAGGGGAGCCCCTCACCGTCTGGGCGGCTGTCCCACTTCAGCATGAGGTCCACGGCATACATGGCCCGGGAGGAGGGGTAGTCGCAGAGGCCCATGGGTGGGGGCCGGGCGCACGCCGCCTGGAACAGCTCCCTCAGGGCCTGGAAGATCTCCGCCTGGGGACAGGAGGGTGCGGTCACCGCCCGCTGGGCCCTGACGTGGGGATGAGGGCCCCAGGGCGGCGGCCAGGGTGGGCCTCTGCCCCGGTCTGAGCCCTGGCCCGATCGTCCGCTCCTCCATCCTTGCCGCTCCGGACCCACCTGGACGTCGCTCCAGGGAAATCCCGGGTACTGCTTCTCGAACTCAGGGATGAACTCCTCACAGTGCACCTGCAACAGACAGGGGGCCACGCTGTGCCCGGGCCGCAGATACCCACGGGGGAGCCAGGACGAGCCCTGCAGGAGGTCGGGGGCACTTGCTGTGTGGCTCTGGACACGCAAGGAACCTCTCTGAGCCCGCACGTCCTCCTGTGTGAGGCGGGAGGGCTCCCTGCCTAGCAAACTGCGCTCGAGGACTGAGCCACCAATGCCAAGGGTGCGGGAGGCTGCCAGGCCCAGGTCTCCACACCCAGGGCTCACTGCAGTGTGCTGGGCCCCTCCTGTGCCACCGTCCAGCACCAGCTCAGCTCAGAGGCTGAGGGGCAGCGAGAGCTCGGGGCCACACCCGAGGGAGCCAGCAGGCATCAGATTTGTTCCAGGGGACGAGCTGGGAGCGGCCCCTCTGGAACCCGAGTCTGCACAGGGCTCCTGGGGACAACACACGCGACACACAGGGACTCAGGACCCCAGGGACAGCTTCTTGCAGCACTCTGGAGACTGGCCACAGACCAGAGAGGGAACGGGCTGCCATGATGGCTCATCGCCCACGGCGTGGCGAGGCGCCCCCAGTGTTCCACGCCGCGTGGCCAAGGCACTTCACAGCAAGGAACCCACCGGTGTGGCGCCCAGCAGAGGGGGCGTGGTAACTGACAGTTAGCCGAGGCCCCAGTGTGCCAGGGGCCGGTCTGCAGTGTTTGGGAGACCCACAACACGTCTGGGAGCGCTGCTAGTGGGGCCCAGTCCACGGCCTCCGGGTGCCTGCGTCCACCTGTGCAGGAGAGCCAGCCTCCCCTGCTGTCCCTCACTCAGCCATGCCCACTGCCCATGTGTCAGGATGGGACAAACTGCCCATGTGTCAGGATGGGACAAACTGCCCATGTGTCAGGATGGGACAAACCCCAGGGAAGAAGGGGGTCCCGCTCCTGGGCAGGGCCTGGCAGGGTCCCTCGGGCTCACAGGAAGGGAAGGGTGTGTGCCCTGGGGGCCGCCCTGCACCCTGCTCTCCCAGCAGAGCCAGTGGAGAGAGGGCGACCGGGCACAGGGCCCCGGGGCTGGCACTGGTGGCCTCGGGACACCAGAATGCAGACGGCGGCCCCGTGTCCAGCCTGTCTGTCTGGGAGTGCGTGCCTCCGGCCCCGCAGGCCCTACCTGCTTGAGCACCGCGTCCGGGCTGTAGTTCATGACTGTGAAGTGCTTCTCGTAGTCGTCCAGGTCGTTGAGCGCGAAGGGCCTGGAGGACAAGCGGACGCTGATGCGCGGGGCTGGCCCGCACAGGTCCCCTCGACCGCATGGGTGCTGGGTGTGGCGCCCCCTCAGAGCAGCGCGGGCACATAGCACAATGGGGCAGAGCCAGCACCAGGGCACTGAGGCCGGAGGGGAGGAATCTCCACCAGCCCGGGCAGACGGGCCCCAGGCTCCCAGAGGTGGCATCAGCACAGGCTTCCAGTTCCTGCCCCTGCCCCACTCGCATGGGGATTTGCCGTGAGGGGACACTGAGGTGGCATGGGGGGGGGGCTGGGCTGCAGTGCGGCAGGCAAAGCTGTTGCCTGTGACGCCGGCATCCCATGTGGGCACGGGTTTGAGTCCCGGTTGCTCCACTTCCCATCTCTGCTGTGGCCTGGGAAAGCAGTGGAGGATGGCCCAAGTGCTTGGGCCCCTGCACCGACGTGGGAGACCTGGAAGAAGCTCCTGGCTCCTGATCAGTTCAGCTCTGGATGTTGCAGCCATCTGGGGAGTGAACCAGCGGATGGAAGACCTCTCTCTCTCTCCCTCTGCCTTCCAAATAAAATATGAGGCTCTGACCACTACCCAGTGGGCTAAGCCCGGGCCAGGACCGCCGGCTCACGGAGTGCCAGGAAAGACAGCCCCCTGGTCCTTGCACAAGGCCATTGCCACACGTGGGCCCTCCACCTTGGACCGGAACCTTCCTCTTCTCCCTAAAGCGCCATCTGGCGTGCTGTGTAGCCGGCAGTAGCAAACAGTAGATGCCATCCCCTGGCCCCTCCCCACTGTGGCCGTGGCCCCGGCCCCGGCCGGCGTCCTGTACCGGTTGGAGAAGCGCAGCCAGAACACGTCGTACACGAACAAGCTCAGAGGCTG
Source organism: Sylvilagus floridanus (assembly GCA_949820135.1). Lineage (NCBI taxonomy): Eukaryota > Metazoa > Chordata > Mammalia > Lagomorpha > Leporidae > Sylvilagus > Sylvilagus floridanus. Next base: position 40,800,656 of record OX463231.1, on the reverse strand, counting down.
CACGGCCCGCAGCAGCACCACGTAGCGCACGTCGAACTTGACCTTCCCCACGTCCTCTCGCAGGAACAGGATGGGGCTTTCGATGTACTTGGACACTACCTGGGGGACACAGGTGTGTGCTTGCCTGAGCAAGGATCAGAGCCCCACCAGGGGCCCCCCAACCCCACGTCCCTCGCGGCTGGGCCAGAGCTCTCCTCTGCCTCTCACACCCGGCCGGGCTGTGGCGAGTTCTTTACGTTGTCTCCACTTTCTCCGCAGAGGTGAGAAATCCCACCTGTTTTCGGGCTTTGCAGACCACGACCCTCACCCAGAGTTCCAGCTGCCCACTGCCCTCCCGCCCTGCAGGCCCCACGCCGCCCAGCTGGCCCTCTCGGGGCGGGCTCAGCGGGCGGGCAGTGTGCTGGGCTTGGAGGTCAGAGCCACCTAGCACAGCTCTGAGGGTCCCCCTGCTTGCAGCGGGGTGTCGTGTGGCCCCGAGACACAGCTGAGCCCCACATAGGGGACCATCTGCAGGGCCCCGACTCCAGCCCCCGGCCCTCTGGGCCCACCTTGGGGGTGCTCTCCCGCTGCCGGATGACGCTGTGCAGGTTCTTGGTGATGTGGGTGTCCAGGCTGCGGGCCAGGTTCCAGGGCTTGCAGATCCAGTGGTTGTCTTCACCCCTGGGGGAGGGAAGGGGCGAGGAGCGGAGGGGCTGGCTAGGCTGCAGAGGTCAGAGGGTGGCCCTCGGGGAGCAGACATAACTGTCAGAGCCCGGGAGCCAGGCTGCGGAGGAAGGGGCCCCCAGCCCCCAGCCCCAGCCCAGCATCTGCACCAGCAGGTGCTCAGCCCAGGAGTGGGCTGGGCGCGGGGTGAGCACAGGGCCGGGGCCGCAGGAGGTGAGGGGCCTCTGGCTATGCGTCTCACCGCCTCTCCCGCTGCTGGAAGTAGCTGACAAACTGGGGCAGCTCCGTGTGCAGGTTGAAGGTGCGGGGCAGCCAGGGTGGGCCCTCGGGGCCACCGGCGCGGCGTGCGATGGACGCCAGGCAGTCCTTGACTGTCAGCAGGTTCTCACAGGGAAACTGGTTCAGCAGCACGTGTGGCCGCTCCTGGCTGAGCTTCCTGCAGTGGGGGCGCAACGGAGGCGCTCAGGGTGGGGCCGGGCAGGGGCGGGGCCGGGGCCTGGCACAGAGGCCCCTCACCTGTAGTCCTTGAAGTGGGAGAAGTTGTACAGGATGTCGGCGTCGGCCTCGCTCTGCGTGAAGGTGAAGCGGGGGTGGGACAGGTGGCTGAGGACCTGCTGCACGTCCGTGTAGACCCTGGGAAGAGAGGCCCAGGCTGAGCGGGCCCTGCCCCCACGCCCGTCCCGAAGCTGAGAGTCCCAGCGGCCGGTGGCCAGGGTCAGCCCCCCCCCCCCCGCTTATCCGCCAGTGGCGGGGGCAGCTCGTGCCCGGCACCCCAGGCGCCCCTGCAGGCCGCCCCACCTGAGTTAGGAACAAAGAGAACTACTTGGGTGTTTAGTAAACGCCAATGCTGTCTCCCCATAAGGAGTAAAACAGGAAGGGCCGGCGCCACCGATCTCACGCGGACACGGGAGGAGCCGGGCCTCCGGGAGGACCTGCTCACTTCCTCCGCTGCCAGAACTCGACTCCTGTCTGCTACGGTCGCACCCGGGCCGCATGTGGCCAGGCCACGGCCGACGTGTGCCAGGCACTGCCCTGGCGCCAGAGGACCGTGCGCGTGTGCGCAGCGAGGGGGAGGGGCTACGTACTTGAAGATGTGGTCGTCGGGACGCGCTGCCGGGGTGATGAGCAGCGGCAGCTTCTCCTTGCTTTCGTCCAGGATGGCCTGGGAGGAAACAGGAGGGAGGACAGACCTCAGGGAGGGAGCAGGTGGGCTCGCACCTGCCCACCTCCCCCGGGGCCACCCGCTCCCAGGACTCGCTCGGGCAGCACATGGAGAGGCCCCTGTGGGAGCGAGGCTCCTGCAGCCCGGGAGCCTCATGGGAGATGGAGTCGGGACCCTGCCCCATGGGGGTGGCCTGAGCCGACACCTGCTGTTCTGAGCGCAAGTGCTGGCGGAGTGTGTCCCCCGGCCACGCCAACGGCTCATGCGGGAGTGCGGGCGCCCAGAGCCTCTGGCCTCCTGTGTTCGCCAGCCCGGAGCTCCCCAGGGGAGGATGCTGACTGATCTATGTTCCGCGAGCCAGGCCTCTCAGGGCCATGCCCAGCCTGCGCCCAAGCCCCTCTCGCTCGGGCCAGCGTCCACAGTGCCGGTCCCCAGAAACACCCCTCCCACTCGGACAGGCGAGCACCGAGCCTCCGGCACGGTCAGGTCTGCAGGAAACAGCAGAGGGGCCTCGCACAGCCCACCTCTGGCTAGCGCCGGGCACTCACACACTGTCGACACTGCCTGGGGCAGCTCTGGAACTGGGTGAGCCCGTCCAATCCTGGGCGCGTGGAGGCGGGCCCTGGGTCTGCTCGGCAGGGCCATCACGGCCCCTGCGTTTCAGACCAGCTCCCCCCTCTCCTGTGTGACCCTCAGCAAGTTACTTAACCTCTCTGGGTCTTGAAGTGAAGAACCACAGAGCAGCTGTTAGGGAGACAGCGCAAGGGCCCCAGGTGTGCGCACAGGCTCCCCTGAGCTGGTCCCGGGTGATAGGCAGGAGACAGGAGAGCACGGGGCAGGGGGCGGGGCTGGCCTCAGGGACCCACGGGTCCCGGCTCCCTAATCAGGAGCTGCTCAGGAAGCACAGGACGTCCGTCAGCGCCGGTGCCGGCGGCACGTGCCTGTGGGCGAGCACACCTCGCGGGCCTCAGCACAGGAGGCGCCATGGGACGTGGGAGGGGGCCGAGTCCTGCCTCAGCCACACCCCTCTCCCAGGATGAGCCGCGCCCCACCCCCACGCCCTCTGAAGCAAGGGTGGGGGTAACGGGCCACGCCCAGGCACGCCTGGGCGGCCACAGAACTCGGCGATCGCCAGCAGGCTGGTTTTTCAACTGATATTTTTCCACACGGCCCTTGGCAGAGCAAACGCTCCCCACCCCTGCGGAGGGGACGGACGGGGCCAGCGCCAGGCACCCCGGGCAGCCCAGGGCCAAGCTGGGCTCTGGCCTCAGGGCTCCTCCAGCGCAGTGGGCTCCAGAGCAGCCTAGCACGCTCCAGAATCCACCGGACAGGCCGGGTCGCAGGTGGGGGCGGGGGCCACACCTGGTAGTAGTCGGCGGGCGGCTCGGGCGTGGAGGAGCTGACGTCCAGCATGTCGGCGGGGGCCCAGGGCAGCAGCATGCACTTCCGGACCAGAGGGTCCGCCTCTCCGTAGGCAAAGTCCCGGGTGACCTCCTCTGTGCCGAGACAGGCGGCCTGTCAGGGCGGAGGGGTGGGGCCCGGGGCCGTCCCCGCGGCGGGGGCCCCGACTCACCACCCGTGTCCAGGTCCCGCAGGGGCCACAGCAGCGTGTAGGCCACCTGCTGGGGCATGTAGAAGAAGGGCGCGGTGGCAAAGCTGGGCACGTCCGCGTGCTGGATCCGCGAGCCAAACTCGTCCATGATGTACCACACCGGAACCTTCTCCTCGGCTGTCTGGGGGCAGGCAGAGCGGCAGCCTCATCACCCGGGCCCCACCCCCACCCCCACCCGAGTTCCGTAACTAACCCGGGGCCTCCCAGACAGGGCCCTGGCGCTGCAGAGGCCCACGCAGGCCCACACCGCCCGCTGACGGCCAGGGAGGGCAGGGCACACGCGTGTCTGGGCTTGTGTGCAGGGAGGGGAGGGCGATGGGGGCTGAGGGAGGCTGCAGGGGCGCGTGCACTCCGAGGACGAGGGGGAGCCACCACGTGTGACAGGATGGCAAGGGCGGCTGAGTCCCCGGAGCCCGAGCCAAGAGGTCTGAGGGCTGTGGCCTGCTGAGCGCACTTCAGGGGGACACCCAGGTCCCCAGCAAGGAGGGGCTTGCCCGACACCCCGGGGGCCGCCCTGCCTGGCCCCCGTCCCCGCATCCCGCTCACCCCGTGCGACAGCTGGTAGGTCTGGTTGAACCTCCACATCTCCTCCAGCACCAGGGCCACGGTCTCGGGGCCGGGCAGCTCGCCGTGGAACTCGATGCCCATCAGGCTGGCCATGCGGTGCAGCAGCCCGGGCACCTGCCGCAGCTGCTGGCGGGCGTGCGGCACGCGGCACGTCCAGGCGTGGTCGATGAGGAAGATGCTGCGAGAGAGGCCGCCGCTGAGCCGCCGGGCACGGGGAGGGGCTGGGGAGCCTGCGCCGGCCCCTGCACGGCCCCGTCTCTGCGGCCACACGGCGGAGGCCCTCAGCAAGGCCTCGGCTTTCAATCTTCCAGAACACTGCAGCCGGGGGCCCAGCGCCGCTCACCGGTGAGCCGCACCCAACACCCGGCGTGCCGACTGACCAGTGAGCAAAGGCCATGCTGGCGGGTGGGCGTGCAGAGCCCGCACAGCACGCCCGGCCCTTGCAGAAGACCAAGGCCTCTTTGTCCCCGGCACACAAGCTCTGGTTTCCCGGGAAGAACCCGGTGGGCGAGGGTGGGGCACAGACGCCCCTGCTGCAGGCCTAAGGTCAGGCCCACCTGCTGCAGGCCTAAGGTCAGGCCCGCCCCGCCCCGCCCCACCCGCTGGACAGGAGGGTGCAGACACACAGGGCCTGCTGGGAGAGGCCGTGCTCGGAACGAGAGGGGAGCAGACGTCCAGCGCTCGGGGTGCCTGCTCTCGGTTTTCCGGTTTGGTTGCCCATCCTACTAAGGGCAGAGACTTCCTCCTGCTGCTGTGCTGAGCGCCGAGCACCGTGCGTGCAGAGTGGGGCGGGGGCTGCGGCTCAGTACACCAGGCTGCGTTGGGCACCCGCGCCCGGAACCAGCTGGGTGACCTCAGGCAGCCTTCCGGTCCTTGTTCATCCGCCAGACCAGCAGTCTCAACGGCGGAGGGGGGGCTCCCTCAGGAGCTGGCCCTACCTGTTGGGGTCAGCTGCCCGCAGCCCACTCTCACTGGTCACGATGACCTTGTAGCACAGCTCGCCGCCCGGGTTGGGCTGCCTCCTCCGCACCTCCCGGGCCGCCGCCGCCTCCTCCTCGTCCTCCACCTCCTCCACCTGCATTATCCCGAACAGCTCCCCCGCATCGAACACCTGGGGGCAGCGCGCAGGTCAGCAGGGGCTGGGAGACCCCAGCCCTCTCCCCTCCACGGCAGCCAGGGCGCCACCCCCAGGCCTCAGGGGAGCAGGACGGGATCCACCCCCAACCTGTGCCATCACGCGTGCGCCTTGCCCCGTGACGGGCCGAATGCACCTCTGCTTTACCGGGAAAGTGAGCCCGAAGGCAGAGGGGGCTGGGGGCGCTGGGCCGTGGTGGCCAGGACGTGCGCCCTGATCTCCCTCCTGCTGGAGTCTCCCCGGCTCCCGGGCAGCAGGGCCCGCGGGACGCAGGGCGGGTGGAGGGCGAGGGCCTGGGTCCTGGCGCGTCTCTGGCACAGCTCCCCAGGGAGGCACGCTCAGCCCTTGCTGGTGTGACCGCCACGTGCCCCAGCGCTGTGTGTGTCACGAGCCACCCGAGGCGGCCTCTGCACAGATCACGGAGCCGGGCTTCGCGCCTTCCTAGACGCGTGACAAGCTCCCTAGCCACTGAGTCCCTCGTCTACAGCGGAACAGGAGCCACGCAGAGCGTTGGAGGACTGGACGATGCGACCCACACAGGAGCTCAGGGCAGGGCGGCCCGCAGCGAGCGCCGGCGGGCACCTGGGCCCTCCTCGCACGCCCCAGGGACCAGCTCCCTCTAGGGAAGGGGGCGTCACCCACTTCCAGCTGCAGGTCCTGGCACACACTCAAACAAGGCCAGCTCCACCCTGAAACTGATCGAGAAACACAGCCGGGAAGCCAGCTACCCCGGTGTGCCAGGCTGCGCTGCCCGCCGGCCCAGGCCACTGGACAGCAGGAGGAAACCGCTCTGGGCCTGGCACTCTCCGAGGCGGACCCTGAGAGAAGGGGAGGCGTGAACAGGTGGCTGTGGGGTGGGGGTGGGAAGAACGCCAGGTAGCAAGAGCAAAGGCCCTGGGGCACAGAAGCCCGGAGCAGGGTGGGCTGTGCAGGGGGTGCAGCTGCCCAAGATGGGAGCCCAGGCGCTGTCTCAATGCCCACGGCAGCCCTGGGCGGCCGCCCTCCCCTGCAGCTTAGGGATTAGAGAGAGGCTTAGGGAGCTCCTGCCCGGCACCCCA